>JARHVA010000023.1:5870000-6470000 GCA_037957365.1 Torreya grandis
AGAGTTACTTCTCTATTCTTGGCACCTTGTCACCACCTTTTTTGGATGAGACTATTCTTGGGGTGATTTGACCACCTTTTGTGGAGTCGTCTATTCTTGGAGTGATTTGACCACCATTTGTGGAGGAGTTACTAGCTCTCCTATATGTATTCTTCATTTTGGCCATTTCATGTTAACATGAATAATCAGATTTTAGTTTTCTCCATTTTTTGTCTTGTGCAACTTATCTTCTTATTTTCAAATTGCTTTAGCATCTTGTGGTGTGCACTTGTTCATCTTGTGTGATCACGTCTCCATTGCACTCACGTTATCCGAATTCTGGTAACAACTCCGATAAAGGCCATCCTTGCATTTGAGATAGTTGATGAGCATATCATACAACCTCACCCCCAAAATGTAATTACCTCATAAGGAGCTAGTACTGGCTTATCCATTGGCCATGCCCCATGATCTCGTTAATTAAATTTGGGAGTTATATATTTTCAATAGCCAATCAAAGAGTTCCTACTCATCTTTGGACTCTTCATCACAACATTTAAACTTCACACTCCTCTTATCTTGAAGCAATTTAATCAAAATTGATGACATTCTACTCTGTTATCGTGAAGCAATTTATTCAAAATTGATGACATGCTACTCTTCAATATCATCATCATCACCTTTATTCAAAATTGATGACATGCTACTCTTCATCATTTAAACTTCACCATAAAAATGTTTGGTTACTAAAAAGAAAGTTTAAAAATAAAATTAACTTTTCGTTCAGCGAAAATTACACTTCTCTCCTCCCTTCTCTCACTTATCTTTTTGTAAGTCAATTGAAACAATGAAAATAAATTCCCAATAAAGAGCTATATGCAAGTAATTTCAGGTCAAACGTAAAAATTGGTGATGCAAACCTAACACTATATGTGTCAACTTTTAGCATCAATTTTGTACCAAGTTTATGTCAGGTTTGTGTTATCTTTTAGATTTGCAAAAGAAAAAAGATGTTAACTTTATTTCAACCCAAATGGTGGCCTGATTGCACCATACATAATAATGAGTAAGTGAAGTACACCTAGAAGAAATAGATCGGGGATGGAAAGCCCTAGGTAATTCAGAAGAATGGCAAACAAGGACAATTGAAGGGAATTTTGAAGGAAATGTGGAAAGCAAGGAAAATAAGCATAAACCAGCAAACTAAGGAAATACTTTCAAAAGATTCAAATTTTCCAAAGAATGCCCAATAATTGTGATTGAAAATAATTGTTAAAAACAAAGGTAAGATTTTTAACTAAAAAATTTGTGGTCGGAAGATTCATAAATTATTGACCCACTAAAGGAATTGTGTTTATGGATTGAGAAAAAAAGTGAAGTGTAGAAATATAATTCCTCGAAAAAGGATTTTTCTTAACCATCTCTGAGAGTTTCGAAGGATAGAGATAGGACCTATTGGGAAAGGCCTTAGTTCATGAAAAGTGCATGACTATATTTATGGGCATGGACGTCAATTAAATTTGATCTAGGAAAATATATGATTACAAAATAGGCCCTATTGGGAAAGTCCTTAGATCATGAAAAGTGAATGATTATATTTATGAGCATGGATGTCAATTAAATTTGATCTAGGGAAATAAATGATACAAAATCCCATATGTCGGCTAGATTATTTGGATTAGTATCAAAATTGTTAATTGACTCATTTTTTTAATATATTAGAAATCTTTATTGAGAATTTATTTGAATAGTTGAAGTGACTAAGAAATGATCCATAGCGAACCACCTGTGCACATATTTGTGTTAAAATAAATCCCATTAAACATCTTCCAACAACAATTAAAATTTTCACGAACTTGGGAACATGGCATCATTAACTACATTATAAATGTTTTTCGTAAGGTGTCACCTTTGTTGTGAAATGAGGTTTTGGAAAGGCTTTGATATAAATATAAGGGAATGCGGCATTCAATAAACTCAACAATATTATATACCTAAATCGTATGTATTTAGTAAAGGATATTTAGAAGAAAAATAGACAGAAAATGAGTTCCAAAGCAACAGGAAAGACAAAGCAACCAATGGATTGCGAACTGAAGAGAAATGGGTTCCTAATAATGTGAGTTTTAAGGCACTACAGAAATATTATTTTGCAAATAATAGAGAGGAGTTTGATAAGCACCTCAGTTGAATATTTGGTAAGGTAGGAGAGTGAGCTCATGCTAGAGGAACCAGTCAATCAAATATTATCATTAAGAAAATAAAAACAAATTGAAAAAAGATGCCCAAAAGAAGTTACTGAGATCTGAGATATCAAAAAAATGATGAAAGGAAAGCCCAGCCTGAAGAAGCTCAAAATATTTCACGGATAGCCCTCTGACAAAAAGAAATAGAGATAAGATGGAGAAAGAATTGAAAAGTTTAATGCCTTGCTAAAAAGGATTAAAAATGGAGATCTGGTTTTGGAAACCCAATTTCCATAAATTAAGAGAAAAAGTGGTTAAGACATCATAGAACCTGAAAGAATGGAGATGAAAAAAAGAAGCCAAAATAAGGCAAATAGGTGTCCTAGAAAGACAGAGCTAGAAGAGTCAAAACTAGTGGAACCTTGAGAAAAAATTGTGTGAACCTACCATAAAAAACCCCAAATATAGGGATAAATGCAAGAAGAGGAAGGAAAACAAAATGTTGATAAAAGAAACATGGAAGCCCAATAAGAAATCAAGGGTATTCATAAGAAACTAAAGAGTCATAATTCAACAATTCTGTCTTGTGTGTGTATATGGAGAGAGCGCTGTAAAACAAAATGAGGGTCAAAGTCTAGACAAGGAAAACCACAAGTTATGCAATTTGTAGAATGAAATAAAGACAAGCAATACAAAATTTTAGATGAATAGTATATGTTGGGAGAAATAACCCCCAATACAACTGAAATATGATAACATGAAAGTAATTGCAATTCACCTTTTTGTGTCAAGATTATAAAACAAATGTGCCAAACAGTTGGTAATGTTAAATTACTTGTGCGAATTGAGCTACCCTCATATTTAGATGCAAAAACTTGATTTGATAATGAAAGGCAAGACTATAGTAACATATAATGCTATACAAGCCTAATCAGAAAACAGCTTTTTAACTCTCTGAACTTACAAAAAGAAGTCTACATTCAACAAATCAATTAATATAGAAAAGAGGACCAATGAAAGACAGTCAACAAAAAGTCCTTTCAATTTTGAATGAGAAAATTCTGAATCCTATTACTAAGATTTCTTCTTTTGGAAGTTTCCAGATCGAAATTGCCCTTTCGCTAGCCAGCAAAGCTCATTGGCTCCCCCCCACTGTTGGAACATTTGTTCTCATAGCACATTGAGATCACTCTTTAGTTGGTAACCCATTGACAACTGGGGTCTTGTCTTCAGCAGGAACCACCTAAGGAAAACAGTGCCAAGTCAATATCTGCAAAATGTTGTCATCCATCTAAAACTGAACCATTTGATAAGGTGTAAATGAATTACTTGCAAGTCATTCAAAATAAAATAAATTCAAGATTAGATAATATCCTATTATCTAGTTGAAGATTTTATTACTTGGTCCATGTCTATTTAGATTTCAAGCACGTATCCTTCAAGACTAAATATTTTGGCAGAATTCTAAGCTTATGTTAGATTTTAATAAGGTGATTAATTCACCATAGACTTTTATTGTTTATTTGTTTTGTTGGTTTTACCCGTGAACTCCATTCTGGGTTTATTGTTATTGCACCATCCTATATTTTAGGATATTGTTGTGCTATTATTTTGGCTATTTAATAGCCCTCTGTAATAATTCTTAGCTAGCTGAATAATATTATTATATTCGTGCTCTCATTTGATTTCAGGGCAGGAAGCTTGTTGAAGCATTTACACAAGGAGAAGCACGAGCTCTCACTTTTGAACTTGTGAAGTTGAACAAGGACCGTGAGAGGAGCCCATGCATTCTTGAGTCCATGTTCAGATCTGCATTGCAATTAAATATTGCATTGCAAGATTTCAGCCAATAATGGAAGCGCCCAGCTAAGGCAAGGCTTTAGAAATAATTCTAGCAAGCCACACAAAAGGAGAGTGCTGCAGAAAAGCGCCATTCTGATAAGCATTTTAAAAAAAATCAAAAGTTTTTTTTCTTAAAAAACTCAACTTTGTCAAGTTTGACATCAATTCTGATTTGATTGGAGCCGTGGTGAGCAAAAGAGTTTTCTCAGTTGACCAGAGCATGGACCCAAGGGCCAAACAAAATATCAGCATTAAAAATAAATAAAACAAATGATGTAGCTTGGCCTCCATCTGATCTAAGGAGCAAAAGAATGAAAAAAAAAACTTGGCGTTTAAAAAAAACCACAGAAACTGCACAAGGGAGGTTGGCATTTATTTTTTTTGAGTTTATAAATACTCCAAACCACCTTCAAAATACATTCATTTGCAGCAAATATATTTCAAAACCACCTCTTATAATTCAAAACTGCCTTTTCATTTATCAAAACTGCCTATAAAAGATTTCCTTTGCTGCAATTTTTTCTCAAAACCACCTCTCAAACAAACCTGTGGTATTGGCCAGAGTAGTGGTTTTGTCTTTACAACGGCAATTTAAGTATTTAAATATCAGTTTTGTCTTTATTTTAGTAAAGAGGGGGGAGATTCAAATCCCCTCAAAAAATAAATTGGCAATTCCATCAATTTTAGTTATAACTAGGTAAAAAAATATTGCTGAAAAAAGGCCAAAGAGCCCAATTTATTTTTTTGCTTTTAAAAAAAAAACACAAATATTATTTGAATAACAAAATTAGTGTTTCTGTATATTGTATTTATTTGCCAAGTAGTGTAATATTTCCTTTTTTTGCAAGCAAATAAATCACAAATCACGAGTTTTCAAACTCAATCACAGTGTTCGGTACAAGCAGTGCCTTTGACTCACGTTTACGGGTAAAGTCGTCGCGCTTGAGTTTCTGCATCTATAGCCTAACATAGTTGCAACGACATCTGGGCATCATCCCTTTAAATTGTCAGGAAGAAATAAGAGCACATGCACTCATAGCCATCCCTTCATCTCCCTGTTCATTTCAATCGAAGTACGTAAAGCCTGACTGATGATATTTTCAAGTATATAGCGAAGTTACACGCGTACATGCGAAAATCCATCTACGCAGGTGCTAATGATTGAACGAACCCTTTTTAGTACTGTCTATGTACCACGTATCAATCTCTTTCAAGTACGTTTACGCTTCTTTCACGCACCATCGAGTATACAGAAAGGGCAAACTTCCACGTACCGACGGGTATACTGGAAGGGCGCGTATAAAAAAAGGGTTGGTATCCCGAACTGACGATATAACGAAAGGAAAACCTTGATACCTAGAATGATAAGGAACCAGTCCATCACCTTTGGTTAGAGTCTACACAATGATCGGAAATGAGCCAAAATCATTTCTAGCAGACTCAACGTCTTCACAGTGACAACTATGACAGTTGAAAAAATAAAATCAAGACATTTGAAATTTGAAGACATTTGCCCTGTTGTAAATGGCACTCTTCCCGACATGCTACTAATGCTAACTGTCAAAGTAAGTTCGACAAAGCCAATCAGAAAGCAAAGTTGATAATCATGTTCGGAGTATCACATGAGGTACAACCTCATATCCATGAAGCCACAACAGCAAAAGACATTTGGGATGAGGCCGAAAATGAAGGAACCATTCTTCATTTGTAGAGTCAACTTCATTCCCTCAAATTGAAGTCCCGTGAAAAAGTGGAAGCTTATCTACGCCATGTTGCAACTCTGAAGGCTTCGCTCCAAGCATTAGGCGAAACAGTGGCAAATGCATCTCTTGTACCTATTGCCCTGAGAGCACTACCACCCTCTTACAGGTTATTCGTGACTACTTTGACAGTCACAACACAAAAACCATCTTTTGACAAGTTGATAAACATGTTGCAACAGGGAGAGTCTATGCATATAGAAGAAGAATCAGAAAAACATGCTCTTGCCTCTAATCAACAAAAAGGAAAGAAGCAATTCAAGTCTTATAAACCTAAGCAAGGTCAACAACATCATTCACAGGGGGATAAACAACAAAAAAATTGCCTTATATGTTGAAAAATAGGTATGAGCTCAAGAATTGTTGGTATAACTCATTTACACAGGGCTCTTCAAAGAACAAGAAGCCCAGTCACCAACAATCAACTCATCCACATAAAGGACAAGGACAAAAGAAAGGGCATTGAAAAAAGAAATCCAATCAACAAGGCAACAATGCTGAACAAGAAGACACCCACTCGGATAAGGACTCCCTGTATGCTATACAGTCTCATGATGAATCAACATCACAAAGTTTTATCTGTGAGTCGCAACTCGACATATGACTGGAAGACAAGATTGGTTCTACAGCATAAATGAGACTTCCCCAAAAAATCATGTCTCTTTGAGTGATGACTCATCTTGTCGAGTTCAAGGCATTGATAATATTTCCTTACCACTTGGATGACATGATTGCAAAATCTCAAATGCCCTGTATGTCCCAAGACTCACAAAGAATCTTCTATCAGTCAACTACTTGACCACAACCTCGAGGTTGACTTTGATTGCAAAAGTGGCAAAAAGATGTGTTTGATCAAAGATAAGTCAAAATGCTCGAGAATTGTTGCACGAGCCTCCGGAGTTGGCAAAATGTTCCAACTTGACTTTGTTCAGTGAAACAATCACGCACTTGTAGCTCGGGATTCAAACTCAACCAATCTGTGGTATCGTAGATATGGTCATACCAATTTTGGATACCTCAAAGCACTCAACAATCAGATCATGGTCCGTGGACTTCCTCAATGGAAGAAAAATACATATCTCTGCACTGATTGTCTAGCAAAGAAACAACATCGAGCATCTTTTGGTCAAAGTACCTCAAGAGCATCTGGTAAGCTTGATCTGGGGCATACCGATCTATGCAGCCCCATGAGATCCAGTCACTATGGGTTTCAATATTTCATGCTCTTTGTTGACGACTACTCACGCAAGATGTGGGTCTACCATCTAAAGACCAAAGACCAAGCCTTTCATACTTTCAAAGATTTCAAAGCAGCAGTGGAAACTGAAACTAATCATAAAATCAAAGCTCTTTGCTCAGATCAAGGGGGAGAATTCACCAGTGAAGCTTTTTCTGCTTATTTGAAAGAACATGGCATTCATCGACAAATGACTCCATACACTCCACATCAAAATGGTGTTGCAGAACGACGAAACCTCACTATCATGGAAATGGTGTGTAGCATGATTGAAGATTCAAGTTTGGCATGCACATTTTGGACAGAAGCAATGAAAACCGCAGTTTATTTGTTGAACAGGGCACCCAATGCAGCACTTCATAATATGGCTCCACATGAACCCTGGACAAGGCATAAACCTTCCATTGCTCATCTTCGAGTTTTTGGATGTAAGGCTTATATGCATGTTCCTAAAAAGAAGAGAAAGAAACTGGATACTAGATCCATGCCTTATATCTTCTTAGGGTACAGTGAAGAGTCATTAGCCTACAAACTGATGGACCCTAAAACAAAGATCTCCATCAACAGGGATGCAGATTTTGATGAGAAAAGTGAAACCAGTTTTGCCTTCCACAAACTCATATGATTCGGTAATCAGACCTCTAGACAATTCAGAGGGCCTTAACCACACTAAAGATGACAGTGATGATGAGGATGATCACTCAGTTAATGCATATCAACCCACAAGAACAGTGCGACATATGCCTAAATGGTATACAAATACATTAAGAGATGCTAAACTGGATAAAACCCCAGACACATTGACTATTGGACCAAGGACTCGCAGCATGACTCAAGACGAGATCAATTTGGCCCTAATGAGCACAGTGGCAGATCAATAGAGCCCTCGACAGTTCAGGAAGCCCTAAAATCTAAACCTTGGAAGGATGCCATGGATGCAAAATATCAATCACTGATGAAACACAAAACATCGCAGCGTAAAGATCTTCCACCAGGAAGAAGCCAATCAACTTTGAATGAGTCTACAAAGCATATGGCAGTATTGACAAGCACAAGGCACAACTCATAGCAAAGGGTTATGCATAGAAGGAAGGCATAGACTATGCGGAGACATTTGCTCCTACGGCCAAGATCAAAACAATCAGAATGATATTTGCTCTGGCTGCACAATTTGGATGCAAGATCCATCAAATGGAAGTAAAAAGTGTCTTTCTCAATGGAGATCTACAAGAAGAGGTTTACATGACACAATCAGATGGTTTTGTCTCACTTGGTAATGAAAGAAAATAATGTAAACTCATAAAATCTTTGTATGGTCTCAAACAAGCTCCCCGAGTCTGGTACATAAAGATTGATGAACATCTCATCCAACATGGATACCAGAGGTGTCCTTACTATCCAAATCTCTACCTAAAACAACAAGGGGGAGAGATTGTAATTGTTGTAATATATGTCGATGATCTAGTCATCACTCGCAGTTCAGTGGAGATGTTAGATGCAACCAAGAAAGATCTTAACCAATCATTCGACATGATAGATCTTGGGCTTCTACACTACTATTTTGGATTAAAAGTATGGCAAAAGAGACACCACATCTTTGTGTCCCAAATGAAGTATGCCAAGACAACACTCGAGAAATTCAAGATGATGGATAGTAATCCAATTGCTACACCTATGGAGACAAGGCTTCAATTGTCTCGTACAAAGCCATCACCACAAATAAATACAACTCTCTATCAGCAATTGCTTGGCAGTCTTTTTACTTAACATATACTAGGCCAGACATTAGCTATGCAGTTAACTATCTTTTAAGATTCATGCAAGAGCCAAAGATGTCTCACTAAAAAGCAACAAACCGAATACTACGATATATCAAAGGTACAATGGACTTCGACTTAGAATATATGAAGAATGACAATTTCTTCTTAACAAGATATTCCGACTCAGATCATGCAAGAAATATTGATGACAAAACATCCACTTCCGGATGTGTTCTTTTTAGGATCCGGTCCTATATCCTAGGGGAGCAAGAAACAGAACTTTGTTTCTCAATCTTCCACTGAAGCAAAATATCGTGCTACAGGGTGAGCTGTCTGCAAAGCGATATGGTTGCATCGCATACTGGAAGGATTGGGAGTACCACATAATACACCTACCATCTTGTACTGTGACAATGAGGGTGTTCTCAAACTTGTTCGCAATCCAATCTTTCATGAACACACAAAACACATTGAGGTGCAAGTTCATTTCATTCGTGAACATGTACAGCAACACAACATCCAGCGCCAGTATTGCCCGACAGAAAAACGTGCATATGTCTTCACCAAGTCACTTGCACGTGACAAATTTGAGGCATTTAAAGAATTTCTCCCATGTTCACTTCAAGCTATGCTGAATTAAGGGGGAGAATGTTAGATTTTAATAAGGTGATTAATTCACCATAGACTTTATTGTTTATTTGTTTTGTTGGTTTTACCCGTTAACTCCATACCGAGTTTATTGTTATTGCACCGTCCTATATTTTAGGATATTGTTGTGCTATTATTTTGACTATTTAATAGCCCTCTGTAATAATTCTTAGCTAGCTGAATAATATTATTATATTCGTGCTTTCAGCTTATGCTTAATCCATTGCTAAACATTATTTAAACCGCCTGTTGAAATGGCCTGAATGAAGAAACTAAAAAAGTAAATTCTTGATAAATAGAAAGCTTATATGCAGATGTGCCATTGGTGAGTTATAATTGCATTTACATCAATGCACAAGCTCCGGTAAAATACAGTCAAATAGAAAGAATATATAAATACATACCTTGGGCTTTGTTTTCTTAGCTTTTGACTCCTTGGCAGCGCCTTGTTGGAAAGGCAAGAAATCAATACCTAGCATAAATGGCCTTAAAGCTTCTGGAATCTCTACACCATCTTCCTTCTGATAATTCTCTAAGATGCAACATATAGTCCTTTCTGTTGCAGTCAGGGTTGAATTTAATAAATGAACATACTGTTTGGTTTGCTCATTGCTCTGCAATCATCAAACAAAAGAAAACAAGTTAAAAAATATCTATACAATTCATCCTGCTCCTGTAGAATAAAAATTTATACATTTCATCCTGCTCCTAAAAACTCCGATCCAGATATCTATACAAGAATTAAACTTGCCTTCTTTTGTCCATATCGAATTTCTAGTTTCCTGGACTGATAATCAGTACAGTTGGAACAAGAAACCAGCTCTCTATATGTCTTTGATGCAGGAAACCATGCTTCCAAATCATACTTTTTGGCAGCAGCATCATTTAGAGCACCAGATACAATCGACACAACCCGATATGGAATATTTAGCTGCTAAGCAAAAATTATGTTAGTAAAAAGAGAGGTCTTTTCCTTAAAGGAAGCAAATTCAGAGCAAGAAAATTTAGGCCTTGATTATGAGAAATTGTCTTTCAGGCATTGCAGATAAAGTCCATAGTTCCACAGAATATACCTCCTTGTAGAAGTCTTCGGAATTTTTAAGCATCTCATTGTGCATGTCCCAAGAATCGTTTCCATTTGGGCTAGTTAAACAAAATTGTTCTACTTTTTCAAATTGGTGCACTCTAAAAATTCCCAGCGTATCTTTTCCATGAGAACCTGCTTCTTTCCTAAAACAAGAAGAATATCCAGCATATCTGCACAACAAAAGTTCTGATCACTTGTAAGCTTTCAAGTCTGATCTGGATTGTAGAATATCATTGTTTGGCTTAAAGCTAGTTTCAAAGAAAAAAGTATCTTATTCCCTATGGCATGCCGGGTACACTGGCAAAAAATATTTCAACACAAAACACAACCAAATGATAAAGGGATCAAAAGTGAATGCACCTTATAGGTAATGTTGTGGGGTGAAGCCAGTCACCCCGATGATAAGAACACAAAGGTTGCTCTGATGTTGCAATGAGATACTTATCATCACCTTCACCAATTACCTGTCCATCACGAGTTTATTATACATCATGTCCCCAAATTGGGACAAATGACCAAAACAGGGGTTTTCTACAAATCCAAATAATTAATTCTGAAAATGAACAATATTCAGCGCAAGAAGAAATCTGAAAATCAATGCCACAATTCTGTAAATGAATGTCAAAAAATTCTGTTTGCTGCCCTAACCCTAGCGCCTAGAGTTTTTATCATAGAATGACTTTGATGCAATCAAAATGCATGAAACCACTTTCAGATTTTTGCAAATAATTCTCCCAATCAGATTTCATAAAAGAAATGAAATTCAGAATTCAAAATAAATTGATTTTTTCAGAATTTGTTGAATATGAAGAAATTCAATAATCTCCCCAAAAACGGAAGATCTCCAACTGAATAATAGCTCGAATCGAATCTATAAATAAAAGCTTTCAAATGAAATACAAATCAGAATTTTCTATTTGGAAGAAGTCACCCGAAACCAAGTCCAAACCCTGAAAGTATGTAGTCAATACCCTAGATGAAATTATGAAAATGCTCCCAAAGGTCAGAATTTAATGGTACCACAATTGGCATCAAAATGACCTCAAATCAATGATAAAAATATAATAATAATTTGAGAATTATTATTATCAAATTAAGGCATATTTTGGCCACTCAAAAGGTCAGCAATATATCAGAATTAATATCCAAACCCTAGGAGAGGGTTTCTTTGTAGAGCAATGCTCAAAGAGGGTCTTCAAGCCTCCATGCAATTTGTCACCCAAATGATGACTTCCAAACAGATCATGCAATTCTTTGAAACAAGTCACCTAGCATCCACAATCTAAAATTCCTAGTTAAAGCACAATTTTGCAACCCTTGATGTAGAGCCACACACAGAAGATATGAAATTTTTCATCCTCGCACCTTATTCACACTTTGAAGGTTTCCATCCTCAACATGCTTTGGCCAAGCTTGACATACTTACATAGATCCAATATTCAAAACATAGCATATCAAAAATGGATCCCTTGCTTGCGATAAATACCCTCCCAAATGGGGCGAACCATGTGAGGGAGTCGAATGCATGAATTAAAAAGCGTTGCCGACCTTTAGTTCCGCTTTCAACTTTTGGATCCCACCCAAAGGGTGGCGTTCCAATTTGGAACAACTCAAAGGCCAATAAAGTCAAAATTCATTCTCCAATTATTAAATTAATTTGCCTTTATAAATAATAGTAATTAAAATTACTTTTGGGGGAAATAATCTATTAATTAATTAATTAATTTGCTCTATTTGCAAGAGTGATAAAAATCACTTTTTAAACAATTAATTAAAAATACTTTCCAAATATTTACCTAAATTTCTTTAATTTTTGGAGTGGTAAAAACTACTTTTCAGGGAATTTAAATAATTAATCATGATAGTTCCATTATTCTAATAATCAATTAAAATTGTCTTAAAATAACAAATGATTACAATCACTATTTGAGCAACTCTAATTAATTATTAAAATAAATTTCCCCAATTACCGTCCCTTAGCCTACAGGAAAAATTAGGCTAAAGGTCTTCAACCTGTTTTCCTTTATTTTGAAAAAGGGGACATTACATTATATGATTGTTGTTGAATTTTAAGACAGTTCTGAAGTGTAGTATAAATAGAACGATTTCAAAACCTAGATTTATAAAACACGATGATTCAAAAATTTGCAATAAAACAGTAAGTTAATTTGAAATCAGGTTGCCAAATAAAGAAGATATACAAATCCATGCTTTCTCAGTTGATCTGTTTTTCAATTCTTGATACCGACTACTTCTACTAGAAAGGAACATCCAGGGAAGGGCCAGTCATCCCAACTGGTTGTCAGCAATAGCGAGTTGCCATCAAGGGTAACTAAGGTTTGAGGAGTTTGACCAAACATATATTCTGGGTCTAGGCCTTAAAAGGAATAAAATCAGTTTTTCTTTGTTTTATTTTAGGTGATTAGAATGTTCAGAAGCGTCGCAATAGGGTGAGATAATTCTGGAAATAACCCTCATCTAAGGAGTATGTTTCCAGCTACGTTACCTGACATCAGTGATGTTGCAGACATCCTTGTGGTAATTTCAGCGTCCAAGGGACATCGTCTACTCTTGGTGCAAACCAAGTCACAAGGTTCGAGTTCGAGTTCGACAAAGATAAAGTTTCGTTCAAGTTCACCAATGGATAAAGTTCGAAAAAAAAACATCATTAATTTCGAACAATAGAATATTTTTAATCATTTTAATTTTTAAAAAAATATAAATATATCAAAATAAATAAACATATATGTGCCAAAATATAAATTAAAAATATATATATAACTTAAACTAAAATTAAAACTTTAAAAAAATTAAAATAAACATAAAATAAAAATAAATATAAAATAATAATTCCCAGTTCATGGGTTTTTGCAAAAGAACCAAGGTTTGGTTCGCCCCAAATCCTAGTCCAGTGCATCAAAATTCTCCCAAGGTTCGTCCTGGGGAACCTGGGTTCGCTCGAGTTCTTTTGCCAGAAGAACCCAAGCAAACCTAGGTGCCCCAGGACAAACCCTAGGAGAACCTAAGCAGAATCCACAATCAAAAAAGAGATTTTTTTTATTTTTTAATCATTTTTTCCCAAAAAACAATGACTTAAAATAATTAGAAAACATATTTGTAAACCCTAAAGTCAAGTGAAAGACAAAAGCATACGCTAAATGAACACAAATGATAAAAACAAAACACAAAAGCAAAACCACTTGCCTCTCATTTATCTCATTCCATACTTACCTTCCATTGTTAGTGTAGAATTGAAACGTCATCAAGCATCATTCTTATCATTTTCCTATGCTGATTGAGGAGCCCATTTGCTCTCAAGATAAGATTTTAAACTTCCAAATTTTAACTTGTATTGTTTCATTTTTTTTTGTCATTTTTTTACAAAATTACAAGTTGCTGCCCTAGAGTTTGTTTTTATTTTATTTTTTGAAATTATGTGTTTGTTTTTAAACTTGGTAGTTATATATACTACAATGTCTTATAGTTCTACCTCTAATGGCCAAAGCCAACACAAAATGGATGCACACTCCCCGCTTTGGAAATATGTAACACTAGTAGAGCAAGTTGTAGATGGTGGGGCCTATATTTGGAGATGCAATACATGTGATTGTCAATATACAAGCTCATACAGTGGGGTGAAAGCCCACTTATGTCATATACCTAATGTCAAAATCAAAGGTTTATACGAGGAATGATGGTTGTCCAATGCCAAAATAAAAAACCCTTGAACACATCAAGGAGCAAGAAGAAGTAGATGCCACCTATGCCATGAGATTAGGTCACCCTCTACCGAAAAAACCCAAGTGAACCTAGGTGGCCCAGGACAAACCCTAGGAGAACTTGAGCATAATCCACAATCAAAAACGATATTTTTTTTATTTTTTTATCATTTTTTCCCAAAAAACAATGACTTAAAATAATTAGAAAACATATTTGTAAACCCTAAAGTCAAGTGAAAGACAAAAGCATACGCTAAATGAACACAAATGATAAAAACAAAACACAAAAGCAAAACCACTTGCCTCTCATTTATCTCATTCCATACTTGCCTTCCATTGTTAGTGTAGAATTGAAACGTCATCAAGCATCATTCTTATCATTTTCCTATGCTAATTGAGGAGCCCATTTGCTCCCGAGATACATTTTAAACTTCCATATTTTTACTTGCATTGTTTCATTTTTTTTTGTCATTTTTTTACAAAATTACAAGTTGCTGCCCTAGAGTTTGTTTTTATTTTATTTTTTGAAATTATGTGTTTGTTTTTAAACTTGGTAGTTAAATATACTACAATGTCTCATAGTTCTACCTCTAATGGCCAAAGCCAACACAAAATGGATGCACACTCCCCGCTTTGGAAATATGTAACACTAGTAGAGCAAGTTGTAGATGGTGGGGCCTATATTTGGAAATGCAATACATGTGATTGTCAATATACAAGCTCATACAGTGGGGTGAAAGCCCACTTATGTCATATACCTAGTGTCAAAATCAAAGGTTTACACGAGGAATGATGGTTGTCTGATGTCAAAATAAAAAACCCTTGAATACATCAAGGAGCAAGAAGAAGTAGATGCCACCTATGCCATGAGATTAGGTCACCCTCTACCAAAAAAAGCCAAAGGATCAAGGAAGCCACCTATATCCCCAACTCCTTCTGGTGGTTCTCCAATTGTGCCCATTGGAAGACATCAAATTTTGGCAACAACTCCATGCACAAAGAGGCTTCTCGTCTTTCAAACAAAAGAACAAAGGGGCCATTGAAAAGGTCTTTTCAAAATGAGAGCAGGGATATCACGGATCAGCATATCGCACGATGTGTGTATGCAAATGGATTGTCTTTCAATGTGGTTTGATCCCCATATTAACAATAAATGGTAAGAGTGATTAATGAGGCCCCAAAAATATCAAAGGTCCAAGGTTTGAGAAACTCCGCACCACCTTATTGACAAAGGAGAAAAAAATGCTGAAAATTATTTGAAGCCAACCAGAGATTTGTGGGCTGAAACAAGGGCCTCCATCATTTCGGATGAATGGAAAGATAAAAAAAAATAGGCCTCCAATTAATGTGGTTGTATTGTGCCCTAAAAGGACAATGTTTTTTAGAGTTGTTGATTGTGAGGAGTGTGTGAAAGATGTTGAGTTCATGTCGACATCCTTATCGAATCCATTGAGGCAGTGAGGCCTCAAAATGTTATCCAAGTTGTAACGGATAATGCAAAAAAATTGTTGGTGGAGGCGAGGTATGGGCACAATTTTTGGACACCTTGTGTTGTCCACTCACTCAACCTCATGCTGCAAAAAAATAGGGAGAAAAATTGAGTGGTTCAAACAAGTGTATGCCGAAGCTAAGGAGATCCTTCTCGACATTGGAGCTACTAAAGGTACTTACTACTTATAGATTTTATTTTTATTTTAATAATTTTGTATTTGTTTTAAAAATTTAACTTTTTTAATCTAGCACTTGTATCTTTAAATATTTTCATAAGTTTTTAATTTTTATTTATTTTAATTTTGTAATAGGTTGTTGAGACTAGATTCCCCTCTCACACAATCGTCTTTTAACTTAAAAAAGATGAATAAAAAATAAAATAAACATAAAATATAAATTAAAAAATATATATAAAACTTTAAAATAAAACAAGATTTAAAAAAATTTAAATTACAATTAACATAAATTAAAAATTAAAAATCTTAAAAAAGATTAATAAAACTTAACTTTTAAAATTAAAAAAATCATAAACTTTATAAACCTAAACTCACCTGTCCATTTGCTCCCTTCCATGAACCTTTTCCTCTGCCCACAAACAGCTCCACGTGCATACAGTCAGCTCCAGCCCCCCTCTGCACGTAGTTGGCTCCAACCTCCCTCTGGTCACAGCTCTTCACAGGATGCAATAAACAGCACTGCTCTCACCTACAGCAGACATGAACACTCCAGAAATGAAGACACCAGAGGAAGCAGCAGCTTGCAGAGACACTAGAGAAGTACCTGATGAATACAACAGTTTAGCAAACTTCAGCAGCTTGCAGAGCCACTAGATAAGGACCAATGTCTTTCCTCGCATGTCTGCACATGGCGATTTCACATGCATGAATATGCATGCACACTCCAACGGAAGGAATATTGTATTCAACAGGACTCGCATCTTATTTTATAGCCTTCTTACCAGCAGCAAAGCTTAAATAGCAAAATATCTCACAACAAAACAATCGTAAGTCGTCTAGACACACTAAAGGAAAATAGAAAACCTGAAATGAAGAAACACAAGTCGTGGATACATTCGTGTTGACCACCAAAATCCAGCTGTACGAACTTAATCACGAATCTGAACGATTTTTTGGGGGGAAGTTGAAGTTCAGCTAGTTTCAAACTTCATCCATTAGATGCGGCAAATCCTGTAACTTAGGGTGCACGTAACACTATCTGGATAAATTACGATTACATATGCTACAAGCATTCCATTGACTTTTACATTCCTTTCAAGTGCTACTCATTCCATGAAAATGGCTACTTGGCCCAGAGCTATCCAACCACGTCTTTCAAAGTTGATTCTTCTATGTGCCTAATGCTGCACCTGCAGTTGTTCATAGTGGAACCAGAGGCTCAATCTCGCAAAACTAATTTTTGAGATTGTTATAAGGTTTCCTTACAAAAAATGATAGCTTAAGGAAATACAGTTGAATTAAGAACAAATATTCTGATCTTCTGTGCACTTGCATCAGCATAATTCACTTGCAAACAATAGTTTTCTGACCTGTTTTCATTGCCAGAAGCACGAAAACTTGGATAGAGTTCCAACAGATATTCCGCAACTACTACTTGTGACTGCCTACATCTCTGATGGCATGCCATTGGAAAATAACACGAAGAAATCAAATTCAATGTAAACATAGAGTTTTTGGAGAACAACAAAGCTGACTGTGACCCTGACAATGGCAAGAGATGTAGCCCCAAAAAAGCATTCCGAGTCTCAAGAAACTGATCCTACCAATGCATTTGCAAGATGATTAAAGATCCTGCACGCTCCTGGTTGATAGATAAACCTATTATGGTTAACCTGGCTTTCAGCTTCTATTAAGCTCCAAATGATATGGTCTCAGGTAAAGATACTTAAGATTTCATACATCTAAGAATGTTAACATTCCCCAGAACATTTAATTATTGTTGGTTATTACTCGAGACGTGCAAAGCTGGTTCCTTTCATTATATAGTCAACCTTTTGCTTTTGTTACACAACCTAGATCGTCCCTTTTAAAGCAGTGTCATTTTTAATAGCCAATAATAAGCCGTCTCCTTAAGTTTAATGCAAGTTTTAAAATCTGTTCTGATTGTGACATTAAATGTCACAAAGTCACCTACCCACTATTAGTGATGTATAAGAACATATACTATTTTAGCACTGCAACAGAAATTTTCTTTTACGTTTGCATACTAATTGTCTTCTTAGATCCTAAATGTCTCATTTATTTGCCTTGGGATTTTAATACTCAAAGATTTATGCATTTTGGAGGATTTACCTCCATCCATTTAGATAGTAGATTGCATTGTCCCACTGCCTAGTTTGCAGCTTGCAATTTATATCAATAGTAGGCATAAAACCCTTGTAGATACTTAAGTTCCCTGTCATTCAGAGAAAAGTATTGCTACTTTGAAGATTTGTCTTTAATTGCTCATAGTTTGGCATATCACAGGCAATGTTTTCTCTGAACATGATCAACTCATTGTCCATAGGCATCTGCTGCTCTAACCATGCCATTTTTCATTAAGCCACATATCTGTTATCCTCCACTTGCTTATTAGGCCATTGAACATTGTGTCCATCTTGTTGATTCATCTCTATTGCATCCATGATTTTTCCTTTTATTTGTTTCAAGACGGTCTTTTCCTTTCATCCCATCACCATACTCTGGTCAGTATGTTGGGCTTGTACTCTTGCCAAGTCTGTTCCTTGTCATGAATGGGTCCTCATAGCAACCTACTTGACAGAGACTCTCAGACTAGAGGCCGGTAGATTTAATTATATGCACGCATGTTTGCTGCCAGCATCCAAGCAAAATGAGTCTTGGAATTGTGGCAAATTTATTAATTTTAAAGCTCCAGCGAGCCCACTGGCAGCCAAGCACATATCTCTCACAGTTGCAATTTTGCATTAGGGTTCCAAGACTTTTGAGATCAAGCTTAATCAAACAATCCTGAGCAAAGGTAATTAGAGTTATTTATCTACGTTACTGGATACGCCTATACGCCCCACCTAGCACAGGTATGGTACGTTTGGATACGGGTACAAGGGGTGGTATGCCATCCCTACACCCAGGGTATGCCCCAGCCCCTGTGGGTACAGCTGGGTACATCCAAGCATCCAAGCAAAATGAGTCTTGGAATTGTGGATAAATTATTAATTTTAAAGCTCCAGCGAGCCCATTGGCAGCCAAGCACATATCTCTCACAGTTAAAATTTTGCATTAGGGTTCCAAGACTTTTGAGATCAAGCTTAATCAAACAATCCTGAGCAAAGGTAATTAGAGTTATTTATCTACGTTACCCGATATGCCTATATGCCCCACCTGGTACGGGTACGATATGTTTGGATATGGGTATGGGGGGTGGTACGCCATCCCTACACACAGGGTACGCCCCAGCCCCTACAAATACGTCTGAGGACGTACCCAACCGTCCCCACAAGGGCTGGGGCGTACCCTGGGCGTAGAGATGGCATACCCCCCAAAAAAAGCGTATTTTTTAATTTTTTTCTCCTTATTTTGCCAGTCAAAGTCAAATATGGACCTCAAAAAACATTTTAAAGTGCATTTGCAACCCTAAAAGCATGAATCACACTCATTTTATCAAAAGATAACACATTTCCCTTTCATTGCATTTTTACCTCCCATTGCATATTTGTTCACTCTTGCTGTTTCAATGGCTGTTGTGTTTCCAAAACATGAGCCTCAGTCGATTCATTTGTATCTTCTTTATTAGGGCTGTATAGAACAGCTATGAAGGTTGCCAGAGCAAGTCAGCAAGTCTTCCAGTTATTTGATCGTGTTTCAGCCTTGCCAAAATAAAGGGAATAAATGTCTGTAACATGATCAAGATGAGGGAGAGGTTGAAATCAATAATGTATTTTTTTGCTTACCCTCTATGTCCCAAAAAAATGGTTCTCCAGGACTCTTTTTGTGCAGTACATACAGTAAGATCATTTGCACAGGTATAATACGAAAGCTCAACTCGTGAATAAGCTCAAAGAAGAGAACAGGCCATGGTCTTAAGTTGATTTAACACCAGGTCATCTCATTGTAATCTTCACCAAACTGCAGAGAGTGCATTTTCTTTTGTCTATATTTTTGTCCATACATTGTAACATTTGCACTATGTACTTGTAATAAGACTAATCTACGTTCGACAATTGAATATCATGATATTTGGCATCGAATTATTAGTACTTTGTGTGGTTATTTAACTTATTATGCTTCCTCTATGCATATTATGTGGTTAATTTTGTTTATATGGCTATATTTTTATATTTTTAATTTTTTTTATATATTTTTGTATGGCTGTACCCAGCCATACCCAAACACCCAAAAACAAATCCCCCATATCCACGTACCCGATACTTGTACCCGTACCCGTATCAGCTACTTATTTATCTAAAATATTATAGTGCTGAGGTCATCACTGAGCAACTGTCAGGCTGTGGAGCCAAATGTTCGTGTGTTTTCTCTGAGCCAGCATGTGAAATTAAATTACATATTTTTGAAAACCATCAAGAAATTATAAAATTCAAGATAAAAGCAAGGTATATGAGTTATCCCATAGGAAAGCATATCCCAAAAGCATTTTAGCGATATATGGCATGCCCTCCAGACTACAAAACATTGAAATGACCATCAGAAGATACCTACAAACAAAGGAGGCCTACTTATGATAATTAACCATACAAATAACTTCATGCTTTCATTAGGGAGATAGTTCAAAAAAGTATCCCCTCTTCAAACATGCCCAAATTTTGCACCCATTATTGTAGCAACTTCTCGTAGGGCAACAACAAAAATTAGCAGTAAAAATGGTGAAATGAAACATCAAAAAAGAGAGGACTCAATTTCTCAAATAGATAATCTTTCTGTTCTGAAGGCATTTCAATTAGCTTCCTCTTGACCCAAGGATTGATTTCTGTAAATAAAAACCAAGACCAGCTATAATTTAGAAGATATACATATAAATAATGGCTCGTGATAGTATTGGGAGCTTATTTATATTTTTCTGCAAGCAATGGGCCTTCCTTGTGAACAACTAAAAGATTTTCCTACAGTGATGTGAAACTATTCAGTCCACCACAATCGGGATCGATAGCCATCTCTGTTCCTACAGTGTATTCTGAAAGAAGGCTACAGCAATATAACATGGTAGCACATTTCAAGATAGAGAACAATGTGCAGTGAACAAAAGATCACTATGCAAATCAATTTTGTCGATCACCATGCAGGCTTATTTACACTTCTTGTGAATTTACTACAAGACTCGAAAGATTAATGATTGCAATTTCGAGTAAAATATGACACTAAAGAAGATGATGAACAGCTGTCTTTGTATTTCTTACAGTGGGAAAAATAGGCAGATCATAGGAATCACTTGATGCACAAAACTGAATGGACATTTTGAAATTCTTTCATGCTTTTCTAGCAAATTTTCCATGTGGTGAAACTAGCAAGCTAGCCAAGAGCAAGGCCCTAGAACTGTGCAGACCTGGACAGAGGGGCACGAAACTACCAAAGAAAGGACAAGGCTAGAGATACCAAAATGATTTGAGCCAAGATGGAACAATATGAAAATCAGAAAACTAAAACCTAAAACTGAAACCTACTCACAATGATTATTGAGCTCTAAAAAGACAACTGGGATCCAAAATAAACGGTTTTTTATCTGGTAGACTTCTGTTCAAATAGAAAAATTGTTGCTGCTCAATGCTGGGCTACTGCAATATTTTAGCTGCGTTGTGTAAAAATCAGTACTGCTATGCTGCTACAATGTTTTGTGTCTGTTCAGAAAACACAAATACAAGAGTGAGGAATGAGGTCCTCTAGTTCTCTTTACTCATTTTTAAGTGAGTGCGGCTAGGGTATCTTATTTCGGGTAGGGTCAAGAAATAGAAAAACAGCAAATATATATATTCTGTTTATTCATTTTATGTTAATATTTTCAATGGTCAGCCTAGAGATGTCTGTACATACCCACTTGAATTGTGGGACATCTGGACATGCTCCTTAGTATCGGACGCCAGATGTCTCCTAGACACCCTGATGCAATCCCCCATGCTCCAAGGACTGTTGCCTCCAAATCTTGCACCCTAGAAGAGAGTGTTCAATCCTCTTCTAGATTTGGGCAACGTTGGGACATTTCCAGGCATGGGGATATACCTATAGAGGAAATGAACCTCTAGATTTAAAGGGCTAGCTCCTTGAATATATCTCTGCAAAAAAGCCTCTGTCTAAACCAATTTGATTGAAGGGAAAAGAGTTAAAAATTGCATAAAGAAAACCTATTCTAAGAATGGTGAAGCACCAAGGTTATATTCCACATGAATGTCATACCCTAATGCACGATACAACAAAATACACAAACTATTTCCAAGCTCTAAAGCTTCTAACATAAGTATTTCAGTATAGCGACGAGATGTATGAAATGACGCAAGGTAAATGAACTGAAAGACAACCTGTATATTCCAAAAACAGTTATAAACAAGCAGAAATTCAACACACTTGAATGCACTCTATATGACCTGTTAGACCCAAAACTCTTGCTCAGTCATGAAGGACAAAAGACAGAAGAATGAAAACCATCACTTGTCACTATGCATCACATACACACTCAAGCAATTGCTCAGAACATCAAAGGAAACAGACTTGTACTAATGCTTAAAGGCAGGATATCATTCCAACAGGCTTCGTCGTGCACTGTGTGGTCTCTTTTCACTAGCCAAAGGGCCGTATATATAGCAAAGAGGAAGTGAGAGGAGACCTTTGGCGCCAAAGAGAGGAATCAATTGGTTGGAAGTCTCCATCTTCAGCTACAATTGTTTTTGCAAGGGACGCTCATTCCAACCATTTGATTGATCCATGTCATCTCCTATGGTTACACGGTTTACCTGCTCTCTCAAAAATGCTTCTCCAATGGTTGCGCTAACAGAAACAGGGTATTCTTGGGCTAAGTCATGACATCAAAGCGATTATCCACCTATTGCAGATTTGTCATTTTCATTCCATTGGCCTTGTCTTCCTCCTTTGATTGGTCGTTACAAAATGACACGGATCCTGGTTGATCAATGGTGATATGGGCCCTCTCACTGCTTTGACAGATGAAGGATGTGAGCCTTTGGATTTGCTTGTGAATCCTTTTGTTTGAAAACCAACGATTCACTGTCTTGAAGTTGACGTTCATTCAAACGTCATTCCACTTGGACAACTCCTTCGGAGGCATTTTCCTTCAAGCTTTTTGTTATCGGGCAACTTCCTATCATCCTCCCTTCGGACTGCTCAAACATGCCCTTCGGCACTCCTACGGACTCTACACAAGTGTCGATACCCTTTGGACTATTTCCGAAGGACACTTTGGCACGAAAATACCTTTCGAGACCTTGGGTTTACGGTACTTTGTCTGAAAGGTTCCCTTCAGAGCTTTTGAAAAGGCCCTTCGGACTTTTTCCAAGTGTCCCTTCGGACTATTTTCTTCAAGCATTTTCCCCGAAAGAATCCTCATCCATTTTCTCTGAAATAATCCAAGATCAATTCTTTCGGACTTTTTGTCTGAAACAAACTCTGAAAGAATTCCTTTGAAAAGTTGCAAAGATAATTCTTTAGGAAAAGTTGCAAAGGAGAATTCTTTCGGACTTTTTGTCCGAAACAAAAAGTCCAAAGGAAAGAACAAACCCTTCAAAAAAGTTGTTTAGGACAAAAAGTCCGAAATAAACCCTTCGAAAAAGTTGAACACGTCCCTTCGCAAGAGAAAAAGACCCTTCGACAGAATGGAAATGTCCCTTCAAAAAAGTGCAAAGTGTCCCTTCGCTTTAAAAAATGATCCTTCAGCATTCCTGAAATGTACCCTTTGAAAACCCTGTTTAGGATCAATTCCTTCGAACTTCTTTGTTTCGGACAAAAAGTTTGAAACAATTCCTTTGAGACTTGGACAAAAAAGACCAAAAAAAGGCTTCCGAAGAAAATAACACTGTCTTTCTTTGTTGTGGGGATGAACCAATAAAGATGCTGCATTTAGCCAAAAGAAAGATGCAAACCCTGGGATGAAAAATGGCTAACAGGAACACGAGTGTATATTTCACATGTAGCGTCATCCTTGAATCATGGACACAGGAAATGTATCCCCTACCCTTTGGATGCAATACCCCATGCTCCAAGATACCCTTCACTCATATGACATCTTACACACGTGCTCGTTTTTTATTTAATGAAGCCACCTAATTAATATTTTACTGATGCTGGTGAAGAAAGACGCTGGGAGTGAAAAATGGCTAACAGGAACACGAGTGTACATTTCACATGTAGCACCATCCTTGAATCATGGACACAGGAAATGTGTCCCCTACCCTCTAGATGCAATACCCGATGCTCCAAGATACCCTTCACTCATATGACATCTTACACACATGCTCATTTTTTATTTAATGAAGCCACCTAATTAATATTTTACTTATGCTGGTGAAGAAAGATGACTCCAAATACTTTATCAGATGAGCATGAATATTTTCCAAGTTCATAACACATGTAAAAGTAATCATCAGACATGTATAAGGATAAGTGAGTATTAGCTGGCATTTTATGAAATGTGAGAATAAATGTAGATCACCACCACCTTGAAGTTCAGTTAACTAAAAAAATCCAATGTTCAACAATATTTTAGGGATGTATCAAATAAAGACCGTTTTAAAATCTCTTAGATTGAAACTCTTTATTAATGCTATATGTGTACACCATTTATGCTGGTTTTGACAAATTCAAGACAAATAAATGTAATAAATGAAAAAAAGTTATAACACATTAACATGAAATTTCAAAGAGTAAACAAATTCGATTTTAAAGGAGGAAGACTTGAACCTCTGTACTTGGGGAGATGAAAAGTCGTCTTACATGAGAGCACCTTCAAGATTTCCTTTGATGTGTTGAGTTTTCTCAGGCCTATTTGATCCTCCTCATTTTTTGTTCAGATCATTTTTTGTTTGTGTGTGGTGTTGTGGCTTGTGGGGTTCCTTTTGTTGCTTTGTACCACTTGTGATCTGACCACAGTGACCTTTTGGGAGAAAGGCTGAGACATTAACCAGACTTTACGTTATAATCTTATGCTCCTCGCGCATGGGCTATGTTACTGTAGCAGCTAAGGTGATGGATAATATACACAAAACAAACAATGGAGGCCCTATTGTTGAGAATAGTGTTGTTGAAGTTACTAAGAGTGCAGAGGCTAAGAGAGTCTTTCAGGTTCGCACTACGAGAGGAATCTGCTCACTTTGTCATTTGCAGCCATGGAGACAGGACAGAGCCGAGTAGATGTGGAGCAAATTAAACAGGATCAAAAGGTAAGCCCTCTGCCAAATCCTCCTCTATTACCCTAGTTCCAAACAAAAATATGAATGAGATTTTGAGAAAGGAAGAATAAAGGCTAAAAAATGTGTGGATTTTTCTAGTTTTCTGAAATAAAAATGAATTGCCTTCTAGGAAATTCTTTGATGACTGGGTAGTTGTTGTTTGGAGCAAGAAACTAGGGATGTATGTCCAACAACTGCCGCATGGTTCAGCGTGGTGTTTTTCTTATCTTGTTTATAAATTTGAATATGCAAAGGAGAGCAATTTCTAGACCCTTCTGGAATATTGGTAGGTCTGTTTGCAAAGCCCTTCCTTGGGTCCCTGAAATGGTATGGGATAAACTTGCCCTACAAATGGTACCTAGGTGGGTGGAGTTAAACAATGTTCCACTCCAAATATGGCACATTCTGCCCCAACTACTCAAGCCCATTGGGGATGTTTTATAGGTTGAAGAGACTAGGTTTACCCGTTCCCACATGAATGTTAGATTGTTAATCTCCTTGAAATCCTCTCCTTATTTCCTAGAAACCCTTGTAATTAAAATTTTGAAAAAAGAATTCCCATGCCCAGTCTTTGGTTTTGGGGGGCTTAATACTTGTTTCTTTTGTAAGAAGGATGGCCATCTTAAAAAACAGTCCTCGGATAGTGTGTAAGCCCCAAGCTCCTCCCATCCCTGAAAGCAGTTGATTGAGAGCCCTCCTTTGACAAGTGACACAAGAACCCTAGTGTTGAGGGTGCCCCCTTTTGCCCTCCAGCGGAAGTGTTTTTTTCCAATGCTCCTCCTAGCTTTCCCGATATCCCCATTGAGGGGAGTGTGGCTTCCCAAGCTGCTAAGAATGTGGAGGTTCCTGCCGTAACTGATAAGCAATCCCAACCACCTGGACCCAGGCCTAAACAGGGAACAAAATGACTGAACGACATGGTGCTTGTAATGCCCTAGATTCAAATACTCTTCACATTGAGGAATTGAGAAAGAGGAAGGCTGCTGAAAATACAATGGTGGATAATGGCAGAAAGAAAGGTCGAGAGGATAAAGTTCCAACATGTATTGAAAGGTTGTATAAGAATTCAAGAGGGAATTCAGAATAAGCCTCCTAGTGCTCCATCCCCTTAATTTATGAAGGTGATCAATTAGAATGTCAGAGGACTGGAAGCTCGGGACGGAAAAGCAATTGTCAGAAAATCTTGTAGGGCTAGAGATGGGTTGGACTTCCCTCTCATGCAAGAGGTTAAGAAGGTTTTGGACTGAATTATCCCTGTTCCTTTATTTGGCCTAGTGCCTCCTCTTTTTCAACCAATCATGATAAGGGAAGAGAAGTTGTCATTGTGATTAGCAAAAACTGGTCTTGGTGTGTAGTTGACCATGGTTGCTCTCCCTCTAATAGGGTTGTGTGGGTAACTCTTAAGATTGGTGATCATGAGTTTGGGATATGTTACCTTTATGCCCCTAATGATAACAACTTACAAGGAAAGATCTAACCTATGGAACTGGGTTCCCAATAATTTAAGGATATCCTGTGGATCATTGGGAGGTGGACTTCAAAATGATCGAAGATTAGGAGGACAAGTTGGGTGGCCACCCCTTTCGACTGGAAAGGAAATGAGCAGTTCCACTGGCAAAAGATGGAGAGAGTCTTAATATTGGTTGACCCCCTGTATAGGGGTAAGAAAGATAGTAAGGGTATTTGGTACACTAGATGCCACACCCAGATTGGGAGAAATAGATTATTCTCAAGACTGGATAGCTTTCTGGTTATCAAGTACCATTTCCTTCTCCCTCCAGTTGACAAAAGAAAAATTCTCGGTGTGTTCCCATACACCCTCTTAGATCATCACCCTACTGAGATGCTTTTTCAGTTTTATTCCATCCCCCAATCTGTTTCTAAGGAGGGGAAAGGACGGTATAAGCTATTTTTTTCTCACTTAAAGGACTCAGACTGCATGGCAGGGTTGAAGACGTCGTGGCTCATTGCAAAAAATTCTCTGCTCTCCCATGGAATCAGCTACTAGTACATGGAATCAATGCATTGCCTCATGTCAGAATTATATGCAAGGATATGGTAAAGCCAAGGCCAAGTTAAGAAGGCATCGAGAAAGGAGACTCTAGGAGGACTTGATTAACATTCAATCTAGACCACAGAATGCACTGGAGGATTAAGATATTTTAAAAACCCTGATTTCTGTCAAACACCAACAGAGCCCACCAGGCTTATATTGCTCTGGGGGCTATGATTAGATACAAACTTATGTTGCTCAAGGAAGGAGATAGGGGACTAAATATTTCTTCAAAATTCTTAAGGCCAAGCATGTTAGGGAAAAGGTTGGTTCAGTTGATATTGGAAAGGTTATTTCTGATGATCCTATTAGATTAAAAACGCTTTCTTCTCTTTCTACCAATCTCTTTTCACTTTGGATGCTACCTCTGAACTTGTTGAAAATAACAGGGCCATTTGCACTAGAATAGTTCCCCATAAAGTCCCAAGCAAATCTGCCCTTGAGATGGATAAGAACATTTCTACCAATGAGATCAGAACTGTCATTGAAGACCTGTAAAGAGAAAAATCTTTTGGTTTTGATAAATTTCGTACTGAGTTCTTTAAGGCCAACAAGGATTGGATTATGGATGATATTTACTGTCAATTAAGAAGCCACTTGGGCAGGTACATTTGGATATCAATCGAGGTATTATCAAGCTCATTTCAAAAGATGGGGACAAAACTCAGGTAAAGAATTAGAGACCTATCACCCTCCTTCATGTTTCTTATAAAATCTTGGCAAAAGCCCTGGCCAACAAACTAAGTAAGGTGCTGCCAGAAATTGTTTCAGTCACCCAACTTGGTTTTGTTGAAGGTAGATTCATTTTGGATAATCTTATAACTAGCTGGGAAGGTATGAATGGGGCTAAGAACTCAGGGCATAAGGTTTGCAAGGTTCTATTGGATATTGATAAAGCTTATGATAGAATTGAGTGGCCTTTAATTGACCTCAGGCTTAGAGACTTGGAATTTGGTGATAGATTCAGTAGAATGGTTTCAATTCATTTTCAAAATGCTTCTGCTCAAGTTGAGATTAATGGGGAACTCACCTAGTCATTTGCTCTCTAGAGATAACTAAGAGAAGGTTGCCATCTTGCTCATGCATCATTTGTTATGGCAGCTGAAGCCTTCCATTATCTTCTCAGATATGCTGCCCTAGGCCCACCAGTTTGGGGGATTGTGCTACCCAATGAAAATGAGCCAATTGATATTTAGTTTGCTGATAACAACTCTTTATTTATTGAGATGGAGAAAGATAATTTCGATCAAATTGCTATGAGACTGGATATATACTGCAGTGCTTCAGGGTCTAAAAGCTTTGCTTCTAAATCTATGTTGCTTGGGTGGATTGAGGATCCCTCAGATTAGATATTCTCTCTAGGGTGGGCTTGGGGAGGTCCCAATAACATGGTCAGGTACTTGGGGATTATTTTTACTCTCTCTACTTCCTTTAATGAAATGTGGCAACGGGTGTTTTAAAAAAAACTCCAAGGAAGTCACCAAATGGCAAGGTCATCTTCTAACTTTGCCTGGTAGAATTCACGTTTGCCAAAAAGTCCTCTCTTCATTCTCCTTATACTACTTATTTTGCTGGCTTTTTCCTAACTCTCACTAAATTGAACAAGATTATTAGCGACTTATTATGGTCTGATGGTATGGGCAAGAAGAGGTATGCAGTTCAATGGGACATATGTTGTAGGCCAAAGGTCTTGGGAAGGTTTGGTATTAAGAATCTAAGAATTCAGGGGATTGCTCTAGCAGTTAAGTTGATATTCAGAGCTTTTACAGGCAATGAACCATGGAAAATTCTTGTAAGATTTAATATTGCCAATGGGACTCCTAAGGGCAATAAGAGGTGGAAAGAGCATATGATAGACTTTCTGTTTGGCTCTTTCCCTGTCAGACCGACCAAATCCTTCATTTTTCAATCACTTTGGAAAGCTTTGGAGCAGGTGAAACATTTGGTGCTTAGACAGCCAATCTTGTCTTGGTTTGACACTAGGTGTCCGAGGTTCAAATCATTGTGGTGGAATCTTAAGCATAAGGATAAGCCCTTGGCTTTGACTAGAGATTGCTCTGCATTTGTTTGGTTTGACAAAGGTATTAGAACTTCTCAGGAATTCTACAGGTATGGGTAATGGACGGATTAATCAAAGGTAAAGGCAATATTTAAGATATCCTAGTCTCAAGTCAAGACTTATACATTGCTCCTAATGGATCTCAAGCCCTCATCTCCAGCTCTTATCATGGATGAAGATGTCGAGTTTTGGGAGAATGCAATTTGGTTGAAAGGTCCTCCTCTTCTTGAAGTGATGTCTATATACATTTATAAAAGGATTGCCTTCTCCCCAGAAGTTTATCTTGGTCTGACTAACAAGTGTAAAGTTTATGACCCTCCTAAGAGATGAACTAATAGGTGTAACGTGCTGTGGTCGTCATGTGTTGAACCCAAAAAATTCTGTTTTAGATGGCTCCTCTTGCACAGTAAGCTTATTGTTGGTTCTCATATGTTAAAAATGGGTGTAGGAATGATGCTGCTATATTTGTGATTCCAAGTAAACCAAGGAGGACCCTAATTATCTCTCTCATTATGATATTCTGAAGGCTATACATGAGTCCTCGGCACGAATGGAAAGAGAATATGAGACAGATACTGCAGAACACAGTTGAGGCTGACTTTATGCAAGAACTTGGTGGCAGTTCAGTCCCAGGTGCTAGTTCTATGGAACATGTTGCAGTGTCAAGTGGTGTGCCTCGCTTTGATCGTGACTCTCAGGCTTGGATTGATAAACTGTTGGAAAGACATGTTAACGAACTCTTTCACGAGGTACAGCAGCAAACCAGATCAACTCTCAGGCTTGGAGTGATGTCAGTTTGGGGAGAGAATTTTTACTCTTAGAAAAGTAGTAGATAATCCACTCTATCCAACGAGTCCAGGTTCAAGTCCCAGGCAACGCAATTCAACGGGATCCAAATCCTGTAGTAAGTAGACTTCTGTCTACTTGTTCTGGATCCAATACAATTTATTATTATTACTTGGAATCATAAAGTAATAAGGAATGTAATAGAGTGGCTATATCTACGGGTATAATATTATACTGTTCATATAGGGTGAAATATGCTTATGAAGTAAGCATATAGTCTCTTAAAAACACCTATGAACCAACCTATGACTGCACCCAGACACCTATTCCAGGTTGGAGTAGGGCGACTAGGCTCTAGTCCAGTCCAGTCGGGCCCAGAGTCTCTCTATCGCTCACACCTCTCTATATATGGGTATAAAATAGAGATCAGATTGTGAGTGCCCCCACTTTCTATATATGGATGGCCGAGTGCCCTATCCCCTATCTAAACACGGACAGGGCTCTCCTATATATAGATATGGCAACGGCCCTATCTATATATGGCACTCGATCAACTTAGAGCTCCCATAGATATATAGGGCTCCTCACCTCAGAATACAGACGATACAAAGCTGGTCTCTCGTCTGTCTCCATCTCATCTCTCGCCTATAAATCTCATCTATATAGATAGAGAATGGAGTTGGGAGTTGGTAATATAGGAGCAGATAGTCTATATATCGATAGCATTCTCGATAGCCTATATATAATTGGGGGGGCTTTCAATTTAGAGGGCTTTAATCGGTTCTCGATCAATCGGTTGTTCCCCATTTTATTTATATTGTAGTCAGAGTCTTGATTGCAATAACCTGAAGTTTGCTAGCAATGTGGGCCTGGAAACTAAATATGAGGACCCTGTTCACTGCAACAAGGGACCTGAGGACACTTTGCTAGCTAATTCAAAGGGACCTGACTTTAACACGAGGGGACTTGACCAGGAAAGGTTCAGTGATAAGTCTGATAATGCAAAATTTAAATCTTTTTAATGTAGTTTAATTGTATGGTTACTGTTGCTTCGCATAGTGATTTTGGAACTGGCTGTAATGTGATTTTTGGTTGGCATTTGGGCTGCACGCTTGTTGATACTATTTGGTTGCCCTTGGAGGCTGTACTTTGGTTTTAGTGTTTGGTACTCTGTTGATAATTTTTTATTCCCCTTGGGAGCTGTGACGTGGTTGATACTCTGTTGGCCTTTGGGTCATATATTTTTTGTAAACTTTCTTCAATATAAAGAAAAAACATGAAATTTCCTACCTTGTACAGCTCTTCGTCAAATTGTGCTAGCTGAGCACATTCTGCCATGATTTCTTTTCTCATAAAGAAAGGAGTCTGTAAAGGTGAATATCCACGCTTCCTCAAAAAAGCAAGGCCAAAATTTATCAATGCTTGATTAAGAAGTACACCATCGCCTTTTAAATAATATCCTCGCCCTCCTGCTATATCAGCACCTGATTTACATTCGTAAAAACAGTTAGGCTGCGCCTGATTTAAATTTCAGTGACTCAATTAGGTTACACCTTTTTTTCAGACAATACAGCTGCATCTTACACATGGAAAATATAAAATAATGAGCATATGATGAGACCTTATACTTCTATTTCTTACATGTACCATCAAAGTCGCATGCTTATGCATCCGCAAATAAATTTTATTACACTAATAGGCATTTGTGAGAAATTAACTCCTTATTTTACTAACATATCTCCCAGGTGTTCAACATACAGACTTAAAAAATGCAGATATTGTGAGGAAAAACATACCTTTCTCTAGGTCTGCAATGCCAAGAAGCTGAACGAGCTCAACATGATTTTTTAAGTTGGGCTCGTCCCTATGTTCACCGCGGGTGCAAATGACTGCATTGTTTGCCTGCAAACTCGGAATGTAGGAACACTCAAAACTTACAAATTTTATAATACATTTACCAAATAAATACAACTCCAAAAAGTACTGGTAGACAACTACCTCATCATTACTGATAGGTACATCGTCATGTACAAGGTTCCCAATGACTCCCAAAACAGAATCTAGGGCAGATTTTGCCTCTTGAACCTCTAATTCCTTCTGAGCTGTTGATTTTTTGTTTTCTTCCGTCTGTTTTATGACTTCAGATGCATCCTCCTTGGCCTGCAAAAACAAAAGTGCAACATAAGATGAACCTATGGCATACCCAAATGTATTCATAAAATTATCCTTGTATGAAATAAAGGCAACAGAAACCTTAAGGATCTCAACAAGGTGACAAAATCTCCTATGTACATCTACTACAGCAGAAAAATTATGGCAAATGGCAAGAACTATAACACCTCTTTGTACAGTCTCGGTTTGATTTCAATTGCACATCCCCAAAAGGCCAAATTGAGCTCAAGGCACTATGGTTCCAAGACATTTGTTCCATGTAGGGCTCCCTATATCTAAATATAAAACTGTGGGGTGCAACGCCATGAGACTGTGATTGATCCCAGATAGTTGAACAAGGCAATGGTGAAAAATCAATACGCTTTGCCTTGGATCAATGATCTGTTTGATCACATAAAGGGTGTGAGCCCTTTCTGATAATAAATATAGGATTAAATTGTAACAGTTTCGGGTCAAGTGGAAGCTTATAATACAGCATTCCGGACACATTACAGGCACTATGAATTTCTGGTTGTCCCACTAAGAAAAACAAGCACGCCTGTTATGAATTATGAACTTAGTGACCAGCATATTCAAAACGTAGCTTAATAAGGTCATACTAATATTTCTAGATGATATATTAGCATTTTCAAGGTAACAAGAGAAACATGGTCAGCATCTTCAGGAAGTGGTACCAACCTTTTGGCAGCCTAACAGTGTACATTTTACCAAGATCAGGTAAATTATTTTAAGTATGTACACTTATGATATGAGTTTGGTTATGGCTCCTCAGATGATAGAAACAACAAATAAATCGCCAGATCCAAGCAATGTTGTAAATTCAAGAGCTCCATGGGCTTGGCAAGGTATTATTAACATACATGTTGGAGGTTTCTCAAGGATTAAAAATCCAACCAATTTATTGCAGGGGAAGGGGCAGAATTTTGGGTGGACTAACCAATCTAAACCCAATTTCCCAAGAAGAGACACAATGGTTAATGCACGCGTGTGCACACACCAGTCTTGCAGGTTCATGATCCAAGCAATGATTATTGCTTGTATCAACACATATCTATAGTGACATGGTGAAACGGTGTTGTAGGATGCTAAAGCTACTGCTTATGAATGAAAAACTAAAAACGCAGAGATGAATTAATCAACTCATAATTTAGAGTTGGCGGGTAGTGAGTGCACTGCAAAGCAGTAACATTACATGTTAGAAGGAAATATTTTTTAATATAGGCAACTACAACTTCAGACAATTAAGGACTACCATTTGTAATCTATTTGGTTTCAAATATCAAATTGTCATCATGCATGTTGCGTCCTTGACTCCACTCCCTCCTGTCACCAATTGTTACCAACATCACCTAGAATTTTCAACTTCCACGTACTGTTCCATATTACATTCTCTGGTCACTTTAGTATGTTCTTCCTCTCCTCCCGCACCCAAGGCCGTTGTGATTGTTCAACCACTCTGTGAAAACCTTGATGTACCTAGCTCACCCTTTCCCTAGCTCCTGTTCCATGGTCATAAGTCTCTTAAACTTAGTTATAAAAGATGAAAAGAAGATCTCTTATTGCTCTGGTCATATGATGGTTAATTTGGGTTTCAAGATCAAACCCACACAACCACCTTATGATATGAGTTTTGTTATGGATCCTCGGACGATGGAAACAACAAATGAATGGCCCAATCCAAGCAATGTTGTAAATTCAAGAGCTCCATACATGTTGGAGGTTTCTCAAGGATTAAAAAACCAACCACTATATTATAGGGGAAGGGGCATAATTTTGGGTGGACTAACCAATCTAAACCCAGTCTCCCAAGAAGTGGCACAACAGTTAATGTACATGTGTTTATGCGCACCAGTCTTGCAGATTCATGATCCAAGCAAGGATTCTTGCTTGTCTCAACACATATCTATAGTGACATAGTGGAACAGTGTTGTAGGATGCTAAAGCTATTGCTTATGAATGAAAAACTAAAAATGCAGAGATGAATTATTCAACTCACAATTTAGAGTTGGCAGGTTGTGAGTGTACTACAAAGCAGTAACATTACCTGTTAGAAGGAAATATTTATTAATATAGGTGACTAGAACTTCAGATATATGCTCATCACAGACTAAATTTGTTCGCAATTACAAGTATGACATTTCATATTTGAAGTTAAAGAGAATCAGTTCGTAGATGCAATAAGTAGAGACTAGTTCCTAAAGGCAGCAAGTATTAAGAGGATTAATTTATGTTACAAGATCCCAAAGAGATTGGCAGCCAATCAGTCTTATTAAACAGTTAAATGCAGAAATGTTGCAAGATGGGAAAAATGCAAGCCAAAGGTTCTGTTCAAAAAAAATAGTTTGTTGAGATATATTATTAATAACCAAGTGTATGTGGCTGATGCTGATGGATAACAGAGACTATTAACGTTCAAGTCTCACAATGTACCTTAAGCAAATTTTAGATTGATTACAGAGCTTCTTCGGGCTGGGAATGAAGAGCATCACTCAGTATTTAGCATCGCTTCTAGAATATCAAAGAGTGAAGGCAAAAAATATCACCATCCAATTTGTTGCAGTCACACGACATACCATAGCGGCAGAGGGAGAAAACTCAACAGACGTTATAATTGGATTGTCAAATATCACAGGTGGCTATGTTGCAATTCCCACCAGGTTGAGTAAACTAACAAAGTGACTACATATTTTACATACGCACATTAATGATAACAGGCTGAAGATTCACCAAAGCTCTTCTAGATTACTGATCAGTTTGGTCCTTATTAACATTAAGCACTGATGCATCACCTATTCAAGACGACTAATTTTCTTGAGAAGTTGATCTATGAGCAGGATTCTAGATTCACTTCATGTTTCTGAAGAGACTGTTTATAGAACACATAATGTGGTTAAATAGACCAGGTACACCAGTTTTGGAATATATGTTAGATATATCTGTCCCAAACAACCTGTAAAGTATAACAAGTATTTATGCTTAATCAGTTCGCTCACAGCAATGAGCATCAGAATTTAAGTGAAATACCACTAGCCAATGAATTGGAAGGTCGACAATGTAGTATATCACCAAGTTGTGTTTGCCATGAGGATCAGGTTGTCTTCAAGATACATATGTAAAATAAAATGAAGGGGCATGATGTATGAATAAGGTAAAACGTGAAGATTGCACAAGACAGGCAAAAGATTTATGTTAATGAGGACCAAAGTGACCAATAGGCAAGCTGACGAACTCACCCAGTATGGGAATCACTTCACAAATATTATTTGCTAGGAAATGCAATCAGCTGATTCTAACCAGCCTATCAAACTGGATCAAACAAAGTTTGATCTAGTCAAGGCTCACCATACCAGCAAACATTCATCATGTACTAAGATACTCACCAATAAACAACAAGCATCCTAATAGTAATACTCAACAGTCTGTTATCAAAAACATACTGGCATATGTTATAAATCAAAGGCACAAAATGAACATTCTAAACAGTTTCAGTGATTTTAAAGCATAGTTGCCACAAACAATGGACATTTCAGCCATGTTCAGTGATCTTATAGCCACAAACAATGGGCATTTCAGCCATGTTCAGTGATTTTAAAGCATAGTTGCCAAGAGATGGGTACAGGGAAGCAGGTGCGGGTACCAGTACACATATTTTTGGAAAAACAGGAGACGGGTACGGGTAGACGGCAAAATATATAAAATATAATCAAAACTGAAAAATTAAAAAATATAAATAATTTATTAAAATATAAATTATATTGTACTTACTATATATAAATATTAATATTTAATACATATAAACTAAAAACAATAAAATTTATAAATAATTTATTACAATAAACATTATAAATGTAAAATTTAATTTTTAATTTTGATATTATATAATAATAAAATATATTAATATTTAATATATATAAACTAAAAACAATAGAATTTAAAAATAATTTATTACAATAAATATTAAAATGTAAATTTTAATTTTTTATTTTAATATTATATACTAATAAAATATATATTTATAATCTATAATTTTTAATTTAAAAATTATAAAAAATAAAATAAAATTGTTCATTAAAAATCTAAACTAAAGTTAAAAATTAAATAATAAAAACCTAAACTAAATTCTAGTAAAAAATTAATAAAAATTAAAACTCAATGGCATTGTCGTCCCAATGTTGTCGCACTGTGACAGTAATGCACAGCACTAGGAAGGCAACACGTGCAGGGAGTTCGAACGGCAATGCCATGGCATTGCCACTAGGTCTTAATTTCTTTTTATTCTTATTTTTAATTGCAGTTCCTTTAAACCCTAAACCGTTGGAAATCTAGCCAATACCAATGTAAATCCGACAAATAGGACAGCAAATCCGACGACGACAACAAATCTGGCCACTAGAAAACGCCTTTAGCATTTCCATAGGGACACAGCACAATTTTTGGAAGGAAACACAAAAGAGATGTTTAGCGTTTGCAGTATGCGTCTCCAGGTACAAGAGATGTCTTTGTACCCGTCTCCTGTACCGAAAATGCGTACCCATACCGGAGGCATGTCACAGGAAGCGAGGGGCCTGTCACAGGTAGTGAGGAAAATAAGCAAAGTACTGAACCACTATGGCAGCAGAAGTTGGGTACTATTTTTCAAAGCTCTTGCAGTGAGGGTGCATTAAAGAAGCGGCCAATCAATATGACTCTGCGATTAAATATTTTAATATATATTCAGGTGTTAGTTTTGCAGCTATCATCATGGCCTCCTGGGCATCAAAATTGTTAAATGATTGGGCAGATCGTGTCTTGGTTTTGATCAAATATAGCTTTTAATGTTGCTAAACATCCCCTATCACCACGACAAGTACGATATCATTGTTGTTGACAATTTTTTGGTCCTGCAGGCCAAAATCGGTCTCATTCCTTCCCTACTATCTTGAGCAGTCAGTCTTTTATGTATCCACCCTTCTGCAAATTGTATTTTCTCCCTTTTGTAATAAACCTGTCTCTATAAAGAATCAAATGACTTGAGTCTTGTAGACATCTCGGGTTGATCCATAGGCTTATCCTGTTTTGGGCAGTCGGTTTGCACAAGCCGTTTGGCAAGGGAATGGCCCAGTTCAAAGAATGAAAGTCTTTTACAAAGTTCTAAAGACAAAGTGCCCTTGCAGAGGGCAATCAAGAAGCAAACTGGACCGTTCCGGCAGGCTGCGGAGGGCAATTATGGGCCCAAAAGTACCCTTGCGGAGGGCAGAGAGCACCTTCCGGAAAATAATTAAAGAAGAAGGCCGAAAGGTAAGTTTTTCTGCGGAAGAAGACCAAGACAAAAGGATAAAGATTTCCTTCGGACTTTCTGTCCGAAGGAAATCCAACGAAAAAGACAAGGAAGAATCAAAGGATGAATTCCTGAAGGAATTCCTTCGAACAAAATGCCCGAAGGAATTTCTTCGGACATTTTGTCTGAAGAAATTCACAAGGAAAAAACACAAGGCAGAATTCTTTCGGACAAAAGCCGGAAGGAATTCCTTCAGACTTTTGTCCGGAGGAATTTCCCAAAGAAAAGGACCGAAAGGAAAGGATCGGGACTTTGAAGACAAATTTCCTTCGGGCAAAATGTTCGAAGGAATTAAAAAGACAAGGGAGCCCGAAGGAACCCGAAGGGTAAGTGCCCTTGCGGGGGACTCTCGGCTGCCAAAAAAAGGACACCTTCCTTTCGGGAAGGTTCAAATTGCGAAAGGCCGAAGAAATTGCCAAAGTGGTGACAGGCCGAAGACGTCAAAATTAGCGTAGCAAACTAGTCGTTGGCAGTTCAAACGTCTGGTGACGAGCGCGCACACGTCAAATTCAAGGCAGCAAACTAGCCGTTGGCTTTCAAATGGCAACGGGCCTGCGGACGTCAAATTTACGGTGGTGAAATAGCCGTTTGGTTTTTTACATAGTGACGGGTCCACAGACGTCAATTTTGACGCGATGCGTCGGCCATTGAGGAGAAGCCAAAGGACTAATGCCTTCAGACAAGCGGCCGAAAGAGCTCAAATCGTTGAGAAAGGAGCCCGAAAAAGACGAGAAGAATAGCCCAAGAGCTCAAAATTGCCAGAAAGAGACAAGAAATAGCAAGGAAAGAGGGAACAAAACAGAGAATCCACAACATGGCCACACACACATACGACAACATTTGGAATGTTCCAAAAGATGCACCCAGTCAAGCGCGGAAAAGAATAGATCAGCCCAAGTGGCAAAAGAGAGCGTCGACAACAGACAGTCGCATAAGTCTTAAAAAGGGGCGGCCTTGTCATTAAAACAATCAAGTGACCCATGCTTCTGCAATAGCGTTTAATACGTTTTAAGCACTAAAGTCAAGCCCTGCGATATCTACAGCATGGTTCTATCAGGCCGTTTCTAGAAGGATGATATCAACATGAGCAATTTCCTCTTCCCTAGACATTCAATGCAGCATGGGTTGCTTGTTCTGAAAGGCACCAGAAGTCTTTCTTTTTATGCTATATATATTGTAACCTGTCAAGAGAAGAATAAATCTCTCAGCTTGTATGGTGAAGCCTTGTAGGATTTTACCTTGAATCAAGACAGCATTTTTGCCTCCATTTGAGTTTGCACTTTTGCATATGTCTATGATTTTGTCTTGTTTTAAGTCATTTTCTTTCATGCTTTCACAGAATAATTCCAGAATGTCTAGTGTATTGTGAGTTCTTTTGCAGGTCAACAAGAAGTGTCCACAACAGAGTATAGGTGCATGTGAACAGGCTGCCATAGTGTGTCCTAGAACACCTCTAGTAGTGCTTCCTCCCCGTATCTCCAGAGGACCCCTTATTGAACACTGATGTAGAAGAGTTTCTCATGTCAAATGAAGTGTATATCAGCTTGTTCTTGGTGTAAAGTGTATGCCAAAGCTAAGTAGACTAACCATTTTGGTGCATCACTGCTTTAGTTTAGGTTCTATTTTCAGTATTTTCTCTCTCTTTTCACCCCCCCATTGTTATCAGTAGTAGTAAAAGACCTCAGAGATGCATTAAAGGGAGCTAGCCCTTATCTAGAGATTCTCCCCTCAATTTTGTCAGACCCACAACAAGAAGGGAGTCTTCATTGTGCCGCGTGGAAGAGAGAAGCCCAGCCTTCTTTCAAGGGTGCAATCCATGAAGGTCAACAGTTTTTCGCACGCCCAATGGGACTGTTTGTCCAAGGAGTTGAAGGATTTTTGGTGTGTTCTTCAACCAATCAGCCTTTGGAGGCATTTCAACCAACACCAATGGCGACTCCGAGTTGAATCAACTGGTTAAGCAGTCCTCGTGCCATCAAGAAACCACATTTTTTGTTATGTATAATCCCATTGCTCACCAACATGGGCCTTGTTTTCCTTCATATAACTTTGATCAAGCTCAAGTTGTTCGTGGCATCACCTCAAGTAGCTCTCCTGGTTGCCCTTCACCTAGTGTAAAGGAAATAACTGGAATTTGAGAAGCAAGTGATGAAGATAAACAGATTGGAGGAGCAAAATATATATCAGCAAAAGCTTATGTACACAGAAGAGTGCTTGTTGAGACAAGCTCAGGCCTTGCAACCCATGAAGGAGGAAGTAGCACAATGGAAGAGTCCATTCATTCAAGGCAGTCAGCCTTGTGTGCCTTCTCTCATTCCAAAGCAGCCCCCTCTTGTGCACCAAATCCTTTCTACCAGATAGCATTTGCTCACTCTAGCTCATCTGATGCATTAAACATTCCTGCTCTTAATCCCTTGCACCTAGCTTTTCAACACCAAAGGGCATTAGAGCAACCTCCCATGGAAATGAACCTTCTCAATTCCTTAGATTGTGAATCCTCATTTGATGGAAATCACCCTATGTCTTCTGGAAAGCAACACATCTCTCTTAAAGCAACTCCCCCTGTGCATGAGCAGACCCTTCTCAGTCTCCCTCAACCTCCTCAAATCTCTCAACATGATGTCAAGATTCCAAGTTGGAGGGAATACCATGAACCAGCTCAAGGCCTTGGAAATGGTGAAGCTGCTCCTACTCATGGTGATCCTCATGATCTCCAAGAAAGGCTCTTCCAAGAGAATATAGCCAGGCAAATTGCAGAGTTGGAGTCCAGAATGAGATTCCTCAGTGAAGGTGTGATGGACGGTTTAGACCAAACAGCAGATTCCATGTCTAAACACACCCCATCTACACTCCTCAAGACAGCTATCAGGCCACATCTGATATAGATGAAGTCTTGGCCAAATGGAAGGAAGAGAATCCTTCGATTCTAGCTCAAAGATTGCCTCCTCTTCCACATGAGTTTGTCCACCAACCCTCCACTCCATTCTTTCTCAAGGAAGAACATGTTTTGAATGAGGCAAGTGAAGAAGAGAGGATCCGATTTGCAACTGCCCAGGAGGCTATCATGAGCGACAATGAGGATGAGATCATCATGGATGCTCTCTTTGAAAACATCATCAACAATGGAGAAGACACAGGTCATGCATACATGCGGATGTTCCAACAATATGAAGAAGTTGACAAACTTGATTTGTCAACAATGGATGATGAGGAATGTAAGCATGGTAAGCTCTCTCCTCCCTTGTTTGATGAACTTCCTTGTTGCTTTGATGAAGAGAATGACCATGCCATGGAACTCGAGTTGGAGGAGGATCTGAAGGATGTCTTTGAACAACTAGAGACTCTGATTTTTGAGCAAGAAGGTGATGTCCTGTGGAATGAGCAAGCAGTTTGTGATCTCATTTCAAACATCACAACAGTCACCCTTTTTCAAAAAAGCCATGATGAAGCAGAAGATAAATTTGACAGTCTCTTCAATGAGGCAGAAGGGAACGAGTCAATCCATGATGCATGTCAAAGGGGCTATGAGCTAAATGAGGCTTATGATGATAAGCTAGCAGCCATTGATTTCTTGGTGAGATACACCAGCATGAGGCAAGCTCCAAGAGCAAGATGAATACATATATGTTGGAAGCATGTTTGACCCTGATTCATTTGGACACAAGCCAATCAAGGTGGCAGACAAGACGAGCAAGTCACCAAGTCTCTTTTCCATCCAACCATTTATCTGGGACCATAAGTTTTCTTGCCATGGAGACTTAAGAAGTTTTCCCTTTGATCTAGGAGGGAGGCAAATATCCCTGGTTAGCTGTACATAATAGTTTGCTTTCAGTTTTTCTTTCCCTGTTTTCCCTCAGTGATGTTTGCACAAGTGTAGTGTTTTTTAGCATTTGTTGTGTGTGTTTTCCTTTGTGTTTGAAGTAAAAGCTTTGTTGGTCCATAGGTCTTTAGAAGGTTGCTAACTTTTCCAAGCTGCATCTTGACCCCATGCCCAATGGACATTGAGGCTACCAATCTTTTTAGCATAGCAGGCATGCTTCTCCTAAGAATCACTAAATTTGTTGACCATTTTTTGGTCTTGCAGGCCAAAATCGGTCTCCTTCCTTCCCTACTATCTTGAGCAATCAGTCTTTTATGTATCCACCCTTCTACAAATTGTGTTTTCTCCCTTTTGTAATAAGCCTGTCTCTGTAAAGAATCAAATGACTTGAGTCTTGTAGACGTCTCAGGTTGATCCATAGGCTTACCCTGTTTCGGGCAGTCGGTTTGCACAAGCCGTTTGGCAAGGGAATGGCCCGGTTCAAAGAATGAAAGCCTTTTACAAAGTTCTAAAGACAAAGTGCCCTTGTGGAGGGCAGTCAAGAAGCAAACTAGACCATTCCAATAGGCTGCAAAGGGCAATTATGGGCCCAAAAGTACCCTGGCGGAGGGCAGAGAGCACCTTTGGGAAAATAATTAAAGATGGCCGAAAGGTAAGTTTTTCTGCGGAGGAAGACCAAAACAAAAGGACAAAGATTTCCTTCAGACTTTCTGTCCGAAGGAAATCCAACGGAAAAGACAAGGAAGAATCAAAGGACGAATTCCTTCGAACAAAATGCCCGAAGGAATTTCTTCAGACATTTTGTCCGAAGAAATTCACTAGGAAAAAACACAAGGCAAAATTCTCTCAGACAAAAGCCCAAAGGAATTCCTTCGGACTTTTGTCCGAAGGAATTTTTTAAAGAAAAGGACCGAAAGGAAAGCATCGGGATTTTGAAGAAAGATTTCCTTCGGACAAAATGTCCGAAGCTCGGTCCCCCGCAAGGGCACTTACCCTTCGGGTTCCCTTGTCTTCTTAATTCCTTCGGACATTTTTGTCCGAAGGAATTAAGAAGACAAGGGAACCCGAAGGGTAAGTGCCTTTGCGGGGGACTCTCAGCTGCCAAAAAAGGGACACCTTCCTTTCGAGAAGGTTCAAATTTCGAAAGGCTGAAGAAATTGCCAAAGGGGTGACCGGTCGAAGACGTCAAAATTAGCGTAGCGAACTAGCCGTTGGCAGTTCAAACGTCTGGTGACGGGCGTGCACACGTCAAATTCAAGGCAGCAAACTAGCCGTTAGCTTTCAAATGCAACGGGCCTGTAGACGTCAAATTTACGATGGTGAAATAACCGTTTGGTTTTTTACATAGTGACAGGCCCGCAGACGTCAATTTTGACGAGATGCGTCGGTCGTTGAGGAGAAGCCAAAGGACTAATGCCTTTAGACAAGCCGCCGAAAGAGCTCAAATCGCTGAAAAATGAGCTTGAGGAGCCCGAAAAAGACGAGAAGAATAGCTTGAGAGCTCAAAATTGCCAGAAAGAGACAAGAAATAGCAAGGAAAGAGGGAACAAAACAGAGAATCTAGAACACGGCCACGCACACATACGACAACATTTGGAATGTTCCAAAAGATGCACCCAGTCAAGCGCGAAAAAGAATAGTTCAACCCGGTTGGCAAAAGAGAGTGTCGACAGCAGACAGTTGCATAAGTCTTAACGAGGGGCGGCCTTGTCATTAAAACAATCAAACAACCCATGCTTCTGCAATAGCGTTTAATACGTTTTAAGCACTAAAGTCAAGCCTTGCGATATCTACAGCATGGTTCTGTCAGGCCGTTTCTAGAAGGATGATATCAGCATGAGCAATTTCCTCTTCCCTAGGAATTCAATGCAGCATCGGTTGCTTGTTCTAGAAGGCGCCAGAAGTCTTTCTCTTTGTGCTATATATATTGTAACCTCTCAAGAGAAGAATAGATCTCTCAGCTTGTATGGCGAAGCCCTGCAAGATTTTACCTTGAATCAAGACATACCATTTTTACCTCCATTTGAGTTTGCATTTTTGCATATGTCTATGGTTTTGTCTTGTGTTATGTTATTTTCTTTCATGCTTTCACAGAATGATTCCAGCATGTCTAGTGTATTGTGAGTTCTTTTGCAGGTCAGCAAGAAGTGTCCACAGTAGAGTATAGGTGCATGTGAACAGACTGCCATAGTGTCCTAGAACACCTCTGGTAGTGCTTCCTCCCCGTATCTCCAGAGGACCCCTTATTGAACACTAGTGCAGAAGAGTTTCTCATGTCAAAATAAGTGTATATCAACCTGTTCTTCATGTAAAGTGTATGCCAAAGTTAAGTAGACCAACCATTTTGGTGCATCACTGTTTTAGTTTAGGTTCTATTTTCAATATTTTCTCTCTTTTCACCCCTCCATTGTTAGCAATAGTAGTAAAAGACCTCAAAGATGCATCAAAGGGAGCTAGCCTTTATCTAGAGATTCTCCCCTCAGTTTTGCCAAACCCACAGCAAGAAGGGAGTCTCCATTGTGCCGCGTGGAAGAGAGAAGCCCAGCCTTCTTTCAAGGGTGCAATCCATGAAGGTCAACAATTGCCATTTTTGCACAAATTTTGAAACTTAATATGGATAGGGTACTAAAGCCTACAACTTCCAAATGCAATATAGCAAGCCTTTCAGGCCTTTGCAAATGTTCACTCTCGGACGAACAAACAAAACAAAACAAAAGATTGGCACTTATCACCGACTTGCAACAGGGAACACTGTCAACAATCTGTGCCACTAAATTATCCCCTTCTCATATCAAATCCACAAAACAGAAACCCTGACTAAATTTTTTGAGAATATTTCCACAAGTTTTCAATTGAATTTGAGAAACATATATCTGAATATCACTGTGTTAAACCCTCTTTATTTTACCAAAGCAGATTGAACACAGCAATATCCAGAAACTGTAATGCCAGTGCCTAAACATCAAACCCATAACACAAATGAATAATATTAATAGCAACTTCATTTACAAATTAACTTATGCTCAAAATTGTCCTTAATCAACCCTTAATTTCATTGTGAAACACCAAACAGAAACAAAATTTACTCACAATTTTCAATTTGGCAACCTCTTTATTCATCTTGTTGAACTCTTTTCGCAAATTATCCAGCTCATATTGCCCTGCAGTACAAATTTATATCAAAATATATAAGCCGACCCACTACCAAGCATCAAAACCCCATCCAAAGAACAAAAACCTTACATACAAAAAAGCAATAAAAGCAGGGTAAAAATACAAACATATTAAAGTTTTGAGATTTCAACAGATAAACATTTTGATGGTATATATCTGACGCCAAGTGTGTTTCATCCTCTTTTATTTCCAGGAAAAACACAGCTCATTCCAGTTCAATCAAATAGGCTAGGGTGGTCAAAGCAAATGCTATTCGAAAGTGACACGAAAACAAGATAAAAGCATTGAAATTGAGTAAAATAATACATTCACCATGCTTCAGTGTGGTGTACCCAAGCATATGAAGCCAGAGACACCCCTTGGTCATGGCAACTAAGCCCAAGGTTACAAACATGATAAAGTATTGAAACAGAGTAGCGTACTACATCCACCGTGCTTAGTATGCCAGAGATACCCCTCGGTCATGGCAAGTTGGCAACTGAGCCCAGGGTTACCCCATGAGAGTAATTTACCAAATCAAACTGAAACACATAGTTCGCCACAGGTATAGATGTCAAAATACAGGTCTAGGGTAAATTTCACCGAGGAGATACCCCTAGGTTGTGGCAACTAAGCCGGAGGTTATCCCATAAGTAGTATTTTCAAAACCAGAACCAAAACCAATCCAAATCTCACCAAATAAAAACGTACAAAAATCAAATCTCAAAACTCCCCAAATGAAAACAAGGTTTAATCCAATTAAAACAAATCCATCTCAAAACTCAGCGACTAAATACAAGATTTAATCCAATACAGAGCATAAATATAAGGAGAAAATTAAAATGCGGAAAAGGCTTACGCTGGCGCCAGGCTTTGTCGAGATTAATGACATCATCAACCAATTCCACTTTGGCGAAACGGCGCCTCTGCGACTCCCGCACGCGTTCGGGATTATGTCCCTTGTCTTCTCTGAACAAATTAATGTCCAACATGTTGAAAAATCTGTAAACCCTAAAACTGTTAAGGGAGTTATTTATTACGGAAAACACAGGGGGGCGTGAAGAGAGCGGGATTCGAACCCTCAATGGGGGCCTGAGAGTAGCCGTCTTTATTTCAGGGATGGCCTCCCATCCAGGGCAAAGGCGTGATTTTTTCTCGGATTAAACAACAGCGAGGGTTTGCTGCAATGTTAAAAATGATTCAGCACATAATGGCCTCAACACTGGTATCGTTGTTTTTATACCCTTGGCAATATACCTGGGAATGTGGTGGATATTCTTGCCTTAAACAAAAGCTAAGTTTTCTTTCGCGAGTTAAAATCTGTTTATATACAAGGTCGAGATGATATTGGAGCTTTGTTGGAAAATAATAAATCACCACAATTATCTTAATTACATTTTGGAAATATATTGAGAGAGATTAATTTTAAGGTTTATTTTAGATTTTTAAAATATTATATTGATCAATAATTTTATTATTTTTTCTACTAATTTTTTAGTTACATCATTATGTTGTATTAAAATAATTTTGAGAGAGATTAATTTTAAGGTTTATTTTAGATTTTTAAAATATTATATTGATCAATAATTTTATTATTTTTTCTAGTAATTTTTTAGTTACATCATTATGTTGTATTAAAATAATTTTTTTTGTGAAAAAAAGAGCTGCAAACTTTATTTTATAGTTAAGATGTTAAGATTTTTTTAATTTTCTCCAAATAAAAAGAAAAAATTTCTAAGTAATGGTCAAATTAGATGTCAAATTTTAGATTGAAAATTCATTATGACAGTCAAATATTATTGTAAATGACTCACTCCATTACACTTGCTTGCTATCATTGTAGAACGCTTATCAACATAATTATGTAAAGAATGTGGTCCTACAAGTAGAATAATTTGCTTGTGTAAATGGCAACATGTAAGATACATTTGTAGAATGTTATGATATTTATGCATAGGCATTAGTACAATACATTTGAAAACCTTTTGATTGAGGGAGCAAAACACTTCCTCAAAAACTTTGTTTTTTTTTTTTTTTTTTCTTGTTCAATCATCACAATAACAAGGCCAAGATTTGGTGGATCGTGTCAAAGCTAATACAATACATGAAAGTGAAAGATAGGCTAGGAGGAATATGTACAGGTACTGAGAGGTTGAAAAGGGTTGAATGAATTTCGCATTTTTCATGTGTACTAACAAATGTGAAATGTACTTATCTTATGAGCACATTTGTTGATGTTGTTGTTTTATCAAATTTTAGCAAACTGATAAATTAGTTACCTAAATGTGAAAAAACTATTGTGTAAAATTAAAATGCTCCAAATATACAATAAATGGCACAAACTGATCTAGAACTTACTAAAATTATAAATATATTAAATATGAAAAGTATAAAAGAGAAACATAAACTTAGCTAGAAAATCTAAGCTGCAGATTGTTTTTAGATCTAAGATTGACATGGAAGTTTTGATCACTGAGTGCAAACCATAAATAGGATTTAGCAAGGTTTCTAGACAATAACAGTGGAACTAGATAGTAGTGGGGGGTGTTACGTTCTAAATAGGACGGCCTTGTCTAACAGGTAACAGAGATTTGAAACTTATGGGTTATGTTCACCTTTGCTTATGTGTTATGTAGACCATACAGGGGCTTCCAATTTGATGTGAGGACCATTGTGTAACTCTTTCTTCACTTGAAACCCCACCTTAAGGATATAGAAAGTTATATGCAGTCATAAAATAAAAAGGGTTTAGTGGTTGACATTGTTCTTGACTTCAACACCCCCTATGTTGAACGTTCCCTACATACAAATACTATGAAGAGGAATCAAATTCTATGTAGTTTTCCCATGATACGATGGTGTGTAAAAGATGGGTGAAAAATGTTAGATGTTGGTGTGATCCTAGTGTGATTAAATGCTTCAACTGTGACTTGTGACATTTGAAATTATTTAACCCTTAATTGGATCAGAGGTTATCCTACCTTGGCAATATTATAGGGTTAAAAATATAGAAATGACAATGCACAAGGGTGATAATTAGATCTATAGCAATCCAATTAAATGTTAAACTCATATATAAATATACACTGAATTTATTATGTTGAGTATATGCTAGATATAGAAAGTACAACTAAGTTATGCATGGAAATGATGAAGAATTAATATACTTAGTTAGTTATAATGCTAGCACGGTGTTTGATATAGGATAGATGGAAAATAGTCTAGAATGAGATTCTAAAATAGTCTTCAGATTCTGGATTTGATGCTTTTGAAGCTCAGGACACTAACGTCAGCTTAAGACAGTTGTGTCAACACTACTATCTAGATTCGATGCAAGTGTCAAGTATAAAATAATTATTGAAAAAGGATGCGACTAGTGGATGTATATGGGTTTGACTTCACCTTCGCTCTAGTGCATTCAAATTTGGGTCATGGACTGTCACTCCTCATAAATTTGTAGAACCCTAGTTCTTCGTCTTCATTATAACCTTGGAGAAATAGGTTAGTGGGAGCACAGTGTCAAGCTGACCCCATAAACCCCTTTATTAATGAGTAATGCCTACATATCCAATAGTCCAAAGAGGGCCTCAGACTGATGTAGTTCTCCCCTATATGTTGGCTTGTGTGAGAATCACACGATATTGTGCAAAATAAGTATAATAGTGACCTAGCTTATAACTTGGCAAATCAAGCTCTCGAGCTACTCCTTTAGTACTCCAGACCTATAGATGTATTGTACCTATGACTAGTATGAAAATAAAGAATATTTATTCAATTGAATGTTTGATAAAGTGTTTTTGATAAGTTGCCTTGGTCTCTCTTGGTCTTTTCTAGGTCTTGTAGGTGAGGGATGATTGAAGATTAATCTAGTATATATATCAATCCTTTTGGATAAGTAATTTATATTAAAGCATTTAGGCTAACCATTAGGATATATTTCATTTGTAAATTAGATAACTTCAGGGCATTGGACATTTGTCTCGGGTCTAGACACTAACATCAAAGCTAGTGTTTATCCCTAACATTAGTGTCTAGGGAGTATAAAAGTAGATACAGGTTTAGAACTTGTAGAGATGGAAGATAAGTTCATTTTAAGCATTTTGAGCAAGATAAAAGGCTTGGATCATCAACACAAGATTGGTCAGACTAAAATATATAGGTTAAGGGGCATAAGACAGAGCAGATGTGAGACTTGTGGAAGTGGAAAAGGTTTAAAAAACAAGAGGAACAACCAAAGTATGAGTCTGTTAAGTGTAGAAGACTAAGGTGTTATATAATCCATAAATATCATCTACATTAACCCGCATCCTCCTGCCCCCTCTGCCACACCCTACTTTAATCTAGTAATGAAATTGTTAATTTAAAGGAAAGGAATGTGTACATTATACATGGGTGTATATAACACCTTGTCTTTTCATGTGCCCAATTCAAGTGCTTTGTTGGTGACTGACCTACAACCAAGAGCATGTTATAGTATATAATCAATGCATATAATATGGAATTGAAACTACTTGATATAGATTGAAATTAAAAGACCTAGGTTTATATGTACACTAGTGTGTCTATGTAACCACTTTGCATATTGCCAAGTTGATTTGAAAAAGATGTATCATTGTAAGGCTCTAAAACTTAAATTAGGACAAAATATAGATAAATTTTGAAAGTGCATATATCTAAGGAGAGAGAGAGAGAGAGAGAGATTTGAAGGCACATGCCCCCAACTTTTGAGCAAAAGTGAGTTGCCACCTAGCAATTCAGATTAACTCAATTGTGCAACCCAACAATACTTGGTGAGTGTGAGTGAGCCAAGTCACCCACACTGCCAAACTGATGAGATTAGATGATATTATCAAGTCAAACCTGAAAACTTGGCAAGTTTGGGTGATTTGATCACCTCAACCAAACCAAAAGGTGAACTAACTATTATAGTATAATGGTTCAATATAATTTGTAAAAGTCCAACCAGTGGGTGGTGACAGTCCCTGAGAATGTTATGAAATCTAAAATTGATTTAGATTTTGAAATATTAAGTGCACATTGTATATAATATGCACCTTAGACATGTCTCGTGTTAAAACTGTGTATAATAATGGTGCTAATATATAGAATTCTACCAAAACTATGAATTTGAATCATATAATTACATGTTTTGGCTAATGCAAAAAAATTGTGTAAGTGCAGAGAACATGCTTTCAAAGCATGCCCCTACTATATATGAATAAATCTAAAAACTAATATAAGTACCAACACGGAGAACATGTTTTTCAAAACATGGTCCCACTATAATTTAGAGATGTTGAATACTGAATAGGTGTGGAGAACATGCTTCCAAAGCATGCCCCCACTGAATCCAAGAACTGTGAATGTGTGGAAGCCATGCCCATATGACATGCTCCCATTGAATCTAAAAACTATGAATGTGTAAAAGCCATGCCCATATGGCATGCCCCCACTGAATCTAAAAACTAATATAAGTACCACATACTAAATAAGTGTGAAGAACTTGCTTCCAAAGCATGCCCCTACTGAATCTAAAATTTGTGCCAAGTGTGGAGAACATGCCTTTATAACATGCCCCCAAAAATATGTCCCCCTTTAAGTTGAGATAAAGAAAGGAACTTGTAGTTACCTCACATCAAAAGGATAAGACAACTATATAATCTATGAATATAACCATGTAGCATATAGAAGGAACATGTATAGGTAGATATAACATTGAAGCGCATAGAACCAATATGATCACATGAAGCCCTAAGATGCATGATCATGATCATGACAATGTCTAAATAGTAATAATACAAGCTTAATAAGCAAATAAGCACACATGCAAAAGCACTTAAAAGTAAGTCAAAAGGCAATGGTCCAAGGAGATCACAAACAAGGGGCATATTCAAATGCTACACAATCAAAGGGACATGACTTAGTCAAATGTCCACAAAAGCAAGGATGACATATTTAAATGTCCATACAACAAACAATGACATATGTAAATGTCAAATAAAGCATATACAAGAACAAGGGCTGCAAGTAAAGGAGCATATTCAAATGCTCGAATAAGGAATATGACAACAAAGGTAAGACACTCAAGGAAGTGCATAAAGGAAAGTATAAACAACTAACATAAACATGTCATAGTAGCCCATGTATAATATATGTTAGGAAATAATATCAAGTATATATCATATCAAGTACCTTGTGTAAGATATAATCATGGATAAAGGCAAGTGTAAGTACATATGTAAGCTTAAACATGATAATGAAATATGATCATCAAACTATATACCTTGTGTGTATCAATATCAAAGAAACATATGCCCCTAATGTCAACATGACATAAGTGGAGAGAAGGCCCAACATCTGAAATCAAAATAGATCATGTACATGTGTATTCATGTTGTAGAATGAGATTATAAAGAGGGTTAATACACTGTGAGTAGAACGAAATCCAAAATGAATTAAATAAATAACACTTTATGCTTGTTCCCTAAGGTGAGTTATAATTCCTAGACAGAGAAATCAATACAAGAAGACAAACAATACATTCACCTTCTTTGAAGACTCCATATAATAATTGTTTTGCAAATGTTTGTGCTCAGTTTGTGGATATATGAGTATTTTTCAATAGCATGTTCATTCCAATAATATCTCCCTTTGTCCACAAATGGATTTGGTAAATCAAAATGAGGAATGGTGAAGCTTTTAGCAAGATTTTGGAATTAATTATTTGCACAATGAAACTTGATAAAAGAACGGTCATGACCTTAGTATTTATAGCTTGGTTGAAATGATATGGACCATCCATCTCAAGATCAAGATGTGTGGTCCAAAATGTATTCAACTTTTGAGACCAAATGCAATCCATGTTACAATTAATATTTTGGAAGAAGGGAGTAATTAATAGCATGGTTCAACATTTCTCATGTGTGTTACATTTATATTGATATTTTGTATTTTTGACTTTGTGACATATGATGTCATGGTGATGACACATTTTTAGATATTTGTTAAATTTTTATTTTATAAACTTAGATATTAACTAATTTGATATGGATTTTTCACTTAAGCATTTAATTGGATTTAATTAGTTAAGTGAATATGATTAAGCTTTTCGCAATTATTAGGTTTTGATTAGTTATCATACACTATTGTTTAAAAATGTTAATTTACTAGGTCACAATTTGAATAGAGATAAATTAGAAGAAGATAACAATTATGTATAAGATAATACCTCAATTAGGAACATATTGACACGAATCAGGAACTACACATGACGTATGCAAATGAATTAAAGTGTTTCAGTAGTTTTAGTCTAATTTATACGTTATTATGGTAAGTTGTTCAGACTTACAATTTTGACATGACAATGGTGAGAATTAAGCGTCTACATTTTTCCCCTATTTGAGATGACATTGTAAGACAATAGGCACAATAATGTCTTCTCAAAGAATGAAAAAGTCATTTAAGAAAAATTTGAAAAAAATGGAGGGAAAATTAATTAGTGACCCATGATGCCCCTTGAGAGAGTAGGTTAAGATGAAAGACACGCACAAGCTCTCAAAAAGAGACATAATAAATCAAGATAAATTGACCCTAAAAAGGGCAGTCATAGTTGATAGATAATAATGTGCCCCAGTAGGGCATACTTGATCATTTGATTTAATGAGTTGCCCCAGTAGGGTAGATTTGATCGTTGAGCGATCTAAAAGCTTTGCCCCTATTTTAGAAGGTGTTACAAGACACTACGCACAATAACATATTTTCAAATAATGAAAAAAATCATTAAGAAGAATTTTTGAAAAAATTGGTCGAAGAAATAATCAGTGACCCATGATGCCCCCTCGAGAGGGCAAGTGGAGATGAAAGACATGTATGGGCTCATGAAAAAGAGATAGAAGAAATATAAATTGGCCCCAAAAAGGGTGGTTTTGATTGATAGATAAGGATGTACCCCCGTAGGGTAGATTTGATCATTCGATCAATCTAAAAGGTTCGGCCTAATAGGGTAGATTACATTCCAAGAAATAATTATTAGGTACGAGATGACTTGGTTGGGGGATAATAAACAAGGAGAGCTCTTATTGCAACATTGCCAAGTAGACTTCTCACATCTAGATTTTTTAATACAACACTAATACAATATGCACCATGATATAAAATACCATGATGACCAACTTATATTGCACATAAAGACTAATTCCCAATCTGTTAGACAAATGATAACATCGCACCAATGATAACAACCATGATGGGAATGTCATCATATGCCAATTGATAAACTCAAGTGCAACTACATAATAGGAAGCTTCGTGATGATGCCCTTGTCAACATTGTGGACTAAGTTGAGGTATCGACATAAAAGGAAAACAATCAACTTGTAACAAAAATAAGCAAGCACAAATGGAAAGAAAATAACATAAAGTGTCCAATGAATTCCAAAAATGCACCAAGAATAATGAAAATGCCCCAAACAGTGTCTACGAGACTTATAATGCCTTTATGCAAAGAGAGCAAAAAAAATAGATTAGGCAGATGGGTCCATGAATAGAGGAAATAAACACACGTTTCAATAGAAGAGGCTGAAAAACATAGTAATTAGAATAAAATGACTTGAAAAATGGGTAAATGAGGTAAAAACGAGCCTCCCAAAAAGAAAGAAGGATCAAAAATAGACCCAGGGAGGTAAAAATTTAAAAATTTGACTATATATTCACTCCTGAGGGGTGAAATCTATTCATTTTTACCTTCCAATATTACAATTCAAAGATCTCATATTTGTGCATGAGAAAGATGAGGAAAATGGCTAATATCCTACACCAAAAACACCTTCAAGAACACATTCAAGAATACTAGTGACCACTAGGGAGTGGGGCATCAATAAGTACCTTTTTTGGATTTTAATTTGGCCATTAATTGCATTTAATACTGGGTATAAAGTCAAACTTTTATGACTTCACTATTTTCAAATGAGGGCAAATGGTAAATTCACCAACACAAACAATGATTTTGCCACAAAATCAATGAACTTGCAATATAAACAACAAAATCGCATGAATCAGTGAATATCATAATAAAAATGGCAAAATCATCCAACAAGCAACACAAGTCATAAACAAATAATTCACTATAAATAATGAGGTCATCCTAATAAATGATGGGATGGACCTACATAATAGTGATGTCATACGCTTGAGAAGGAAAATGATAAGATCGCCCTGTATAATGGTGAAAACACTCTGTAGAATGACAAAGTTCCCAAGGAAAATGATGAGGTTGTCAAAAATGGCAAATGATTCAGGGGAAAATGGGAAATTAGGATGTAAGAATAAAATTATAAGTCCAAAACTAGAAGAAAATGGTAAATTGATTGACTAGAAGAAAAATAGACAAGTGACTAACTTGATTCCATTTGGTTTGTGTTACATAGGAGTGTGTAAGAATAGTCACAGTGCATGAGTGAGGATCACAAGTACTACATCAACTTGACATCATGATAGATGAGATAGTGGGGCTCTTAGAGGCAGTATATTTATGTCATATAGCCCAACTACTAATGATTTGAATGAATCGCACATAATTGTCAGTGTTAGCAAAGCATTAGCATTTAGAGACTTCAACATTCCACTTTCCTACTAGAGAGGCAGGTTTGACCCTAAAAGATGTACACAAGATTTTGGGAGACCCTATCTGGGGTCAACAGATTTATTAGATATCAGAGGGAAGGATAGTGATTTTGGAGGACCTAATCAGAGTGACAAACCTTGTGATTGTAGAGGGGTTTATTGACATTAGCACGTTAGAGGACCTAGCTTGGCATCCAGTGATTATTTTGGGAGCGGCACCACCTCCACCATAGGGCTTAGTACCCAGTGAGGTACTGATCTTGATGGCTCTTCTTAGCGGCCTCCTGCTACCTGACAAGCGTTGCCAATTATTTTAGATTGGGCTAATAGGCATGCTCTCAGACATGTTAGATTATATTACTCACTTTATATTGGGACCAATGATATTATCACAACTCTGCCATGACCTATACATGATCGCATATCAGAGAGGGCATAATATTGGACACAACACTCTACTTTAGGTTTGGGATTGACAACACATCATTATAGAGTAACCTGTCGAACAACAGTTTTAGTAGGGACCTAAGGATCTAAAGGCCTTACTTGGGTTTAGAAAGGAGCACAGTTACAAGGTCACTGAGGAGTTTTGTATTTTTATAGGAATGTCATTGATGAGATGGTAGATGGTAACTTTATTTGGTGATCATATCTTATAATTAATTGTTGTCTCCAAATCTTGCATCCTAAAAGAGGGTTGTTTAGGCCTCTTCCAAATTTGGGCAATGTTGGGACATTTCTAGGCCTGTGGGTGTACCTATAAGTAGAAATGAACCTCTAGGATGAAAGGGCTAGTTCCCTATATTAGCTTGTGCAATAAAATTGTTGAACCAATTTGTATGAGTGAAAAGATTCAGAAGTTTGCATAAGTGAAAAGCCTGGTCTAAACTGGTGATACACCAAGAATTAGTATCCACATTTATGCCCTATACTTATGCACAATATGACCAAATATAGTCTATAACTCAAGCTCTATAATATTTTAACATAAGTATTTCAATGTAAAGATAAAATGAATGAGATCACACAAGGTAAATAACTAGAAAAGACAAATTGTATAGTCTAGAAAAGGGTTACACATGTGCAAAATCTCATACAGCTAGAATGCACTCTACATGACCTATTGGATCAATTATTTGCTCAAAAGCATGAAGGATGGAGAACATAAGGATAAAACATCACTTGATGTCACTCCATGTCTCTTGCATGCCTAGGTAAATACCTAGAACTTAGAAAGAAATTAGGCTTATGCTTCTTTACTCAAAGGCAAGAAAATAGGAAAACATTCCACCAGGGCTTCATCATACTATATGTGGGTGATAAAATAATATATCAAGAGTCTTATTTATAGCAAAAGAGGTAAAGACGAGAGAGATTTTGGGCACCAAAATAAAAGCCTCCAAAATGGTTTGTTGTCACCATCTTGGTGAAACTGATTCCAGTTGTTCTCTCATTCAATTGGAGTTTGTCCTTCTCTTTGATTTGCCCTCTTGAAATGACCAAGATCACTAAAAAACCAATGGTGAGATGACATTCCATAAGAAATGGCTTGGATCGCTGCTACAAACCTTAGATTCTTCTTGAAAGCTTCCACGTTTTGCACTACATACCCATTTGGGCCTTCTAAATGGCTTTACTTATAAAACCTATAAGTTAAGCATGTTGGGAAACCCGATTTGCACTATCCTTGCTCTTTCGGGTTTTTTGATTGCTCCTACTTATAAAAGTCATAAGCTAAGCTCTTTTGAAAATATGATTTTGCTTAAGACCCTTTTAGGTTTTTTGAATGGCTTTACTCCTTGATTGCTCCTTCGAGTTCTTTGATTGCTTCTAATTATAAAAGTCATAAGTCAAGCATATTAGGAAACTCAATTTGCACTACATAGTCATTCGAGTTTTCCCAGTAACTTTACTTCTTATTTGAAGACTTTAGGCATGAATTTGATGTCCTATAGCACGTCACCAACTTGCACCCCAATGGCTAGTTGGTTGTATCAAATTTGACATCTTGCAGCACGTCATGGGGATCCATTTGGTCAAGCTTATGTTTCAGGGAATTTTTTAGAAGTAATTCCTTTGGACAATTTGCCCAAAGGAATTCTTTTAGGAATTTTGCTCGAAAGGCAACGACTAGTTCCTTCGAGAACTTTTCCCAAAGGACACTTGGGAAGGGCACAAGGTCCCTTTGAGGAAATTTCTGAAGGGCCACTTGGTCAACAAAGTACCCTTCAGAAAAATCTAAAGGGATATTTGGGAAGAAAAGTGCCCTTTTAAACTTTTTCGAAGGGTCACTTGGACAACAAAGTGCCCTTCAAAAAAGTTTGAAGGGACACTTGGGCTAAAAGGTGCCCGTTGGAACTTTTTTGGAGGGTCACTTGGATAACAAAGTGCCCTTAAGAAAAGTTTGAAGGGTCACTTGGACAACAAAGTGCCCTTCAAAAAAGTTCAAAGGGACACTTGGGCTAAAAAGTGCCCTTCAGAACTTTTCTGAAGGGTCACTTAAACAACAAAGTGCCCTTTGAAAATGTTCAAAGGGACACTTAGGCTAAAAAGTGCCATTTAAAACTTTTTCAAAGGGTGACTTGGACATCAAAGTGCCCTTCGAAAAAGTCCGAAGGGAAACTTGGGCTAAAAAGTGCAAGGTAAGGAAGGGCCTTTGAAAAAGTTCTTAAGGGCACTTAGAAGGGAAGTGGCCCTTTAGAACCTTTTTCGAAGGGCACTTTCAGGCAAAACAAAGCAAGAAAGGCTAAGAGAAATAAGGCAAATGGAAAGAACAAGGGAGAAGATCCTGAACCAGGAGAGGCCGAAGGGAAAAGACAAACAACAAAGCAAGAGGCCAAACACAGAAAATGAACAAGGGAGAAACAAAAAGAACCAAAGGGAAAACACAAACTAGTCATGCAGAAAATGGTCAACATTCTGGCAATTTCTATGAGAGACATACCTTTTATGTCATAAGACCAGTTGCCTAAATCCTTACATTGGGCATGGAGTCATGCAAGGCAAACAAGAGTTGAAATAAGAAGCAATGGCTGAACACACGAGTTGGAAAGACACACACACAACCAACAAAAGGAAAGAAAACACCAAAAAGGGAAACGCTATGCTCCAAAGCACTTAGGCAAAATAAACACAACAAAAGAAACATACCAAAATAAGGTATATGCAAGACATGACCAACAAAGTTTAAAATCAAGGCTTCAAATGGATTCCATTCACCAGAATAGGCAACTCCTCTCCATCCATTTTGGACAACTGAAAGGAGTTTCTTTGCTCGCACTTGCTGATGATGTAAAGACCACTCCACAAAGTATCAAACTTTATATGTTTGCCTAGTTTTACTCTATCTTCATCCCATTTCAAGACCAAGTCACCTTCTTTGAACACTCTTGCCCTTGCCCTTTTATCAATGGATCTCTTCATGAGAACTTGATGGTGTTCCAAAGCTTTGTGTGCATCATCTCTTAACTCTTGTAGTTGCATTAATTCTATCAATCTGACATCCATGGGAGTGTTTTCAAGTAATTCCAATTGTTCTGTAAGTTATAAAGTAGGGAGCTCTTGTGATATGGATAGTCTAACTTCTTTCCCATATACAAGTACAAAGGGAGAATTATCAATTGACTTCTTGGGAGTGATTATGTATGCCCATAAGGTTGTCTTCATATTATTGTGCCATGCTCTTTGATTGGTTTCCAACATCGTCTCGATGATATTGATGAGGATATTATTAGTAGACTTAGCCAATCCATTACCTTAAGGGTAATAGTTGGATGAGGTACTCAAATGAACTTAACTCTTTGTTGCCCAATCAAAAGTTTAAGCACTTATGAAAACAAGTGCATTATTTGAGATGCTAACATGAGGAGCTCCAAACCTTGATATAATGTTGTCATAGAACTCCAAGATGGCATTTTCATTTGCTTCCTTCAATGCAACAACCTCTACCCATCTTGTGAAGTAGTCTGTAGCAATCAATATCCATTTGTGTCTAGCACTTGATGGAGGGTTGATCATGTCAATGAAGTCAAGGCCCCATTGCATGAAAGGTTGGTCCACTTGGATAGGATTCAATGGAAGGGCAACAAGCTTTTGTTTGCCAACAAAGAAAGCACACTGAGGACAAACCTTAGACCAATGATTACAGTCCTTAAAATGACTAGGCCAATAATAACCAACTCTCATTATTTTTGTAGCTATTACTCTAGGAGAGAAGTGACCACCATCTGCACCATTATGGAACTTTTCTAGTAGCATATCAAATTTGACATTATTAATGCATATTAGTAACACATTGATCGTATCTTTCTTAAAGAGAATGCCATCCACGAGACAATAAGGAATAGCTTGCAGCCTAAAATACCTTCTTTAAGATTTTTTCAAGCCATTGGGACACTCACCATTTTGAAGAAAACCAATGATGTCTTGTGTCCAACTTTGATTTTGCATTTGATCAACTGGCTAGTCTTGAACTTGATTCACCAAGGCTTGCTCTTTTGGCTCTTGAAAGTTAGATGCTATGTGCTCAGATAAACCTCTACTTCTTACTAGGCTGGTTACTTTGATGTCAATGTCATATTCTATCACTTTTGTGATCAATCCAACTCTCTTCTCATTGAGATCCCTGCTTAGGAGAAACTCCTTGGTGCTAGGATGGGAGACCATGACATGGATCTTATTGTTGGAAACCATATGCCTAAAATTTTTCAAACCTCTAAAGATGGTTAACGTTTGCTTCTCAACAAAAGAATGTCTCCCATCATAGTCTTCTAAGCCTTGACTAAAGAAAATAATTGGTTGCTCAACATAATCATCACTCTTTTGCATAAACATAGATGAGATTATGTCAAGGTTATCAAAAGTATAAAGAATGAAATCCTTAGCAAAAATTGGATTTAAGAGAGTGGGAGATGCTACAATTGCATGCTTCATTACCTCAAAGCTGCCTTTACCTTCCTTTGTCGAAGTAAAATCTTGGTTCTTTTTTAGCATGGATGTGATAGGCTTTACCACAGTTGCAAAGTTTAGGATAAACCTCCTTACAAGGTTTATTTTTCCTAAGAAAATTTGCAACCATTTCTTGTGTTGAGGCAAAGACAAGCCTAAAATAGCTTCAATCCTTTTGGGGTCAATAGATAAGCCTTCTTTTGAAAAAACATGACCCAAAAGCTTACCTTTATGGATAATGAAGATGCATTTCTTTGGATTGAGGGATATACCTTACTCTCTACACTTCTCAAACACTTACCTTAGATGTCCCATATGATTAGCAACATCCTTTGAAAAAATAGTTATATCATCAAGGTAAACAAGCAAAAACTTATTTATCAAACCTTTGAAATCCATGTCCATTGCCCTTTGAAATATAACTCCAGCATTGGATAGACCAATGACATCTTCTTGTAGGTAAAGGTCCCACACTTGGTGGTGAAGGTTGTCTTGAATTGATCCCCTTCATTTACCAATATTTGATTATAACCTGAATAACCATCAAGAAGTGAGAAACATTGAGAACCTAAAACAATTTGTAGAATTATTCCATGGAAGGGAGCGGGTAATGATCCTTGAGAGACACTTTATTTATATCACAAAAATCCACACAAAGTTTAATTTATCCATTCTTATTTCAAGCCATCACAAGGTTGGCTACCTAAGTTGAGTGCTTGATAGGAAAGATAAACCTAGATTCAATCAATTTGGTCAAATCTTTCTTCATGAGTTCTTCTACCTTGGGGTTGATAGGCCTTTGCTTTTGTCTTACTAGTTTAGCTCCATGCTCCAACTCAATGGTGTGATGCGCTAGACTTGGGTCAAAGCCTTTCAAGTCCTTGTATTCCTAGGCAAAGATATCATGAAACTCTTTGCATAATGCAATAAAAGCTTGCCTTTCCAGCTGAGAATAAGCCTTGACAATATTCAAAAGTTTGTCCTTAAAAATTAGAACCCTCTCATAGTTCTCTTTTCTTGTTGACATGCTCATTCTTTGGTTTTTCTTTTGATCATCCTCATTGAAGACACTCTCTAAGGTAATCATCCCCTTCGGTATTTTATCTGTCTTCAACTGTATAATTTGCTCTTCATAATGATCATGCAACTTCTTTTGATTTATTGAAGAGAATCCTACCTCATTTTGTAAGTGTGTAATGTGTTCATCACTTTCAAACACTTGCCATGACACTTCATTATCCAGAATGAAAGTCTCACAATGATCTTGATATGGGATCAATCTTTCTCTTGTTCAACATCAACAGTTGAGTCAAAACATGCTCCTATTACAGCCAATATATCAGCATGTTTGTTCAAGTCTCTTGGTATGGGCTAGATGTTGAAGGCATCAAAATCCTCAGGTAGATCCCACACCCTATGCTTGTAAGACTTGAGCAAGGGGTTCCTAGTTCTAGCTTGACGTCTCACTTCATGAATGACCAGCTCACTATCTCCACAGACTTTTAAAAGCTTGATTCCTCTCTTCTTTGCCCATTAGAGACCATGAACTAAGCCTTCATATTCTGCCATGTTGCAAGTGCAGCTGAAGTGAAACCTATAAGAAGAATACTAATGATTATTTGATGGGGAAACCAACATGACACCAAATCTTGCACTTAATTTGCTCCTTAAACCATCAAAAAACATTTATCACACACCATCAAGCTCATGATCTTCATTGGTGAGTGAAGAAATTGGGACGTTTTCTTCATGCATGCAGTAAACTCCCAAAACAGTTTCCTCAATATAAGTGTAAGGATAAAGGCCATGTGTTTTAGTGTTGTACTTGTCAAGCTAGAGGTCAGAAATACCTTCAAGAGGAGAAGATGTTTCACTATTCATGATTGTTTCTTCCTCTTTGTTGATTATATAGTTTTGATTTGTCATTGTCTTCAAGTATGGCTCAATGTGGAACCTTGCTAAGGGATGAGTCCTTATGGTTATCCTAGTTACATACCTTGTTTTGAAAGCTAGAAAGGACCAATTACCATAAAGGTATCCTCATATCTTGGCCATAAAGTCCCTTGACAAGTATATAGCAAAGCATGTTGGAAGGTCCACCACCACAATATCTTGCATGATAGGGAAGCTTGGACAGCTATGTAAAAACACTTTTAGACCTTTGACCAATCCTACTATCTTGGTTGGAGTTCCATCCAGCTACAACATGCCTTTATTATGTGGTTCATAGTTCAAACCCAATTTATTAGCCACTACTTTAGGTATAATAGTAGTGCTTGCTCCACAATCCACAATACAATTGTGGACCAACTTATCTCCCAAAATGAGTGCGAGGTAGAAGGGTGGAGGCTTTTCAAATTTAGTGGAAGGCTTCAAAAGATGATTTGGAGAATTTGTGAGAGCCACACTATGATGCTTTGAAGATTGAGGAGCCACCTGCATGCTTGTTAATTGCTCTTGGAAAAGCTCCTTTTGACCAAGTATATGTAGAACCTCTCAAAGGGATATGCTTGTCTTAGTGCTCTTTAATGAGTCCACAATATTTAGAGATGGAGTATTCACTTTCTCCTACATTTTTTATAGTAATAAAGGAGCTGTAACCTACTGTGTTACAATCTTGGTAGCTGCATTTACATTCTGATTTGGTTGAGGAACATAGCTTGTACAAGGTGAACCACTTTGATTGGTGATTTGTGGCCTTAGAGAGGCATCACTCAGAACTATTTGTGGCTCCTAGCCTTCTCCTAATGATCTCTTATTAGCCCTTGTATTGCATATAATTGACATGACTTGAGTCAACACGAAATCATCTTTTACTTGAAAATTCATCATTCCCACACTTGGGTTGCTGCCTTCTCCAAGACTATCCCTTTCGCTGGGACATGCTTCTTCTACTATCGTGTAAGGAGTAGATTATTCTTATGTAGTCAAAACATAGGTGGTTCCTCCATCATCATGTGTAAAATAACCTTGAGGCTTCCCCCATTGGTCCACATGATCTTCTCCTTACACTATATTTACATGAATTGGAACAACCTGTATGAGAGGAGTAAAATTTGGATGATATGCATTGGGATGCATGTTACAATCTTATTGATTTTGTCCTCTCCTTTGATAATTATATTGGGATGGAGATCTATGTCCTTGTTGAGGATAGTATTGTGCATTAGGGGGAGAATTTCCTGATATTGAGCTTGCTTAAGCTAAACTCTCAATGATCTAATTTCTTCATCCTTGTCCACAATGTTATCTACCTTCTTGGGAAAGGCTCTTCGCTTCACATTGGCATTGGGAACTTGTGACATGCTTGGAGATTCAACAGAATTATGGGACAACAAAGGCATGGAAACTCTTAGAGGGAGTCTTCCAGCCTGAATCAAACTATTCTCAACCTCAATTGCTAGCTCATATGCAGCTGGAAGAGTGAATCCGCTCATTGACTGCAACATGACAGCTACATCAGTACCAATCCCTTTGAGGTATTTTGGAAGCACAAAACTAGGAGGAGGTATCATGATTGGTGGCAACCTATACCATGTTATTTGAAATTTCTCATTGAAATCTCTTATGGATTCATTTGGACCTCTTCTTATTACATTTAGCTGATGTATTAGGGAAGCATGATCACTCTTATTTTTGAATCTTGTCACCAATAGGTCTCCAAAGCCATCCCAACTTGTAATGCAACCCCCCTCCAACGTTCTATACAAGTCAAGTGATTTACCTTTTAAAGACATAGCAAGTAGCCTAATGGCTATGTTAGCCCTAGTAACATTATGGAAATTGCAAAAATAAAAGATGTCTCTAATATGTTCAGATGGGGTAATAGGACCCTCTCCATTAAAACTACGAAGATTTATGGTAGTATTTGGAGGAATGGGGTCATATGCAAGAAGCTCTATCAGGTTTTGGGTATTAAAAGTAGGGAAGGGTTGATGTCTATCTATCTCTCTCTATTTCCCCGTTTCTCTTCTTCCCCTACGATCCTCTATTTATTCTTTTTCCTCAACTTCTTCCTCTCCCTGAACTTCTTCAACCTCTTCTACTTCTTCCCCAAAACCTCCTTTCCAAGGATTTAATAGGGCTAGGAGTCGTTTAGGGTGTTGTTCTTCAGGAAAAACTTCAGTTGAAGGGGCTTGGTTAGAAAATCTTAAGGACCTTACAAGGACCATATAGGATAATGTATAAAACTTGGTTTAGAACTAGGGATTCACACCCTTTTAGAGTCAACAAATGTTAGGTTATGGGTATTTCTACTACTTTAGGCCTATCAAAACCAGTATTCACCTTGACTTAGCAATAATTTGGGTCCCATTGGGCATACCAGAACTATTGTCTCCAAATCTTACACCTTAGAAGAGGGTTGTTCAAGCCTCTTCCAAATTTCGGTAATGTTAGGACATTTCTAGACCTTTGGGTGTGCCTATAAGTGGAAATGAACCTCTAGGTTGAAAGGACTAGATCTTTGTATTAGCTTTTGTGCAATAAAATTGCTGAACCAGTTTGTATGAGTGAAAAAAGTAAAAAATTTGCATAAATGAAAAGCCTAGTCTAAAATGGTGATACACCAAGAATTAATATCCACATGTATGCCCTATATTTATGCACAATACAAAAAAATATAGTCTATAACTCAAGCTCTAGAAGATTTCAACATAAGTATTTCAATGTAGAGACAAAATGAATGAGATCACACAAGGTAAATAACTCGAAAAGACAACCGGTATAGTCTAAAAAGGGTTACACATGTGCAAAATCTCATACAACTAGAATTCACTTTAAATGCCCTGTTGGATCAAATTTTTGATCAAAAGCATGAAGGACAAATAATAGATTGATAAAACATCAATTATTGTCACTCCATGTCTCTTGCATGCCCAAGCAAATAACTAAAACTTAGAAAGAAAACACAATTATGCTTCTGTGCTTAAAGGCAAGAAAATGGCAAAACATTCCAGTAGGTCTTTGTCATACTATCTGTGGATGATCAAATAAGAGCCCAAAGGCCCTGTTTATAGTAAAAGAAGGAGAGAAGAGAGAACTCTTGGGCACCAAAACAGAAGCCTCCAAAATAGTTTGCCATCACCATCTTGGTGAAACTGATTCCAGTTGTTCTCTCATTTAGCTGGAGTTTGTCCTCTTTGATTCGCCCTCTTAAAATGACTAGGATCACTACAAAACTAATGGTGAGAAGACCTTCCATAAGAAATGGCTCGGATCACTACTGTGAACCTTAGATTATTTCTAAAAGCTTTTGCATTTTGCACTGTAGACCAATTCAAGCCTTCTGAATGGATTTACTTATAAAACCTATAAGTCAAGCATGTTGGGAAACCCTATTTGCACTATCCTTGCTCTTTCGAGTTTTTCAATTGATCCTAATTATAAAAGTAATAAGAAAATCTCTTTTGAAAACTTAATTTTACTTAAGACCCTTTCAGGTTTTCTGAATGGCTTTACTCCTTGCTTGCTCCTTCGAGTTCTTTGATTTCTTCTACTTCTAAAACTCATAAGTCAAGCATGTTGGGAAACCTAATTTGCACTGTAGAGTCATTTGGGTTTTCCTAGTGACTTTAGTTCTTATTTGAAGACTTTAGGCATGAATTTGATGTCCTGTGAAACATCACCAAGTTGCACCCCAATGGTTAGTTAGCCATCCTAAATCTGACCTCCTATGACACATCACCAAGTTGCACCCCAATAGCTAGTTGGTTGTATCAAATTTGACATCCTACGGATCCATGGGGTCAGGTTATGTTTTAGGCAATTTTCTTGAAATAATTCTTTCTAACAATTTATCTGAAGGAATTATTTTGAGAATTTTGACAAGAAGGTAATGACTAGTTCCTTTAAGAACTTTTCTCGAAGGACACTTGGGAAAGGCACAAGATCCCTTTGGAAAATTTTGAAGGGCCACTTGTACAACAAAGTGCCCTTTTAAAAAGTCTGAAGGGACACTTGGGAAGAAAAGTGCCCTTTGGAAATTCTCTGAAGGGTCACTTGGACAACAAAGCGCCCTTTGGAAAAGTTTGAAGGGACACTTGGGCTAAAAAGTGCCCTTCAAAACTTTTTCAGAGGGTCACTTAGACAACAAAGTACCCTTCAGAAAAGTCTGAAGGGACACTTGGGAAGAAAAGTGCCCTTCATAACTTTTTTGAAGGGTCACTTGGACATCAAAGTGTTCTTCAAAAAAGTTTGAAGGGACATTTGGGCTAAAAAGTGGCCTTCAAAACTTTTTTGAAGGGTCACTTGGAAAACAAAGTGCCCTTCGAAAAAGTCTGAAGGGACACTTGGGCTAAAAAGTGCCCTTCTATTTTTTTTGAAGGTTCACTTGGATAAAAAAAGTACCCTTAATACAAGTTTGAAGGGACACTTGGGCAAAAAAGTGAAAGGCAAGGAAGGTCCTTCGAAAAAGTTTTGAAAGGCACTTAGAAGGGAAGTGACCCTTTGGAACCTTTTTCGAAGGGCACTTTGGGGCAAAACAAAGCAAGAAAGGCTAAGGCAAACAAGGCAAAGGGAAATAACAAAGAACAAGGGAGAAGAGACCGAACCAAGATAGGTTGAAAGGAAAAAATAAACAATAAAGAAAGAGACCAAACATAGAGAATGAGCAAGGGAAAAATGAAAAGAGCCAAAGTGAAAATACAAACTGGTCATGCAAAAAATGGTCAACAATAATTTGGCTAGATAGAGAATGGTTTTGTATTTTAGTATATGTTAGCACCTTACTACATCACAAGTCACCATGACTTTATCATGCAGAGATATAGGCCAGATTGCATGTAACCATAGTTCAACTTCCAATAGGATGTGCTAGATGGGCTCAACTTTTTTGCACATGTGATATGAGAGATCAAAGAGTGGGGCCTACTAGAACTAAGAGCCCATGGTATTACAAATTTTGATATGGTACAACCCATAGTGTGGGCTTATGCAAGTGGGGTTGTAGATGTTAGTGTGACAGACACCTATACAACATGGTGGATAGGCCTTTGACCAGACCATAGCTCCAACAACCAAGGCAATATATGAGAGTTAGATAAAAGAGGGATGAGGATTAGGCATAAGTACATGCATAAATACAGGGACAAGTTCTCATTAAGTCAATGATACCACATGTAATCCCCTATAGATTATTCAGATTCCAGTGGTGTTGCATGAGTAATAGGTTCTACAGATTGTTGTGCAGCATATGGCATAATAGCTACTACAACTCCTATTTGTACATGGTCATGATAGAGATGGAGTTGGAGATGGGGATATGGGACAGAGTCATCTAGCAGATACAAAGATGGCCAAGGCAGTAGGTGGGGACTTGGGCCATGGTACAAGGATAAAAGAGGCTAACGTCATTGACATAGGTGTTGATATAGGTACAAGAGGGGTTGGGCCCTCTAGCTTATGGATGGATATTGATATAGGTAAAAGAGATCCTAGGCCTTCTGACTCAAGGCGATTCATGTAGGATCAAGCACTTATTGATAAGTAGTAGTGTGAGATCTCAACATGTTTGTTAGAGATTGCTTACTTGGAACAAGATGTGGTTGGGCTACGAGTTGAGTTAACCGTAGCCCAAGGTGAGACCACCAGGCTACAAGGTATTATCAAAGCTTGAGATTTAAATATTGTCACTTTAAGAGGGAGGGTGGATTAGCTGATAGGGGTACAAGCTCAATTGATTGGGGTTTAGGTATTGTTGACAGTGTGGGATGCAGAGCTACTATCAGTTATGGGCAAGCGAGATAGAGCTTGAGGTGATGTTCAACGGCTTTGTGGGGAGTTGGATGAGATCGATAACTTGTATCAAATGGAGGTATGTCTAGGGCATTGGTCAACATGATCATAGTCAAGGATGATGCCTTATGCATAAACGATGATATCTTACATGTAAAGGATGAGATCATGTATTATTGTAGTTTATATGAGGTAATAGTTCCAATAGGGGCTAGGGCACCTACCTAAAGAGAGTATTCCTAAAGCCAGTAGACTAGTAATAACTTTAGGTTTCAACACACTATTGCATTAAAGAATTTAGTGGCACAATCGACTCCATAGTGGGTAGTGATGGGTCCCCCACCACTACGGCCACCACCATCACCAACACCAAGCACAAGACAGAGCTTTGATTAGAGTCCCCCTAGAGATATGGCGAGGTAGAGATGATATTGTATCTTATAGCTCCACATTTTTGTTATGTATATGAGATGTATATATGCTCTCTATGTATGAAACTATTATTTTGAGATATATATATATATATATATATAAATGAATTAGCAATATAAAAGACTAAAGATCTCTTGGTTTAAGAAAGGATCTCTTGGTCTAAGAAAGCATGGAACCGATTTCTGTGGCCCAAGTGCAATTTTTTTCTCTGGGTGTTATCCTACAACAGGTGTCTTACCTGGGACAATCTTTGCAAATGGGGCTTCCAGGGACCATCCATTTGTAGCTTATGTCGCAACAGTGAAGAGACAGCCTCTCACTTCTTTCAGTGCCCTTTTGCCAAACAGATTTGGCATCTCTGGTGGCAGGCGTGGGGATGCTCTTGCTAGCACGCGGCCTCTCTAATCAATTTTTGGGATCAATTAGGCCACCCTCCCTCCAAGGCTACACACCTTCAGGTGGCCTGGGTCATCGGCCCATCCTTTATTCTATGGAATATTTGGCTTAAGAGGAACAAAAGAATCTTCCTAGATAAGCACTTAGAGCTCGGGCTTCTGTGGGGGAGAGTTATCAATTCTCTTTAGGAAATTATTCAAGTTAAATGTGACAGGGGTGGAAACCTGAACACTGTGGACGCATCCATTAGCTTGCGTCTCTCTTTGGATAACCTTGGGAACACCTCTGCGGCTCCCCCCATGCCTCCAGCAAATGGTTCCACCCAGCGGACGCAGCCTGTCAAGCGCGCAGGGCACTGGACTCCCCCCTCGAAAGGAGTTTTAAAAGTTAATACAGACGGATCCTCGCGGGGAAACCCAGGCATGGCGGGCACTGGAGGAGTCGGGCGAGACAGTGATGGTAATATTCAGTTTTGTTTTTCTATCTACAAGGGTGTCCACACAAATAACCTTATGGAAGACATGGCGATCCTGGCTGTGGTGCAAAAGTGCTATCAACATGGGTGGCCCATAATCATTTGTGAATCGGACTCCCAGGTCGTTGTCAACTTACTGAACAAAAGGAACTTTGGTGCTATGGATTGGCATTTATTTGCGATTGTTCTTTAGATCCTCCAACTATGTACGTCGTTGGAGGCTGTGACCTTCAGGCACATCCCCCGTGAGTGGAACGGTGTTGCGGATAGTTTAGCTAAATGGGCTTTGAAACACGGCCCGGATTGGAACATTCTTGATTAGACGATGCTTCCTCTGGATCTTTCTCAAAAATTGGCCCAACTTGTGGACCAGGACAAAGCTATGTAATTTTCATTGTTTCCTGTTTCATTTTTTCAATAAATTTTTACTCCTTTTTTAGTTAAAAAATATATAAAAGACAATAAAATCAGGACAAACAAATATACATCAATATCCATATTATGGTCAACACCTGACATCATCATGGTACATAACTAAAGAGCCTCACAAAATAATATTAAGAGTCCATATACAATAATCACTTGGTAGCTGTCAGGTAGCATATCGATAGACATGTTATGTTTGTGAGATGTCATTATGATCATGTCTTAGATAGGTAGATAGTGCTTTTAGAAATGTATTGTGGCTTCACATTGTTATGTATGATCTTTAGCACTTGGTTTTTAATTTTGCAAATGTGATTATGTATCATAAGTATAGATAACTTATAATAACATCTGTATATCAATTGCACATGGACCTATTTCAAATGTGAATATTTAAAACTCAAAATAATGAGAAAATATCAAAACTTAAGTAAAAAACATAACACATTATTAACACCAAACACAAAATAGAAAAATAAAAGAGTCGAAAATAATAGATGTAAATGGCTTTAAAGACAAGATATGAAATATCAAGACTTAAGTGTAAAACACAATGTATCTCAAGCAGGAACAATTTAAATCCCAAATATAACCATCTTAGAATAAAGATAAAAAACATCCAAACCTAAACGAAAACAAAAATGGACTTAAATGCAAACAAACAAACAAAATAAACAATGTAAGTATAAAAGTACACGACTCAAGCCCAAGTAGAGGCAAGACTCAATTGTTAATAAATTGTATTGAAACATGACACTCAAAACAAACAAGTAATAAATCAATAAATAAAACATAGAACACAATGTATTTAAGATAAAGTGATAGCAAAGGTTCTGATAAATATTCCAGAACATGCTAATTACAGAGATAGATTGCACAGTGGAGAGAAAACATAGACCATAATTAACTAAACAAATTTAAAATTCATCATCTGTTAGGAACCCCTTATCCAATGGAAGCATAATTGATTACTTTCTTATAAGCAATTAAACACGGAATTATACCAGAATGATTAAGTAACCAGAAACTTGAGATAACAAAGAATTTGAGAGATAATACACACTCTTGTATTAAATACTACTAGAAGAAAATACAATAAAGAAGATGCCACTTCTTCCTCCACCTCAAAGGCTTGCCACACCTCAAGACCTTCTTCCCTCTCTCTCTTGCTCAACCACAACCAACTCAACAACCTGAGTTGTTATCCCCTCCTTGAATGCTTCAGCTGATCTCCTTGACCTTGCTCCTTGCTTCAATGCTTTTACTTGCCTTCTTAATTTACAATACATGCATCATGGGTCTTTAAATAGGATCCCATGCATACAAAAATAGAACTCTAATTACAATAATTAGACACGCAGCTCATGACTATAATTAGCCCTTAAACATGCAAACACTCGCTTCACTTAACTGACTGTTTGTCAATAGCAGTTTTGGAACCGCCACAGGCGACCGACGTCGATCCATGTCTGTCTGGTGCTGGCCGACGTTGGCTGACTCTCTGTCGACGCCGGTTGCCTTCTGCACTACATCTGACTGATGTCGATCATGCTACCGACGTCGGTACTTCTGGATCTTCAGTAACCTCCCTTTTTCGTGTCTGTAATAGTTGAAGCTTTTAGCTCCACACCCTAACAATCTCCCACTTGGAGATAAACAACTAAAACTGTACCTATACTTGTACACCATCTACTTTGTTCCCTTGGCTCTGTATCCCTCTTCAAAGTCACTCTTGAAGACCAACCACCACAAAACCTGTGATGCAATACCTGTCACTTATGCCAAAAGAATTTTGTTGCTCCCAAATTCTTCATGACATACTTCTTAACCAACTTTACCCTTAACTCAAAAAACTTCTTGTATATGTAACCCTGCAACAAGCAACACAATACAGTAACAAGATAATGTAGCTAATATTATCCAACCTGGTAAATAAAAATACAATGGTTAAACCTCCATTGTCCTACAGCCTAATCAAGACTATATACCATAGCTTTCTTTCTCACGTGTCCATCCACTCTCTTCTCTAACTTGGGAATCCATCCCTCATCCAGTGTTTTCTTCCAGCTGACAACTCCACCAACAAATCCCTGTTTGGTTCTTCTCCAAGGACTCACACTCCTCATCCATGCCAAGCTCCCACTATTTTTGGATTCTACCTGCATTGCTTCTTCACATCTTCCTAGTTCTTGACCATCAGTAAGCAATATAAAGAAGGTGAACAATGAATATGAGGTTCACTTACCCTTTCTAACCTCCATATGGGCGTTTGAGACTCCTTGACAGCTTGTTGTCCGCCCAACATCCGTTCCAGTGATCGATCTCGGCCATCTCCTAGTCTGCTCCCGACCGATGTCGGTTCCCTGCACTGACCCTGATTGTCGACGTCGTTTCCCTGGCCGATGCCGGTGTCCCTCCTGCTGACATTGATCCCTGCCTGATCGACGTCAGACTTCTCCTGCCTGACTCTACCGACGTTACTGGTCTGCACATGATTGATGTCGGTATCTGGCTGACCGACATCGGTGTCTGTGTGTTCCTGTAAGTGATGAATTCTTCATCCACGAGCTCATCTTGGATCAAACCCCTGTCCATACTGCCCTGCTCAAAATTGTTCAGCCCCTGTGACTGATCTTTGTCCCATCTTCTCCATAAACACCAAGGCTTCTTTGTTCTTGTCAAAAGCATCAAATTTCCTTTTCCTGCAATGAACTCTATCTATGATTTCTGAATCTGAACACATACCTTTTGAATCAAGAACGTCCATTCCCTTCTTATTCATGTGACCAAGCCTATTAAGCCACATCATTGAATCTATAGCTGAAGTAGATAAACCAGAAGAAGAATCAGTAATACAAGTAGATAGATAAAGAGTACCTACTTTCTTACCTGTTGCTAAAACAAGTGCTCCCTTGGTAACCTTCCAAGAGTCCGCTGTGAGAGTTACTGTGCAACCCTCATCACCCAAACTTCTTGCAAAAATCAAATTCCACTCCAAAACTGGGACATGCATGACCTCCTTTAACACCCATGTGTTACCTGTCTGCAATTTCAGCTTCACTTTCCCTTTGCCAACCATCTGACAACGCTTACCATCTCCTAAACAAATTTCTCCAAAGTCTCCCTGGACATACTCATGAAAAAATTCCCTATTTGGGGATGCATGAAAAGAGGCACCAGAATCTAAAACCCAAGATTCTACTTTATCCAAAGAACATACCAGAGCATCCTATGCAACGTAATCCACAACATCTACTTTTTCTTCATGTCCTTCATGTTGATCTTCACCCGATCTGCAATCTCTCTTTAAGTGCCCTTGCTTTCCACATTTCCTGCAGGTTATTCTGCCATACCTGGACTTGGATCTCTTACCTATACTTGACCTTGATCTCCCACACTCTATCTTCTCTCTTTGCCTTCCTCTACCTTCAACACTCAAAGCATTCCCTGATGATTCACCTATGCTTTTCATGCGTATCTCTTCATTCAAGATCACACTCACAACATCATCAACTTTTAAGATTTTAGAAGCAGATGCAGAATTACTTACTGCCATAACCAAACTATCCCAACTTTCAGGTAAAGAACATAAAATCAAGAGAGCCTTTACTTCATCATCAAAAATAATATTGACTGAAGCTAACTGGTTTACCAAGCCATGGAAATCACTAAGATGAGTATGTACTGATCCACATTCCTGCATTTGCAAATTAAATAGTTGCTTCATAAGAAATACCTTATTAGAAGCCGAGGGCTTTTCGTATAAATTCGCTAAGGATTTTATCAACTCTTCTGTTGTCTTGCACTGTGATAAGTTGGAAATCACAGACGATGCAAGGCTCAACCTTATGGAACCCAGAGCCTTTCGATCAAGAATGTTCCATTCTTCATCCTTCATATCTATGGGATTGCATGCAACCCCACCCAACGGTAAGTACAAATCCTTCTGATACAGATAATCCTCTATCTGCATCCTCCAATGTTGATAATTCTTGCCGTTAAACTTCTCCATTCGTAGCTTACTTTCTTTTGCCATCGCTGAACTCCCACTTAATCAGAAAACCCTGTGAATGACATGTAATCAAACAATAACCTGCTTCTTGCAAACCGTAGCTCTGATACCAACTGTTAGGAACCCTTTATCCAACATAAGCACAATTGATTACTTTCTTATAAGCAATTAAACACGAAATTATACCAAAATGATTAAGTAACTAGAAACTTGAGACAACAAAGAATTTGAAAGACAATACACACTCTTATATTAAATACTACTAGAAGAAAATATAATAAGGAAGATGCCACTTCTTCCTCCACCTCAAAGGCTTGCCACACCTCAAGACCTTCTTCCCTCTCTCTCTTGCTCAACCACAACCAACTCAACAACCTGAGTTGTTATCCCCTCCTTGAATGCTTCAGTTGATCTCCTTGACCTTACACCTGTAGATCTCCTTGACCTTACTCCTTGCTTCAATGCTTTTACTTGCCTTCTTGATTTACAATACATGCCTCATGGGTCTTTAAATAGGATCCCATGCATACAAAAATAGAACTCTAATTACAATAATTAGACACGCAACTCGTGACCATAATTAGCCCTTAAACATGCAAACACTCGCTTCACTTAACTAACTATTCGTCAACAGCAGTTCTGGAACCACCACAGGCGACCGACGTTGGTCCCTGTCTGTCTGGTGCTGGCCGATGTCGGCCGACTCCCTATCGACGCCAGTTGCCTTCTGCACTGCATCTGACTGACGTCGGCCATGCTGCCGACGCTGGTACTTTTGGATCTTCAGCAACCTCCCTTCTTCGTGTCTGCAACAGTTGAAGCTTTTAGCTCCACACCCTAACATCATCTACATTCAAAATTACACGTAAAAATTTAGAAGAATACAATTGTAACAAAATGTGGAACATAATTGCAAAATATATGCTTAACATATTATATTAAAACAAAGTAATTGTTGTACACTAACTATACATAAAAGACAATCAGGAAAACCATATTATAACTGGTTTATTAATCTCTCTCAACACATCACAACCATATTTTATTATAACAAAGTGCTATATATATATATATATATATATATATATATATAATCCTATGTCTCTTCGTGTTTTAACATTTCAAAATACAAAAGGAAAGACTCTTTGCATTCTTTTATTACCTGAGTAGGCTTATCAGTCCAAATACATATAAAATTTTATATAAAAGACAAATTTATATACTTCACACATGTCCTATTATACTTTATGATTTTACAATGCTCTAATCCACGCTCAACACTTTCCCAGACTTAAATGTTTGTCTCATCCTAACACAAAGTCACACCATGTTCTGAATTGAGCTAAAAAGATGAGCCATAAACAAAAGTCACAGTAATAGCTCTAAGTGTTGTTTACTCATTTTCACCATTTGTGCACTGTAGACACCTAAATTTGTCCACCGATAACCTCCAACCAAGCTTTTAACCAATTTCCATCCAAAATGCACAATTTAGCCTAAAACACTAAAATGCATTAAATGAGTTAAAATTGATATATTCAAATGTTGATTCTGGCTAGGGTATCCCTCAATGGGGCAATGCAATTTATGGGCTAGCTAACTTTGATCAGATCATTTCGAGTTAAAATGCCAATTTTGCACCTGGGTGCTCTGGATTGCTCCTTCATATCAAATCTCTTACACAAGACACATGACTTTGGTATATGTTGTTGACAACATCCTAAATGGGATAATGCATCCAATGCATTTGATAGTGACTTCTAATTCTAATCCAATCAAATTTTAGACCAATAACAAAGCATTCTGATCAATCTGAGTAATTTGTGCATAAAGTGCTTAATCATGCTTAAGAGCTAATTAAACCAAATTAGAGCCTAATTAAGAATTCCATGGAAATTTGTTGAATACTTATTTTTGGAAATTAATATTGAATATCTGCATCATCAGGTGACCTCATTTCTTGGGAAGACGTCCGTAGGTCATAAATGCCACAAATATCAGGATTTATACCTCCCATACTTCATCCAAGGTCTCCATGCCTCTTAATTGCTCCTCTATCCCAAATATTGATGAGCCTATTTATCAATTTTAATTACAAAATTGGATTAATCCTTAGCTACACATCTCAATCCTGAGATGGAGGGTTTAGGTTGATTCTAATCAATCTCAAAAATTTATAAATAAGAGGCCTTACCACATCATTTATAAGCTTAATTTTTGCAAAGTTATAATGCAGGATTGGTTCCAAAAGCTTCATAAAACTAGTGTTACCATGCCAAATTGATTCCAAGCCAAGCCAAAGCCAAAGGTGCCAAGGAGGGATGGAGGTAACCAAACTTCTATTGACAAAGACTTCATGAGCACAAACCGAGCAAGCAACAACTAAAAAGACATTTGGAGCATCCAAGGAAGGTGAAGGAATTCTTGTGTTTTTCCTTAATTTTTACTTGTGTTTGTCATTTATTTTTGTTACTCACCTCAACCTAGTAACCAAGCATGAAGGTGTTAATTTAGTGTGTTCTTTACCAATTTGTTTCGTGTATTTTGTCACTAACACCATATTAATCTCCTCTTCTTAGTCAAATTCCTAGTTCACATATGACACACTCGGTGGGACCAAATACATCCCACACATGAAGATAATTCTTTAACTTTAAAATCTTCATTTGGATCATTAAAACTCTTGCAATTTGATTTTCTAACTTTATTTTGCCATTTTTCTTTATCACAGGTTTACACAGCAATCGACGTTAGTTAGTAAAACCGTCATTGGTTGGCATAGCCGTCGTCGATCACTATTGGTATAACTGATGTCGATTGGATAACCATTGTCAGTTACTGAGTGTAATCGACATTGATTATATAACTGATGTCAATCACTATGTTTTTCTTAAAAACACAATCTCGAGAGCTAAATAAGCCATTTTAAAATGCTTGGTTTAGGGTCATACGGACTCCGTTTTGGATTTTTTTTTTAAACCATGTGTTTTCTCCTAGATTTTTAGAATTTGACATTATTTTAGCTGCAAATTTCATATATGTTTCACAAAATTTTGAAAATCTATTTAAAATGTTTCTACTTTAACATATTCACTTTTGAGGTGATACCTTAAGGGTAGACATGTAACCAGCGGACTTGAAACTTGTTAAAACATGCCATTAAGATATCTTTAGAATTTTTTAAAAATGAATTAAGAACCTTGTTTTAGTGTTTAATGAAAAATTTATATGCTTAAGTGAATGTTTTCAAAGTTCACAATCTTAAGAGCAAAGGGTCAAATGAACACCACCAAATCTTTCATTTGGGCTTAAAATTAATTTCACTTGTCATTTTTGTCTTCACTTAGTTTCTTAAATTAGATTTTTGTTTGGAAAAAAGAGGGATGATGTGTGTATGCTCTTCTATTTGTCCCCTTTAGGGAACCCTTGGAATCAAAAATGCCATTTATATTGCAAATAGCCTAGTCCAAGGCTTAAAAAGAAAGTCATATAAAGCACTCCCCAAAAACTCATCATAAATTTGGGTGACCTTGAAAATGACCCTAAAGTATTTATTTTTATGTCTTTCATTTCATTGCATCTTGGCTTGCAAGGGGGACATCAGTACCTCCTGCAAGTTCTTTAGGGAAGTTTTGACTTGAGGTTTCATCTCCCAGCATGGACTTCACTTACTCCTTCTGAGTTGCACATGGGATGTATATGCATTTAAACATCATGCTACATTGAGCGAATAATAGGCTATAATGGTTGTAAAAAGGACTAGACCTTTTTACAACTAACCAATGCCGCAATCACCTAATTTTCATGTTTGTCTTTTCCATCATTTGACGTGAAATTCATTATGCAATTGATTCCCCTAGAAACATTTGAAAGCTTGCTAGTTCAGTCAACCCCACATTGCCATATCCTTGATAGGATTTGGATGGTTATACTTTGATTATTTTGGTCATTTTTTCTTGGTATGTTTTGAGACTAAAATTTGTTTATTTGTTCATAAACCATGTCTCAATCATTTTGTTTATACGTCACTCTTTTGTCTAAAGAGGCATTATATTGGTCATTTTACACCACACTTGTGCTTTGAAATTTTGACTAAACTTATTTGTGAGTGTGTCACTTGAGTTACAGAGGGTAGTGTTACACTACCAAAATCACATCAAATAATTTTGGCTTTGAGTCTTTTGAAGTATAACATAGATCATATCATTCGAGTATGCTTACGTTGTTAGGTTGCTCAATTTATTTCAAGACTAGTTTACCTTGTATTATAAACCATTTGTTTCAAACCATGTCATGTATAGCATATGGACTTTTGTCCTGTGTCGTTATGCTATCCAATCTTGTCTAGCTTGTTTGGTCAAATCCTAGTTTTCAACGTTGAGTTTTCAATTAGCCTTGTCAAGTTTGGATTCAAACATTGATTGATTTTTGTTTAGGCCTTAATTCATGGGGCTGATACACAGATCTTTATCTTTTGGGTTGCATAACTTTGATTAATCAATTACCTAAATTTGAAAACTATTGATGGTTTGAACAACCTTAATTCGTGGGGCTAATACACATATCTTTCTCTTTTAGGTTGCATAACTTTGATTAATCAATTACCCAATTTTGAAAACTATTGATGGTTTGTTTGTTCAGTACCTATCCTTATCATTGTTTGTGCCTTTATTTGGGAAAAAATAGCCTTTCTGAAAGAGCTTTTTCTCATATGGCTTATGGCAATTGATCGTGTTTTTGTTTGATTCCATGTGTCAGCTTTATGTCAAAGTTGTTTCCAAACTTGTTAGATTAAATCAAATCACATCAACCTTTGTTTCAAGTCTAACTTTTGACATCATTTGGCCAAAAGTCCTAGCATATGCCTATTTATTTGAGCCTAGATTTTGACTTTGAGTTTAGATAAAAGACCTACTAACTCAACTTTTCCCTTTCCTAGTTTAGACCTTGTTTGGAACACTTTGACCTAAACCTTTGACATGCCAATTTTTATTCAAACACTTAACCTTTTGTATGTATGACATTTGACATTAGACATTTGATGTTAGACTGTTTTATGCCAAGTCTAAGCACAAATCATTTTGGAGATACAACTCCACTTTCAGACCATATTGGAGATATAACTCCACCCCTTTGACCAAATTAGACCTAGTTTGAACTATTTGTCCTTTGGACATTTTTTTTGAACTTTATAGACCTCTAAGATTTTTTATTTTAGAGATTTCATCATTTATGCTGATATTTCTAGCTACACTTATGGTAGAGTCACGTATAATCCAACTCATGATAGAATGGCCACACAAAATCCCACTAAGAACCCCTATAGAGAAATATTTTCTAAAGAGTTTTATTATTCTCCTTACAATAATCCATATGGGGAATATGGTCAAAATCCACAAAATCCAAATCAAAACCTTGATTGGCATGAAGAAGCTTGTGAGGAGGACTTCGAAAACCCAACTACATATAATGTTATTTGAGATATAGATCCATACCCTCTTTGCAATAATCAGTACATGGAACACAATCAAGAACTAGCTTATGAGCCAACTCATAGCTGGGATGATATGGTTTATGAAGAGGACTTAGATGCTTTGGCTTGTGTGAGCTACCAAGTTCCAAAATGCCCCTTCATCATTCTAAGACCTAGTCCTTTGGCTTGTGCGAGCAATCAAGCCCCACAACGCCCTATCATTACCATTTCAGGACTTCATCCTTTGGCTCATGTGAGAAATCATGCTCCACAATGCCCTACCATTATCCAACCACAAGTAATTTCTCATCCAATACCAACCCCATCCAAACCTCAAATGATCCAATCATTCTAATACCAAGCTATGTTCAAAACTAGTATCTTCTAACTCATTGCAAACAAAGACCAAAATAACCAACTAATCCAAGATGTATTTGTTGAACTGACCATTTTTAATAGGTCAACCTATGATGAATCACCAATTGATCCTATACTAGTTGTTAAAGAGTCTCACTCTGATGATCCAGTCTTTGCTGAGTCACTTCTAAATGATTATAACCACCTTTGAGCAAATCATTACCTTGACCATGTGCCTATTTTTCAAGAGCCACCTATTGACAAACCAATCTTTGAGGAGTTGTCTCTTCACCCTTTTCCCATCTTAGAGAAGTTTCACTTTGATAAATTAGTCTCAATGGAGCCCATCATGCCATTATAGGTTGTTACTTATCTAATTATTAACATTCAACAAGACGTCATTGTAGCATATTACACATCAAATGAAGAATCAGAGTCAAAGTCAGGTTATATTCTTGAACCAACATCAAATTTACCATCAGAATCTGAATCAACATCGGTCTCAACATTAGATTCAGAGTCCCTTGAGTTATAATCAGATTTAGAAGAAGAATATGTTCATGGTTGTTACAACATTGGTTGCACATGCCTTATAGATCAATTTGAATACATTTGTGATCTTTCTATAGTTTTTTAGGATGAGTAATTTATCTTCGACACAAGTTCTACTAGTATCTTCTACAAGGATTGTGATGCCAACACCCATTCCATTACCATTCCACATGCCATTACCATCAACCAAAATAGCCATATTATTAACATTCTATCTCCCATAAGTGTCGATTGGGATTGAGAGAATCACACTTTGTTGAACTGCATCGATGGTGACACAATAGTTGAAAAAAAGCAAGAAGGCCAAGACCACTTTCATATAGTAAAATAACACTCTCCTAATGAAACCTTTTTAGAGGCACTAGGATACAATCAAAATTTTAACTCAACATCTTCTATTGAAACTTTTTTGGAAGCTCTAGAAAAAAATCAAAGTCAAAATCTAGTATTCATTAGTGAAACCTTCTTGAAGGTACTACAGGACAATCAAGATAACTTCATTGGTGAAAACCTCTTTGAGGCACCAATGGCTGAGCACAAAAGTTCTTCACCACTTGATGAAGACAAAATCAAAGATCAAATCAAAATAGCTTCCTATCTACAACCTAATTAGATGGTAGTTACTCTGAGGCCCAAACAACAAAAAAATCTAATGGTCCTATAGAGAGAACAAGTCTTTGGCCCCACCATAACCAAAATTATGTCGAATCTAACATCAAAAACATCATGTGTGATTGAACATCTCAATCTTCATTTGTTTTCCAATCATTTCACATTCCATTATCATCTGCTAGTCCATTTCACAATCAAACCTGCCATACATTATTTGTCCCTATTTACCATCCATGGTCACATTTTCCTTTGTATAAGCTACAAAGATACCTTGTCTTGACACTTGAAGGAACAAGAATCAATGACCAATGAAGATCACAAAAGCATTCTCAGCAACCAAATCTATAGGCCATTTTTAATAGAGCAATTATTCAGACGAGGTATGGGGTAGCAAATTAACATGATTAATTATTTTATTTGTATCATTTGTTGATTAAGACATGCATCTCTACCTCAATAAGAAAAATAGAATCATATGCCATTTTACCATACCCAGGCCAAACACATCAAAAACCAACAATCACCTAGGCAAAAAACATGTACCATACCATTTCATTGTCATGCCATTATCGTTGTCACATAGTCTCACCATTTACCCCATCACTTGGGGCCAAACGCTCTTACCATTTTATCCATCCTATCATTCCATTCCTATCTAGACCAAAGCCTGTTTTTAGTTATCCTACCCAATCCTATTTTGATCTTGGTTACTTTGGTTCTTCTTACACTTTTTGTGAGAGGATTTCAATCAAGTTTTGATTCTTATAAACTGCGTGTTTAAATGATAGTCTATGAAATTAGTGTGACAGTTGATTTAGCAAGATATCTTTCATCTTATTAAGTTTGTTTATGTGAGCCTGATTATAATCGCCTATGGGCAAATCATTGTCTCACCAGTCTTGCTACTAATTATAACTATGTATGGGCAAATTAATATCATTGACCTGTGTTGTTGTGTCCTAGTTATAACCATCTATGGGTAAACTAGGGGCAACTCTTGTTTATTATGCATTGTTGCATCACCTTGCCATTACTATTTTCATTTAATTGGCCATTTGTCAGTTTTGAAAACTTATTGGGACCTAGTTAGCAATTCCTCACATTTTGTGTGGATAGAATTACTATGACTTGAGGTCATTTTAGGACTATATGGATCATGCTCAATTCATGCTGAGGTCACCTCAGTCCCCCTTTCCATACACCCATTATTTTGTGAGCAACCTAAGCCAAATGCTCTCGTCATTTTGTGAGCAGGTATCTTGTCATTCTCTAATGAGTTAAGATACCTCAAAATGCCAAAAACATTCATAACATTTCAAATATCCAAAAAAATTTGTCTTCTCTAAGCTTAGTTAGTTATCCTCGATCTGCCTTACTGGGGCATTATCATTGTTAGGATGCTTTCTTATGCTTTTATTTTCAGGATTTATATTTATTTGTTTATTTTAGGTTGTTTGTTTGTTTATTTTTCTATTTGTTTGTTTGTTTGTTTATTCGCTTGCTTGTTTGTTTGCTTTCAGCACTGTTGCCTCGACTTAGTCTATATGTGTTCATTGGGTGATTACTTGAGCACATCATTCTTAAGTCCATCTATATTCATCCATTAACATTGTCATCATGGTTTTTATCATTGGTGCATTATTTTTGAGTGTTTATTAGATCGAGAGTTAGTCCTTATGCATATTTTTGCCAAGTCTTCATTGTATTCTCTCATGAAGCCTACCATCACATGCTACAATAAAAATTAGCTTCAAAAAAATTTATAATCAATGGAACTACAAAAGTTTCTCCTTCGCACCTTAGCAAACCTTTCATCCCACCCTTGATCAAATTAACCCATTGGTCATTCTATTTGTATCATTGCTAATTAGTATGGGCATTTCCTCATTAGTAGGTACAACTGAATCATTTCTAATGATCAATCTTATTCCTCTATCTATCTCTTTCAACACTTTGCACCGGCTCATCTTTAATTTGTAATCTAGGTTATATCCTAGAGCTATGCTTGCTAATCAGCCCTAAATAGGGTACCATCATCTTTACCCAATCTAGGTCCTCTTAATGATTATAACCGCATATGGGCAAATAATTATTTTGACTTTTTATTCTGATTATAACCACCTTTGGGCAAATCAGTATTCCTTTTAAATCAAAACATGCAAGCATTTTCTCGTTTGGATTAATCTCAACCATGGGTTAATTCCACCTTTCTTTTTGCTTCTTTTCAAGGGACCATCCATCAACAAATTATGATGGCCATAGGCTTCCCAAACACCATTTGAAGCTTTGTTCTTTAACCATCATCTTCTTTTTGGAATACATGCCATCTCTCATTATTTGAGAAGACATTGATTTGCCTATGATTTGCAACATCTTCCGAAATAAGGGCAAACTGTAGACACCTAAATCTGGCCATCGATAACCTCTAACCAAGCTTTTGACCAATTTCCACCCAAAATGCACAATTTAGTCCAAAACACTAGAATGCATTAAATGAGTTAAAATTGATATATCCAAATGCTGATTCTGGCTAGGGTATCCCTAAATGGGATGATGCAATTTATGGGCCAACTAATTTTGATCAGATCTTTTCTAGTCAAAATGCTAATTTTACACCTAGGTGCTTTGGATTGCTCCTTCCTATCAAATCTCTTGTACAAGACACATGCATTTATTATTTGTTGTTGACAACATCCTAAATGGGATAATGCATCCAACACATTTGGCAATGACTTCTAATTCCAATCCAGTCAAAATTTGGACCAATAACAAGGCATTTTGATCAATTTGAGTAATTTGTGCACAAAGTTTTAATCATGCTCAACATCGAATTAAACCAAATTAGAGCCTAATTAAGAATTTTGTGAAAACTTGTTGAATACATATTTTTGGAAATGAATATTGAATATTTGCATCATCAGGTGACCTCATTTATTGGGAAGACATCCTTAGGCCATAAATGCCACAAATATTAAGATTCATGCCTCCCATGCCTCATCTAAGCTCTTCATGCCTATTAATTGCTCCTCTATCCCAAATATTGACGAGTCTATTTATCAATTTCAATTACAAAATATGATTAATCATTAGCCACACATCTCAATCTTGAGATGGAGGGTTCATGTTGATTCCAATCAATCTTAAAAATTTATAAATAAGAGGCCTTACCACATCATTTCTAAGCTTAATTTGTACAAATTTATACTACAAGATTGGTTCTAAAAGCTTCATGTAACTAATGTTACCATGTCAAATTGATTCCAAGCTAATCCAAGCCAAAGCCAAAGGTGCTAAGGAGAGATGGAGGTAGCCAAACTTCTATTGACAAGGACTTCATGAGCACAAACCGAGCAAGCCACTACTACAAAGGCATTTGGAGCATCCAAGGAAGGTGAAGGAATTCTTGTGTTTTTCCTTACTTTTTAGTTGTGTTTGTCATTTATTTTTGTTACTAAGCTCACCCTAGTAACTAGGCATGAGGGCATTGCTGAGTGTGTCCTTTATCAATTTATTTTGTGCATTTTGTGAGTAACACCATACTAATATCCTCTTCTTAGTCAAATTCCTAGTTCACATGCACTACTTAGCTACCCTTTTAGGTTTTCAAGAGACTAGCATAACTAGGGGGCTGCCCTTTATAGGCTTTCAACCAGTCTGGCCTTGCTCCTAATGTTTAGGCTATCTTACAAAAATTGTAAAATTTATGAAGTCACAAAATTGGAATCTACATTACCTACTATTGTGGTAATGGAGAAATTTGATTGTGCTGCTACAAAGGTTGTTGCATTTGTTTGGATATTGACCCACTAGCTTTTGAGCACCCAATGGTGGAGGTAGTTGTTGAGATCGTCCCTTTGCATCCATCTTTTTCTTCTATAGAATTTTATGGATATGCTACAGAGGAATGAATTATGACTCATATATAATTTGATTAATAAATGGATCAACTTGAAATAGATCTTGCTTAACCATTTTCCAAATTTTTTGCTCTTCTCAAACTATGGAAACTAGAATGTGTAGAGGCATATGAGTAACCATCATGTTTTGCACAGCTGCATCCTATGCAATGGTGAGTAGTGCTTTGGCATTAGATAGTCTGAGTTGTATATCCAATACAAGCTCATCCAATCTATCGATAGTCCTTTGAGCTTGAATGGTTGCAAAGGTATTGTGCATTATTTTAGTATGCCAAACTTGTAGTTTTTGCATTGTAGCATACCTAAAATCCATAAGTTGCTTGAATGCCCTACCCATTACCTCTGCAGTAGCTATTCAGCCAACCATTACCACTTTAGATTTATCTCTAATGGCGAACTCAAGTTTTGCAGTGGCCAAGGATTGATTGAGATGTTGTCTCCATTTTAACATATCCCATGCTATTTGCTTGGCCTATTGTGTAGATGTCTCTAATAGCTACTCATACTTTTCAATCAATTTGTAGATAGTTTCTATTTCAATCCAGATAACATGACTTTATGTGTGCAATTCACGCTTTTTTTGCATGGTCACCCAATCCTTTGTAAGCAATGTCAAAAGAGGAGTAAATTGTTTTCTTCAGACATTGCTTGATCACTGAACACCTACATAAATAAGGTGGGACAAGTATTATTTATTAACTAACCTGCACTTGCAAATTAATTTTCTACTTTAACCTTTTCCTTGTGCAACCTTAAAACTTCTTACTCTAAATCTAAAGGCTTCTATGCAATCGACACCTAAAATGTAATTTTGCCTTCAATTTGCTTTGATAGTGGTAGTTGTGTCATATCCAAAGATGTTTATATCATAGTTGTGGCAAGTGCCATGGATGTGGTTGTCAGTGTCATAGGAGCTACTTAAAGCAAGAAGGTGGTTTGTCAAGTTGATGTTATTGGGTCATCCAATAGCCACTAGCTAGAGCTCTATAGTTTGGGCTATGACACCTCTTTTGTAGTCTTTATCTAGACAATGATCTTTATTTATGCCTATTCATTGGCCTCTTTATCCATCTAGGCCTAAATTTTAACTTTAATTATAGAATTAACATCTGCTTTAGCTTACGCTTTAGCATTAGCTTGAGCCTTGGCTTTAGATTCAACCTTAGTTTTGGCTTCAGTTTCTTGAACTTTCATTGCACACCTATGTTATTCCTCATCAATCTAGGCTTGTGGTTCTTATTCCACCTACTTATGTTGTGTAACTTTTAAATTTTTATTATTCTTTGTGGGTTTTCTCTTGTTATTTCCTTTTTGCCTTTGCTTCTTCGACCACCTTCTTCACAACCTTTGCTTCCTTAGCTTTCTTCCTTGTAGCCTTAGCTTCTTCAATCACCTTCTTTATAGCCTCTGCTTCCTCAACTTTCTTCCTTGTAGCCTCAGCTTCTTTGACCTACTTCTACGTACCCTCAGCTTCTTTGGATTTCTTTTATATTTCTTCTTATTTAGCTTGTGATTTCTATTATTACTCCTACATAACTTCTTATTATGTTGATGTGCTTTATGTGCAGATACTTGCTCTACCACTTCTATTTTCCTTCTTTTTACTTCATGCTTTTTCTACTTCCTTTCCTCTTCCCTTTTCATCTCTTCAAGATCTAGTGTATCTTGTGTAACTTGATGTTCTGTTGTTAATTCAAACACAGTTGTGTCCTAGGGTTCCTCAATAACTTCCACATGTACTAGCTCATTTTCTAATTCAATATGTTCATATGATTTTTACTTGACCACCTAACCTTTGTGTATGAGCATTATTTTTTAGATATATATGGAGGAATGATTCTCTTTTTGCTTCTTGGCAACATGAGGCTAGGCCTATTATTGTGTTGCTTGTGTCCGATGTGCACCACTTGCTCCAATAGGCTCATTGAACAACACCATCATTTCTCTAATAGTTTATGATGGTTTGGTAGTGGGGTGTGTACACAATTGTTAAAATAATAACTGTATAGGGCTATCATGTCCTGGTATATCCACCTCTTGTGTAATTGATGATCTTGTGGCTAGATTGGTTGGAAATATCTTTGCCTCCATCTTTCTTTGAGTGGCTTCCTACATTATGGTATCCATAATAATAGATGGAGGTGGTTGAGTAATGTCAGCTCAAAGGTCTTGGCATATTTGATTTTGCACTTGACAAGGGCACACTACTTTCTATAACAAGAATTCCTTCTCCACCTCTTTGTCATAGACCTCCTTCTCGATATCTTCCAAAATAAATTTGAGTACTTTACGCTCTTTTTGTCTGAAGGTGGTCATGTGACCAATGAAACTATAGGTTTTTAGACATTTTAGACTCAATTAAATGGTTTATTTTTGTGTTTTGAAACTTTCACATATGTTTTTGGTGATAAATCTATTCAATAATATATAAAGGTGCATTATTGGTTTAAACCATCACCTTCAAAATGATAATTTTCATGACACCTCATGCTTGTGTTATCTAAGAACATCTCATCCTTTATAGGTCCATCAGGATCCTTGTGATTGACAATGTATGAGTGTTACATCAAAGGTTGGAAGATCCATTAGAGGCTAGAGGACTATTACCCTTCTCTAGTTAGTTATTCACTCAAAGTTTGGGATCAATGTTTGAATGACAATTTTTGGCTTGTGTTATTGCTTTTAGTTCCATTTTCGGCTTGTGTTCTTGCTTTTAGTTCTATTTTTGGATTTTTACATTCATTACATAAAGTAGACAAAATTAGTTTATTTTGATTCTCTCATTGCACAACTTCTCACCTCTCACTTTATAGGGGGTGAAGATATAACATTTGGTTGGTCTTTGATCAATCAACAGTGACACTACGAGTTGATAGGGGTTGCTAACACTAGTAGTGTTGAGCAAAGGCCATCAACATTTTTTGGTCATCAATAAGATGTGCCATAGAAATTACAGGTAAGTCACTTTGATGGGCTTCTGGGTGGAGCCTTATGTGGATCAATGTAGTTGGATATGCCTTGATCATATTCTATTATAGTATAATATGATAATCATAGGGGATGAGCAGGCCTTGATCGTATTCATAAACCTTTTATGCCATAACTCACATGGTGGGTTTCTATATAAAATGACATCAATTTTGGTCAGTATCAAGATGTACAATGTGTTTGTTACAGTTACTTCAGAGTTGCTTTGATGAAATTAGATTCATTGTTCTTGTTCTTTCATGTTCTATAACCCTTTGAATGAAGGGGGAGTTTGTTGGGTCATATGATCGAAAGTAGATTTAATTATTTATTTTATTATGTTAGTTATTAAATTAATTAAAAAGGTTTGTTATTATCTTGGTTGGTTCACAATAATTGGTTACATCCCGTAACCACCCATAAAAGCTTTATAAGCTTTTACCCTTCTTTATAAAAAAACTTGACATAATACATTATAATATTTTTGTCAAATGATTTATTCTTGAATGTAGTTTCCCAATTATTCTTCTATTACCCTTGGGCCATCGAAGAATTGCCTTTTCGGGTTGTCGAATCCCTTACTTCTAATGTTTTACTTAAACTATTGCATCTATTCCAATTTATACTTTTATAGCACCATCTCTTGGTTTGGGAACATCACTTGGTTTCCAATAGTTATCCATGCATGTGCCTACTCATACTACTTACACCTCTCTAATTACCTCTTCAAATTCTACTTTAGAGCATACCAACTTTGCATTACATGCTAAGTTGGCTCACTTTGAGCAATTCATTTCTCATGCTAGACCTTCTATGGACTCATGTTCCTTGTTACATAATATGTTGGCATCTAAAATTGCATCTTATCCATTACCAATTGTCTTGATGGCTCCCCAGATATCTCTTTAAGAAGGCAGTGGTGATCCTAAACAATATTTGTGTGTCTTCTGTTGGTTGAATATTTTGTCGATCAGCGTACTAATAAACAAAATAGGTCTGATCAGCCAAAGTAGGAAGATTAGTCGTCCAAATGTGTAGGTTTACCACATCAGAAGGGGACTGATCTCTCCTCTAATCAATGGGAGGTTCCCTATAGGTATGCTATATCTATAAAAATAGAAAATAATACTCAAGGGTAGGACAAACCATCCATCTCTCTTTTTTCAGAGATGATGCATGCGGATCAAAGGAAAAACTCAAGGGAAATGACAGAAAGCATTGCTCTTCTTTCAGAAGTACTATTCAACAAACCACAAGAATACTCCTGGTAGTAACAGCAAAATGGAGCAAAGGACATAGTAACCATCAAATCGAGATGCAGCACAAAGTCTCCACCTGAATTGCTTGAGAGTAAGATACGAAGGACAATGAGGGCACAAAGTCGTCCCAAGATCATTTACACATAAATGAAAAGGAAACACACTAAAGGCAATTATGGGGGCACAAAGTCTCTCCACAATTGACTCTGCAGGACACCTTCCTGGCTACTTTCACTAATTCTGCTTGTTGAATTAAAGGAACATAAAATATATCAAGGGAAAAGACATAAGAATAGTTTCCCCAACAACAAAATATTGCATCACAAAGTCTGAAAAGTCACTTGCTTTCTTATTCCAATAACAAAATATGATCAACAATCTAAGCTCAAAGTCTCAGTAATGCCTTCCAATTTGGGCAGAGTTTCATTTTTAATTGTCAAAAAGAGAAATATTTACAATAAAAGAGAGTCCCTTATATAGCCTCTTCAAGAAGGACTCAGGAATAGTAACACATCATGTTGCATTGAAAACTGTTAGGAAGATAGGCTGGAAATTAGGGGCATCTACCCATTTTTTAATCAATGTAGAGAAACAAGTCACGCTATTGAAAGTTTACAACTTTCAATGTCCACCTGGCAATCTGATCCTTCTTCATCGTTCCTCCTTTTCTAGTTAATTGAATCGGGTCCTGGATTCAATTTGTTGTTCTGTTCCTTAGTCGCTTCCTACTGGTTTTGGCCTTAAAGCCTTTTAATGCATTTGGGTCTATATATTACAAGGATCAATAGCTATTTTGTGAGCTGTGAAATTGACATTCGTGCACTCGTCACTATGTTTTTAGTGGCTAGTTTACTTTTCTTGAGTTTGATGTCTTTAGGTGCATCACCCCTCGGTCCTTCTTCAGCTTTTCTATTCTGCACTTTCTCAGAAAGACCCTGCCCTTTTGGGCCTTAAGAAATGATTTGCTTTGGGTCAGGGAAAGCCCCTCGCAAGGGTATCTACCCTTCAGGTGGTCTTCGAATGGCCTTCAGGCTTTTTTCTTTCGGTGGGTAGCTAAGTTCTTCCTTCAGATTTCTTGTTTTACGTCTTCCCAAAGGGAAGATGACCCTTCAACTTCAGGGAAGTGTCCTTCAATTTGGCAACTGAGAGTCCCCCACAAGGGCACCTACCCTTTGGGGTCCTTCAACAGCCTTTTATCTTCAACAATCTCTCGTAGCTTTCATGCGAATTGTATCCGCATGCATTTTCCCTGGGTTTTCTCTGTGGGCATTTTCCCGCGAACAAAAAGTCCACAAAATTGTTCTATTTGCCTTGGTCTTTGCAAATTCCTTCGAGATTTCCTCCCGTGGCTTCTTTCCCGAATTCCTTCTGACTTTTTGTCCGAAGGAATTCCTTCAGACAAAAAGTTCAAAGCAATTATGCCTTAGTCTTTTTCAATTGCCTTAAACAAAAATCTGAAAGAATTTACCTTAATTGTTTCCTTGAAAATGACCCTTCTGAAGGGTGTTTTTATCGACCAAGTGCCCTCCACAAGGGCACTTGTCCTTCGAGAGGCTTCTTTGAATTTTTGCGTTGAACCACTCCTTTCAATCGAGTTGATGAACCAAGGCGATGAACCAATTGTTGAACCATTTAATTGAACCGTTTGATTGGACCACTTGGTTGAACCAAACGTTGAACCAAGCTTTGAACCAAAATGGTTCAAGTCGATGGTTCAAGCCGATGAACCAATTGAATTAACCAGAGCATTAAACTAACCGTTGAACCAAGTTTTGGTTTAATGATTCAAACGAAGCCTTTAAACCAACTAATGAACCATTTGATTGAACCAAAGTGATGAACTGAGCAGATGAACCAAAGCGTTGAACTGAGTGGATGAACCAACTGAGTGAACCAAAGCATTGAACCGCTTGATTGAACCCACCTTTGAACCATTTGTTTAAACTCACCTTTGAACCTGTTGAACCTTGAACCCATTGAACCTTTGAACCAAAGCAGTTTAATGGTTCAACGGTTTAATGGTTCAAGCCTATTTTGCTAAGATGCTTATCGATGGACATTTTTGATTGAACCAAGGTGCTGAACCAATCCCAAAAATGACTAAGTGTTGGAAAGTGATTCTTTTGATTGAACTCGCCTGTAGAAGCCTTTCAACCTGTAGAAATGAACTTGCCTGTAAAGTTTGTAGAAATCAAGTTTGTAGAAATCAACCTGTAAAGCCCATTGAACTTAGCTTGCAAAGTCCGTAGATTCCTGAGAAGTTTGAAAAATGAGGATTTTGAATGCCCAGGACAAATTTTGGAAAGGGAAGAGACAATTTTGGTTTATAGGACCAAAATAGTTCAAATGTTGTCCCAAAAATGAGTGATATTTTTGGGGGACAACACCTTCCATACAATTTGTCTAAACTGTGCAGATAATGATTAATTTTTGAGAAAGTTTTTTTAAAGAAATCTAATAGAATATGCTCTTAGATAGTAATATGATCTTCATATTCAATTAGTAAATATTTTCAATCATTTTGGAAATCAGTTTTTGACACACTTTTCTATCAACATTGGCAAGAATTTATCATATGCTCAAATTTCAAAGCCCAAACAAGCATTCAATGAAACAATTAGTGAATATGTTGTAAGTTACAAGACCAGGCTTGCCAAAATGACAAATCAAATGATTGATAATGAGATTCAAGATATTTTTATAGAAATTTTGCTCTTTTCTCTTCAAGGGTTAATTATCGTTCAAATCCTTTTATGAACTATACCTTGTAGTCAAAGATCAAGAGGTCAAGTTGCTTACTTTGAACAAGCTTAAGTATGTTTCAAATGTTCCTTCTAATTCAAATGTCAAGTTTTAAAGCAATCCAAATTATAAATTTAAATAAATTTAAAGCAATAATGAAGTAAAGTTTATAATTAATGTTATCTCAAAACCACCTCAAAAGCTTCAATTATAGGTTCCACCAAGGAGACAATTTTCAAAGTTGTCATCACCTCCTCGTGTTTTGTTGTAAAAAAGCCTATAATGCAATGGAATCACCTCTTCGACCAATAAAGATAGATATGTCTAGACCAAAATCTATAAATTTTGATGGCAATGTATATTGTAATTACCATAGATGTAATGGGCATTCTACAAATATATGTTTCAATTTTAAGCATAATATTCAAGATCTCATTAATGAGAATATTCTTGATATTGGTACACCTATTCAAGAGGCTAAACCACAAACAAATGAAAATTTAAAGCTCAAAATGTACAAAGGTCCTTTTCTAAACCACGAAGCAATAAATAACAAGGGTAGTTCAAAAGGCACCATGCATAAAATTCTCGTCTTCCTGATACATATGGGCAATCACTTGATAACATCATTGGTAAAGTTACAAGCAAACAAGCATCACGTCATATGATCACATTTGATGATATTGAAATTATTGATGATGATTCAGATAGATATGCACTCTTTACGAGCATATGTCGATAAGTAATCCATATAAAGTGTTGTGATAGACAATGAATCAAGTGAAAATGTGTACACCATAACACCCCTCTGCTCTCTTTGTTATACAATTCAAGATTTATAAGATATTTCTAGAGTTGTTAGAGCATTTGATGGGCATACATAAGTTACTATAGGGTATACAGTGTTACCTTTACAAGTGGGCCCTCTCATAGTGCCTAATCCATTCTTAGTTCTACCAAGCACGAGGATATTTCATATGTTACTAGGACGCCCTTGGATGCAAAATATTAAAGCAGTACCTTCTATAATGCATAAATGTCTTGAATACATTCATGACAATCAAGTGATCAAAATTTAAGGAATCAAATATGAATATCCTTTGGAGCAAATGATATTTGGTTATTATATAAAACAATTATGTGTTATATTTATTCAGTAACATGGTAATTAGATAGTTTAGATAACTATTCAAGAGTGTGATCTACATCCTTCAAAGCACATTCCAATTTCTCAATTCATTCGTGAACATGACCATATTATAGAGTATGTGAATATTCAAGAATTTGTTTCTCCACCTACTTGTGAACATGATACATTTACACATGAACATATTTAGTTTGCTTTACAGATCATGGTATATCCTCTTAAGTAAAAAGTGGCACATAAAAAGAGGGATTCATGTCCTAAAGGCACAACATATTATTTTGAGGGCTTCACCACAAGTACATGTAAAGGTTGATACATCTTCTTCTCCTACACATGATAATGCATGTTTACATGATCATATGAGTGGTGATTCAAAGGCTTGTATTACAACATATGGTTCATATTTAGATTCAAATGCATCTTTAGTTGGCATTTATTCTCCACATGAATTCACTCGTTCATATCATGCCATTGGTAATGCATATATGCCCATCACCAATATCATTTGATATACTTTCACATCATTCTTTGATGTTGGGTTTCCGTTATTACCCAACAACCCTGGTAAGTTGAAGGCATCTTTACATTCTCCATGAACACTTTAAAAAGTTTTATTTATCCACAACCTCTTTAACATGTTGAGCTACATACCATACAAATGTTTTGTTACTCACCCATACTTTATAAATCTATTACATGAAATATTCTACTTGTTAACATTCACATTCATGTATATAATAGATATATACTAGTCTAATTTGTTATATGATTCACTTTACATTCTTATTTTACTACATGATTGGTTAGACTTGCTTACTTATTGTGTGTGTAGCCCTTGGCCTTATATGTTCAAATTTTTGCTTTTATGGCATCATTATGCCATTTGCAAGTGGCCCTTCACCTTCTGTGTTATGCAACATGTACATGTCCCTTGTATGTGACCTCTGGGGCTTTATTAATGACATTTTATACCAAGTACATGACATTTTATGACATCACTTGCTTACTTGTTCATTGCTTATTACTATGGTGCAGTGATTCATATCATGCATTCAATCTATTTTATTACAATGCCATGATTCATGTCATGCATCACTCATCTATTATATTATTACCCTAGTGCCATGATGCATATCGTACATGAATTGCTTCTTGATTAAATGATATATCTATTTAACACATGTTTCATATGGAAATTCAATGTTATATTTAAGATTATGATGCATTTAGTTTCAAACTTTCAAAGTGCTACTACATTAATATATCTTTCACATATGCTTTCTTTTAAGATAAGTGAATGGAAGTCTCTCATCTCAAAAGGGGGGCATCATGATGGGATTACTTAGAACAGTCAAGACTTATGAGTCAAAAATATGTATTTATGGCACTATACAATTTTCAAATGACAATGTGATTCAACATTTTTGGATTATGGAAGCATATGGCATGCATGTGCACTCATTTATATAGTTGAAAATTATAGGTTTTAAATAATTTTAAAATTTACAATTTGTAAAGTTGCAAAAGTTTGAAAAGGTTTCAAAAGTGGCAACATTAAAAAGTTTTAAAAGTGCAAACTTTCAAAAAAGTATAGGTTCAAAATAGAATTTCAATATAATACAAATACAGGGGGCATGATATTCATTCATGTTCACGTTTCTACTATGGAATTTTTAAAATTTTCAAGTTTCAAGTTTCAGAGTTGCAAAGCTTCAAATAGAATCTAGATCCATCTATAGTGGTGTGATCCATCTCAATGTTGCAAGTTGGCCACGTTAGAGTCTAGTGATGCTCCAACATCTATGGTTGTACTTTTTTTGTATGTAGTGGGCCACAATTTGTGGTTTCATCCCTTCAAATATTTTACAAAGTATTCTATACAATCAAATGAGAGTTGAAGCATATAATGTTTCCAACTTAAAAACATTGAATGATTTTTAAATTGAGACTTTATCACTCTCAATTTGCCACAATTCAACCCTTTTCCAAATGTCCCAACAAGGAGGTATGCACTTCACCATCTTCAAGTTATAAGGTAATTAGAATGCATACTCTTTTTAGGTGTATACTTTATTAGATCTCTTTTCAAATTACAAATTAAAAAATCAAATTTTCAAATTTCAATATTACCAAAATATTACTTTCAGTGGCATTATTACAAGTTTTTACATTGAGACATCTTGCACAATCTAGCTTTGTATATAAAGACAAAGTGTGTATACACATTAAAGTTTGTATCTAATTTACTATATTATTTTCACTCTATGGATCAATATAATAAAGTGGAAGCAAATGTAGACACATAAACCAAATCATTAAGTGCTTGAGAATGTTTTTTTCTCAGCATCCTTACCCTTACTTGCTATATTATCCTTTTTGCTAACTCATAATCTATAAGAGAGCCTTCACTATATTTTAGGCACTCAAAATATCATAGATACATCCTTATTTCACCTAAATTCAGTCCACATGCTCTTGTTATGATTGTTGAAATAGTCTCTAGTCTTCCAAGACAAGTCTACATAGTCAGACAGGGACTCACTATCACCGTATCCCTTAATGCAGTCTTGTCCCCCATGCTTTAAAGGACACTTTTTCAAATTGAGATGTTTGAAATCAGCTCACCCACACATTTGGTAAAGTTTATTAGTGAAATTATTCTAAAGATTCTCATATAAAAGCACATCAAAGCCACTCATTATGCCACCACTAGATTTCTCTAGCAATTAAAATACACACTAAGAAAAATATCACTACTTAAAAATTAAATTATGAAACATTCTAATAGTCATAAACCAAGTTTCAATATATTTTATTTTAGCTCAAAGGCATCCATTGTTAAGCATTTCAATCAATCTTCTAGCTATAGTCAATCTAGTTACATAATCACATATCACATAATCACCCTGAGAGGGAAAACTACATTGACTTGAGGCCCATTTGGGTTATTATTAGCCAAAAAAATAGCCACCATGACTGAGGGAAATTTGTAACTTTGCTTTGGACTTGTTTAATCTTGTTGATGGCCTTAGTAATCCATGTTTTTTAGGTCATGCCTTGTCCCTTGGTGATGTCCCATTCACTGGTCTTAAATCCATGTCAAGATGTTAGAAGTCTGGTCCAAATTTAAGAGTCATGACTCTAATTTCATAGTCATTTCCATGATCTCATCCCCATGACATAATTTTCATTCTTAAGGTAGTTTTGATAATGTTAGGGTTCTTTGTATGTCCAGGTTGTATTTGGTCTAGATTATGACATTGAGACTTAATAACTGATCAAAATGATATGATGATCATAATATGAAGGTGACATGATGTCTTATGGTGTACAAGATTTTCTAGAGATAAGGTCAGTCTTAACATGCTATAGGTGGTGGACCCCTCTGAGGATCAAGAAAGTGAAATGCAACATTGAAGTACACTTGTCAAAGCTCCCAAAAGTAGGTTTGAATGTGAAAAAGGGGTAGTTTTCAACATGACACGATTATGACAGTGCCCTCAAATATCCTCAAGTGTAAATTAGGCATTGGAAGCATTGGTAGATATAAGACAAGACAAAAAAACCTTCCATCTTATATATCACTTCCTTGGTAAGCTTGTGAAGGCCAGTTTCAAACGCTTGGTAAGTATAGAAGAGAGAGAGTTAGGACATGATTTTTTACTGAATGAGAGGGCCCTAATTAGCTTCATATTCTTGGCTTTGTTTTACATATTGAATCCACTAGTTTTATGAACAATCATGAAGATTTTGAGGGGCCAGAAAGTGACTCTAATCCACACTAGCTCAGTTTTATCTTCATGTCTACACTTGTGAACTAGGTGGGAGATGATAAATCATGAAAGAGTGATCTCAAGGTAGACAGGGATCTCCATGGCACCCAAATCCATCAACTACATCATCTATGTGCATGCACTAGCACAAATGAACCTCCTTTTAATTTTTTGCATGAGACAGATCAATGTTGTGAAGTTGTGAGGTGTTCTCCATATAACTAAGATAGAAAGTAGGTTATGATGAGATGAAAGAATTTTCAAACAATTAAATAACTATTTCAACACTCTTTCCAACCCAATACTCATATATATAGAGTACAACACTAATGTATAGTGAAGAAGATCTTGATTCATTACTAGTTCTTAAGAACCCTAATGTTGATGAAGTTTAGTACAAGGGATGGTCCACAATATATCTTCAAGATGTTATCATGGCTTCTCATCTCCAATTCATCATCCATAACACTACTTAATCATGGATGACAAAGATATCATTTGATACAAAGATCATCATGCACCTACAATCCCATATGAAGATCTACATGTCTATATAGACATTGTAAGAAGAAGGTTGAAAGCTTGATTGAATCATTAAGATTGAATGAAGCACAAAGAGTTGGTAACCATGAATAATATATTCATATCAATTTGATTCATTTTGAATAACAAAAGATCATTAATAATGACTCACCGTCATGTTTTGGTAGGGTCTTACCCAAAATGAGAACCTATAGGCCTGCCTATACAAGAGTGGGCCATGGAGACAAAATTTGAATTACATGAGAGATATTTAAGTCATGAGAAGTTTTAGGAGGTTTTAAATCATAATGAGACCCATTTATCTTTCCCACAAGTCTAGGAAATATATTTAAAATGGTTTAAATAAAGGTGAATCTAGACCTACACGTTTGCAGACTTGTAGGTCCACACTCATGATCGAGAAAATCATTATCTTAAAAAATGAAGTGGTCATGATCCCCTCAAGGTAGTATCTTCCCCATTAAAGAATGAGAATCATCACATTGACTCGATGCACTCACCAATAAAAATATATGGCTTCAACAAATGTGAAATACACATAAAGATTATCATGAGAAGCATGCATAGGGCTAATGGAGGACTCCAAATCTACCTCCAAGAGTCTAAGGATGGTATGTGATTTATCTATTGATATTGGAGTTTATAATATTGTGAGGAGGATGAAAGTGAGGGATCATGGTGAATGTTAGTTTAGTGATGGGCATACTTATATTGAATTTAAGTGTTAAGGAACATGCCTCTGGGGTCAAAATTGTTAATTGACTTACAAACCCACTTAGCATTGAATCAAGTTGTAGAGCTTTCTTTGAAGGTTAATTTACATGGGAGATCATTTATAGATAGGAAAAAATTTATCCCATACCTATTGGAGACCTTCATAGCTAATGAGATGCATTTTCAGGCTCTTAAGGCCTAAAAGACCTTTCTCGGTCTTCATACTTGGTTTGGCTGCCCGAAAAATAAGTTTTCAATGCTTATAACTCCTTAGACAATTTGCATGAATAATTTTGGATATTGGATGTGGTGATAAAGGTCTCATACTCAAAACCTCTTGCATGGGTTCATTGATACACCCCAACAACTTTATATATAATCATTAATACTAGAAGTTTCTTAAAACCCTTTGTTTGTCTATAGAGGAGCTCGAAAGAGCATGGTTCTTTGCTTAGAGCTCACTTGAGAAGATGCATTTGATTAATATCTCCTTTTAAAAATTTAAGTAGTTGTCCACTCAATATCCCCAACATTGGTTTAACAATCCAAGTCCTCAGGGCTATGAATAATTATTAAGAAACTATGTTACTTAAACCCTGCCTAAACCCTTCAACAAGATCCAATGGAGGAGTTTGCCTTCTTAAGTGCCTAAGATGGATTATATGAGCCTTAAAATGACCTGGATGATGTTTGTGACTCTCCTTGACACTAGTATAACAAAATTTTAACAAGTGTGAAGGATATGGTGTACGTAATTAGCCTGAAAGTCAAGGTCCAAGCCTAAACGTGAATATACAATGTAGTCCTTGTTGAAACCCATCCTCCTTGTATTGACTCAGTCAACCAAAGTCAATGTTGGTCAAACCTATTCAAACTTAGTAAAAGTGCCAAATTGTATTGAAAATTTCCTAAAATTGTCTTTGAATTGTTTCAAGGTGTCTTCAAGCCACAAATTATTCACTTACTAGGTTTCAGGGGTTAAAAGGGTCATTTGGCCACTTGTTTAGCTAATTAATTGACTTGTATGAATGGTGGGAGTTGAAAAATATGTCATCAAGGTGGATTTTAATGTGGATAAGGTCAAATCACATCAAAATCAGTTAGGTGACAGTTGGAAGTCTGTTATGATCAAGAAATGATAGTTTTTCCTCAAAAAAAGTCCCCTTTGGGCAATTGTATGGACTTATCAATTCCATCATTAGTTGAAAACATAGTGGAGTGTCTCTTCACCTACCCACAGGTCATTTTCATGTTTGGTTTGAATAAAATTGCATAGAAGGTCCATTTCCAACTTCTTTTACTTAATTTTCCATTGGTAAGCCAAGGAAGGGCAGATTCAATCACTTGCCATGGGCCGTACAGGTAGAATTAGGAAGAGTGCTTCTCGGGGTGGATATTAATTTGAATGCACTTCAATTTAATAATAAGAAGTTGCAATTTTGTACCTCCTCCTTTATGAACAATCATTTACACTCGAGGCAACTTTTTATGGAATTACAGTCAAGAGGGGTGTAAGTTTGCATGTGTTTCTTATTTTTAGAAATTCAAGGAGTTGTGTGAGTTTGATGAGGTGTTTTTAGGTGGGAATAGGGTTATATCCATGATGTTTTAATTATTTAACACTTCTCTTTCAATTCCCTTGAAGGAGGATTTCAAAATCAGCTTTTTTTTTAAAAGTTTGCATTCATGGGCATGTAACCTAAGTTTTGTAACATAGAAGAGAGATCCATGGGAGGTTTTAATGTGCTTGGGTCCATGTTTGAAATTTGATTCCATTAAATTTCATTGTGAGAGATCAAATCAATTTACCATTCTTCAAGCCAATTTGTCCAATTTTCCTTGTTCAATATCTTGTTAGCAAAGTGTGTCCGCAATCAAATTCTATAAGAGTTCAAGAGGATGTACAGAGGTAAAAATGATGGGATCCATGGTTGAATTCATGTTTAGAGATCAAAAATTCCCCAAGAGCCATGGATTTCATGTTATGAAGCTACGGATGCTACTCAAGCAAAAAAATTCTTCAGAACAATGAGTTGACTGTATTTGGTCTCACAGTCCCTAAATCACCAAAACATAATTCTTAGGTGTTTTTGAGGTTTTCATATTGTGTGACAATGGTGGTTTTGAAGGATAATTTTTTTCTCACCTTGTATCCCTATCCACAAACAAGGCCTATACAAATTTTTTGGGGCAGAGGGTGAGTGGAAGATGGATTTTGCAAGGCCTAAAAGTGGATTAAAACTTTTGAAAAAAGGCAGTGATGTCTACAGGAGGTTGATGGAAAATTGACTTTGCAATTCTTATGGAAGTTTATAACAATGCCATCAAGCTCAAACCATCATAAATTATTAAAAAAACATCCATGATCCAAAATGACAGTGACAAAGTGGAATTTTATTTTTTGAAACTTCCTAAGCCCTTCCTTGTCCATACATATGCCTAGGAAGGAGCATCTACAAATGGGTTAGTGAACAATGACTTGAAAGTTGGAATTTAGAACTTGCTTTGATCCTTCATGGAGAAAAAGAGTGTTTGGTGATTTTAATGAACTTCATGAGGATATATAACACTATCAAATAAACCCTAAACACCATCTAATCACCTACAATAGGGGTAGAAAATGACTGTCATAGTTAGCAGGGTTATCCTTGTTGAAGGCCTAAAACATGGAGATGATGCTATCCCGAGGGTTCCCATGAGAAAAAAAAGAATAGGAAGGGTTAAATTATGTAATTATCATGGAATTAAGGCCCAAAAACATCAAACAAAGCTCAACTAAGCACCTACAAATAGGGATTCTAGTGTCTCAGTCCTCATCAAATAGTGAGCTTAGTCTTGGGATTGAAGGATAGAATGGTGCAAAGGAGTAAAGATTGAACTTGGTAATATGATATATGATCATTAAAATAAGTTTTTTAACAGAATATGAGGTTTCATTGGGTCCAAAAATCATGAACCAAGCTACAAATCACCTACATCCAGTATGTTAAACAAGAGTTCCCTCTTAGACATTCATAGAACTAATTCATAATTTCAAAGGAATGAAGTGGTGAAAGGGAAAATAAGATATAATATGGTTTGTTTAGGATTTTATAGGCATGAATTATTATTCAATATCCCAAAAAAACTCAAGGCAATCCCTAAAGCATCCAAACACAATCCTACCTTGCTTACCTTCATAAGGCTACTTTGTTAAAAGTTTGCCTTGGAAAAGTCAATAATTTGGTGACCAAACCTTAGAGTTAAAGGATAAAATTTTTTATATAGTAACCTTGAGAAATCAGAAACATATTCCAATCATTTTTTTTTTGAAACAAAGAAGGAAACATACCCTGATTATGTCTCACAATAGGGGAAGTTTTCTCATGCAAAACACAGAGAATTTGTGAAAAAATATGTGAAATGGGTGATCAAAGAGCAAAGTGAGATGGAAGGATGATTTTCATATCTGTAAAAAACCAAGGGAGACATGATAAATCAACCTAGAGGGTTTTTGGGCAAACATAGTACCCCAGACCACAAAGGTTGCAGTCACCGTGAAGTTTGTTGCTAACGGAGAAATGAAGAAAAGGTGAATTAGAAGTTGCTTTCAAGGTAACTAAGTTTTTTTGGAGGTTATAATAAGGTGAATTATTCTTATATAATATGTTATATACCTTCATATATCAGTCTCAAATCAATTTGAAGTTCAGTACTCACCCAACATCCATTTTCCTTATCTAGCATGCAAAAAGACCTAGACTAGTCTTTTGGCCATTTCAGAGTTTTCATACGTGCACAATGAACTAGAGCCTCAAATTTGATATGGATAATTTTATGGTTCATGTGAAATTTAATCAACCATTTCTAGGATCTTTCACACGTGTGGGAGCATAAAATAGGCATTTTTAGTCTTTTAGGCTAAAGAGGCCTAATTGTGAGGACTAATTGATCAAAAGAAACACTTGCCTTGGGTGTAGCACCATGAAACTTGGCACAAAGAATAATTAGGGAAAAAATTACTAAAAATTGGTCTCACTTAGTCTTTTAAGTATGTGCATTCCCCTGCATAAGTGGATTTGTGCAAAAATAGGGCTACAAAAGGAATAGGCCTAGTGAAAGCTCTATAGGCAAAATGGGGTCTTGGTGAGAGATTGATGATTACAAATGGATTATTTTTAGTGAAATATATTGATAATATTAATTTCATGAATAAAAATTTCACCAATTGATATAAACCCAAATTTTAGATATTTTGGCCAAATTAGGCCTAATGAGACAAGGAGGCCTTATGACAACTAAGAGGGGAATTGATGATTGCAGGTGATGTAACTAATTGAGATGATTCAAGATGATTTACAAGTGTCGTTGGGATAAAAATGTAACTATCCAAGAGATGTCATGATCAAACTCTTTCCTTTTTCCACTTGTCAAGGAGGAGTTTCAATACTCAAAGATGCTTATGAAGAGTTTTAACACGACATGTGAGGAATATGCTCAGTTCTCCCATCCAAATAACTTCCATGAAACACTTGTCCCTAACCTACTTTTAATGCTCAAGAAAAGCTTATGATGAAGGCAGTTTCACAAGAGAGAATGATTGAGAAGATTGATATGCCACACTTGGAGAAGAGGCTAATTTGGGATAGAATGATGTACAAATCAATTTCATGACTCTTCCTACACCTCATTCACATGAATTATAACTGATTTTCACCTTTGGACACTTCTCCCTATGCCTCTTCAACTTCTCTTCTCTATCTCTTCTTCCAAAATTCTATAAATGTGAGTCATCTTGGCTACTGTAAAGGAGAACACAACTAGTATGGCGAGGCCCTACTGGTATGACATTACATTTTGTCTTTCAACATTGGATACAAGTCTAATTTCGAGTTAAGAAAATTTTGTGTAAGTGTGTGAGTGATGTATAGTTGAGCTAAGTGATGGTGTCATCCTTACTCCTCTTTATCCTTCAAGTTTAAGCAAGAGTTTTGATTTTAACAGGTCATGTGAAGTGTATGAATGTACTAGGCTCCTCTTCAAGTATGCAATTGTCTCTATGGTGTGCAATATGCCGCTAGATCAATTATCTTGTTGATTATCCTATGTATGCCTACCTTCACATTGAAACACTATGTTAGGATCCTTCAATGCCTATAATTGGTCTTAGAAAGCTTTGTTGCTTAGTAGGAGTGTGATAGTATGTGGGATATGTCTTCGTTTATCACCTCCTTAGTGTAGTTTCCTTTTCATGCAAACTCCTAACAATTTTCCCATAAACAAGCATTATATTAGGTGATAAACATTGAAAGATGAAACTCAGGAGCTATCCCTCATAATCTAGAGATTCATCTCTCTTACAAGTTCACACCCACAACTTGAGAGATGATTCCATGTTGCATGAAATTGCAAGAGTTTCATAAAGTATCCTAGGGTGCACAATTTGATGGCAACTCTAATTTGAGAGGTTATCATAGCTTCTCAACTGTAATTCAACCTTGAAAACACTAATTAATCGTGGATTATAAAGATGACATTTGATATATAGATCATCATGCACCTACAGGCCCATATGAAGACCTACAAGTCTGTATAGATATTGTGAGAAGAAGGTTGAAACCTTGTTTGAATCATTAAGATTGATTGAAGTAAAAGGATTAAGGAACCATGAATAATATGTTCATATTAAGTTGATTCATTGTGAATAATAAAATATCATTCATAATGACTCACCTTCATGTTTTGATAGGGTCTAGCCCAAAATGAGAACGTATAGGCCTGCCTATACAAGAGTGGACCATGGAAACAAAATTTATATTACATCAGATATCTAGAAGTCATAAGAAGTTTGAGGAGGTTTAAAAGCATTAAGATACCCATTTATCTTTCCCACAAGTCTATGAAACATATTATAAATGGTTCAAATAAAGGTAAATGTAGACCTACAAGTCTATAGACTTGTACGTCCACGCTCATGATTAGGAAAATTAGAATCTTGAAAAATTAAGTGTTAATGAGCCCCTCATGGAATTATTTGTCCCATAAAAGAATGAGAAGAGTCACATGTATTCCATGCACTTTCCAATAGGAATGAATGGCTTCAATAAAATTGAAATACACATAAATATTGTCATGAGAAGCATGCACAGGGCTAATAGAGGACTCTAAGTCTACCTCCAAGAGTCTTAGGATGGTATGCACTTTATGTATTCATATCAGAGTTAATAATATTTTGAGGAGGGTGAAAGTGAGGGATCATGGGGAGGATTATTGTAGTTATGGGCATACCTATATTGAAGTCAAGTGTCAAGGAACAAGCCTCTAGGGTCAAAACTGGCAATTAACTTATAAACCCCCTTAGTATTGAATAAAGTTGAAGAGATCTATTTAAAGGTTAATTTTCATGGGACATCATTGAGAGATATGATAAAAGTTGTTCCAAACCTATTGGAGACCTTCATATCCAATGAGATGTGTTTTGAGGCTCTCAAGGCCTAAAGACCTTTCTTCATCTTCATACTCAGTCTGCTTGCTCGAGAGACCATTTCTCAATGCTAAAAAATCCTTGAAGAATTTGCATGGAAATTAATGGATATTGGAGGTTGTGAGGAAGGTTTCCTACTCCAAACCCCTGGAATTAGTTCATTCATACACCCCCATAACTTTATAAATGATCATTAAGACTAGAGATTTCTTAAAGCCCTATTTTTGCTTAAAGTGGAGCTTAATAAAACATGGTTCTTTGCTCATAAATAATTTGAGAAGATGCATTGGATTACTAGATCCTTGGAAAATGTGAAGGGGGTTATCCACTCATAATCTTTGGCAATGGTTCAATAATCTAATCCCTTATGGATATGAACAATTGTTAATAAACTATGCTACTTAAACCCTGCCTAATCCCTTCAAAAGGACCCGATGGAGGAGTTTGACTTCTTAAGTGCTTGAGATGGATTGGATGATCCCTAAAATGACCTACATTATGTTTTTGAATCTCCTTAGAGTATGATATAATAGAGTTTCAACACGTGTCAAGGATATGGTGTATAAAATTAGCCTAAAAGCCAAGGTGCAAACCTAATTATGAGTATGCAGAGTATTGGTAAGTCTTAAATCAAGTATATAGGATTTGTTAGCCCAAGTTGAAGTTATGTATCACTCTATACCCCTTTACATACCTATGATACAAGAGCTATTCAAGTCAAAAAATTGGGTGAAAAGGTGGTTGTATAGCCATCTTGCTTGAGAAGTCTAATTGTAGTCACATGGGAGAGCTTGATAACCCTTGGAACATCACTAAAAGCACTGCTTGATGTTATTGAGATAATCGTTAGATCATGAACAAGTCCAATTAGGTGACTATAAATAGGCTTTTGTGTGATGACCTTGTATATCATTTGAAAAGCCTTGTGAGAGAGGTGTAATGATATTGATGGGTTTTAAGACACCTAATAAGATATAATTACCACTACAACATCGGTATGGATAGATCTCAAACATATTCAAGGTTTTAAGGATAATGGCATAAGGCAGTTCATGGTGTCTTTGATGATAAAGAAAGCCATTTGTCACTTCTAGATCAGGAAGAGGGTAGTTTTAAAGAAGATTGATGAGTTATCCAAGAAGTTAAAGAGCCTCTTATATGTCATTCCTCTAAAAGCTCATCATCAAGTAGCTCACACATGGCAAGGAGATGGATTAAACTGATCTTAGATTCTCCTCTTGAGTTATAATTGACTTGTATGGAGTGACACTTGTCATGGAAGTTACTCTACACCTCTTTCTCTCTCTCCCTCTCTCAATATCTCCTATATATACAACCTTGTATGACTTTAGAAGGTATCTTCCACCTGAATATGGTGAATCCCTACTCATTTGTATGCCTTTTATCAATAAGACTACTAGTTTTACCGTTTTCTATAATTTTTCCTAGTGTGTATGCATACATAGTCGATCTTGTTAAGTGATTTGCTTAGTATTTTTTTACATGGTGTCCTATTTTAACACCTATATGCAGTTTGAAATCTTCTCTTGCAAGTCATGTGAAGTATTTAAGTGAATTGTAAATGTTGAGTGTGTTTTGCCTATTCATTAGTGTCATTTTAGACCACTTGATTTGTCTTCCTAGCCTCGACATAATTCACAACCTCCACATCAAATGTTGATGTAAGAGACTCAGATTGGGAGTAGTGTGTGTTCAAATTAGTCTCATGGTTTACATGTACACATGTAATTGATTGCTAATAATTAGTCAGTTTGGTGTATAACCTCCTTAGTTAGGTTTTGTTCATGTTATCTTTTTCCCTTTTCCATTACAAGGTAGTAGTTTAGTGTTTTAAACCTATTTGATACATCAAGGGGAGTTAACCTTATAATCTGGAGGTTTAGTCCACTTAGACATCACCCACAACCTAGGACTAATCCCATTTTATAACTCAAATGAGAGAACTTGAATCACCCTCTAAAGTGTGCAAATTTGAGCTATAATAATTATGTAGGTAATGCTCAGTTAAAATGGGTTTATGAGGCTAGTTCAACCATCTTTTCTATCACATTTTTATTTCCCTTTGTTACTAATTATGCAAGCACATAAATTAACATCTAAACTAAAATAGTGTACTTGTGACCACTTTGCTTCATTTTTCACGTGAATTACCCATTATTCTAAGAAAACCAATGAGCCCAGAATGTCCCTATTCCTCTTGCAAAGTAGTTCAGGGTTACCCACAAACTATTATGCACACTTAGATCAATTGTTTGTGCTCTTTGGAAAATAACAACTCAATTGGAAAATAATGCACTACTCTCTTATCTAGTTCCACTATTATTTTGTCCACCCCCAAAATAATGAATAATTTTAAATTTTAAAATTATTTTAATGGGTCATCCCAAAATTTTTGTAAGCGCCATCTGAAGGAATTATGTATTGATCAATATAAATACACATTTAAGTCAGTTTGCACATAAGAGGCTTCCACACTAAAAAGAACCACAATTCTAATTGTACATTGAGATAAAATTCTTTGTTTCTCCCAATTTTCATTACATACATCCATGAGTTAAGATCTAAATACACTTCCAAAGTCACAACTCACAGTTAAAACACTTTATCACACTAAGATTGCACTAGCATCTAACATTGTGCACAAGTTTTTCACAAACACCACTGTAGTATGGGAGAACTACATGAAGTTTGATCCATCTTCATAGTATTAGTAATTAGGGTTTTATTTTATTTTTATCACTAATTATAGGATTCTAAATTTCTAATTTCCATACTGATTATGATCACAATGACTACATCTATATATCATTTATTTCTTTAAAGCTTATGGGTGTTATTTACGCATTCCTTGCCTATCACTTGTTGAATATTTCACATGTACATAAGCCCATAGAAACATAATGTCCATGTAAAGATCAAATCCTATATCATTCAAGAGTTTAATAATGAATACTTCTATGGTGATTATTATTGCATGGCTTAGTTTGAATTGCCACCTATTACTAGTAGATGTTATAGGGCTCGTATGGTTCCTTTTGTCCTCCTACACCTAGACCTCATAACTATCTTAGCTCGTGTTTTCCTCTACTACTCACCCTAGGCTTATAGTAGACCTTATGGTCCATGTTATTATTATTAGATGAGGTCAGGTGCCTCATTAACCAAGACACGAGGAATAATTTCAGGCAAGTCATCCTCAACCCCAACCTAATCTAACGAGACTAATTCATTAGTCTTGAGGATATGATATTGTTGAGTAGTTAAGGAATACACCAACAAGATTTCCATGTTATATTTTCTTCAAAAGACTACTATTTTCAAGGATATTTTATACCAAGCATTGAATCAAACACCTATGCATTGTGACATAAAGTCTTCTTACTTTGCATTTATTGTAAACAATTTGAAGGATATTGAGGATGTCATCTCTTTTGGCAATGAGGATTTTCATCCACAGTCAACTATTAATCATAATTTACCTTTGTTCATACAAACTCAAGTCAAAAATACAATAGTCAAAAGGGTTTTAATTGATAATGGTTCGGGGTTGAATATTTTCATCTTACATTCTTACAGATATTATGTATAAATATAACTGCTCTTTAGAATACATAAGAATACCAAAGGATTTGAAGATATGCCTTGACAAACTTTGGGTTCTATCATTTTGGATATTATATTAGGGCCCAAGATCCTAACCACTTAGTTCCAAGTAATGCTTAGGCATTTACACTATAATTTACTCTTGGGTAGGCAATGGATACATGTTGTGGAAGTTATACCTTTTAATTTATACATATGTGTTGAATTTATACAGAATGGATGCTTATATGCATGCCTAGCTAATAATCAATCATTAAAATATTGTGCAATTATAGAGCCTCCTAATAAAAGTCTACCATAGCTAGGGGCATGCCAATCTACTATAGTGTGACCACGGTAGATTATTGCTATAGAAAAAATGCACACATATGAGGTTAGAGAGCCTGGTAAAAATAATCGCAAGCCATCATTTATAAACAACTAAGAACCACATATTTCACTTCAATGGGTGGACCATGAGGAACATGTATAACATATATCTTTACTAGTCAATTGCAAAGATCCAAATTTCATATCCATAAATGAGGATGATGATGATTTTGATGATGATACTAATGAAATTCTAATAAACATTGATGATTACTTGTGTGGGTTTAATTTCACACGAGTTGGTCTAAGGGAATACAAAGATGATTCCAAAGCAATCATCCTAGTGCATACATATAGAAAAAACAATCACTTCATATATGGATAAAGGAAAGAATATTTGTTGCCACATATATACTACACAACATACAGTTCTATCAGGTGTCCCACGAACTAACATTTTTGTCAAATCCAACATTTATAGAGCATGAGACACAATACATTGATCATTTCATTACATGTATTAACATGTCACCATGCATAATATCAATAAATAACATGAAATTTATGAATATCGAAATAGTTATTATGATACAAGCTAATAGTACACATGATATATCACATGTGAAGTTATAATTGTTACTTGATAGGGAATTAATTACCCTACCAATGACATGACATAAATCTACTAGCCAATATTCAAATTAAAAGGGCAAGCCCTTTTATCATTTTCATTGAATAACAAGGCATGCCATATATGCTTGTTCAACATTACATTTGAAAATCCATAAATACAAGGCTAAAGGCACTATTACAATTACATGACTCATACCATAAACTCATAAGGCTCAACAACAGGGTCACACACACATAAACTATAATCATTATAGGATTAAGCCTTTGACTATTCTGGTTTTCATTGAGAATGAATATAAATAGTATGTGGCAATAGATGAAGACACATAACCAAATGTATGCACACTTGTATTTCTTCAGCACCTAGGGCATGATCAAGATAAATTTTAAAATGCTATATATTACCAAGATTCAATATGACACATTACAGTTCCAATTGCATGTGGTCCCAAAGTAGTGGATATATTACTCTTTGTTGTGGACATAAGAATTAGATGACTGCCAAATTGGGGCAATAATGGTTGCATGAAATGAGAGCTACAATTGATTAGTTACATAAATGTCATATATTCAAATTTGAGAATAATACAATTCACATTCTTCATGATGGTATCAATGACACTCAACATATTTTGAAATGAGAGTAGGTCTCTTGTCCAAAATAACTCTTCGAGTGATTTCTAGGTTGATACTTAGAATTTTAGTTGTTATTACTTAGTCTAAAAATCCATAAGCACCAATTATTAGATAAGGGGCATGTGCATGGTATATAATTATCTTCTTGCTTAGTTTTTGTACTAGTTTCATAGATGAAATGATAATCCATATCATTATCCATGTTGTATACACCAAACCCAGATCATCTTATCTTTTGCACCAATTTTGCATTTAAAATTAGCCTTATTTTGACAATAGTGGTTGGTTCACCCTTTTGCACCATTTTTACACTAAAATAATCTATTGGAATTCATAAAGGGATTACAAAACTACTTCACCACTTTCGGTATGTAATGATGGAATTCTTAAGCACACTCACCTTTAAATAAGTATTAGTGCATGCACATTCCAATCGAAGATATTCTACAAAGAAAAAATCTACGAGGATCTTACCCTCTGCAGTCACCAATTTTGCACTAGGAAACCACAATGGTTTGCATACCCAATCAAGTGGATCTATTATTTGTTATTAAATTTATAAGTTTATTTTCTTATCTTTTAATTTCATATTTCCCTCTTAAGTAAGCATTTATTTATACATATTTCATTTTCGGTTTGCGTGAAGCACAATTCAACATTGTGGCCTACATTCAAGAATGCACTTCATAGGTAAGTTCAAATACACACTTTTCATTTTTGTTTAGTAATTTTGCTTTATACTACAATAAAAGGGAGGCAAATATAAACACATAAATTAACATTTAAGCTAAACCAATGTGCTTGTGATGATCTTTTTTACACACTGAGTTCATGTCTTATTCCATGGCCTTTTGACCACTTTACTTCATTTTTCACATGGATGACCTATTCTTCTAAGCAAAACAATGACCCCAAAATGTCCCAATTACTCATGCAAAGTAGTTTAGGCTCACACATAGACTCTTCATAGCACCCATATCAGTTATTTGTGCTCCTTGGACAATAATGCCATAATTATACAACAACACAGTGCTCTCTTGTCTAGTTCCACCATTCTTATCCTCTTATCAAATAATGAGAAGTTTCCAAAAGTAAAATTTAGTTAACGAGTTGTCTTGTAAGTTTATCAAGACCCATCCAAATAAAATTCCTATTGATTACCATAAATACACATTTCAAATTCCAATTACAATGTCCTTATCTTGAAAGCCTATAAAGTCCTATTCTAGATCCACACTCAGTCAACATAACCTCTCAATCAATTTTAGCCTTAGAGACAGTCTGCATCTTAATTTTCTAGCTAAGTTTATATTTCAAACTTTAATAAGTTTTAAATAAATTTGTGTCGTTTATTTCATATATGTAGTATTTTGATTTTATGCAAAGTAATGTGTCTAATTAGGGTCTAACATTTACAGGTTCACAAAATATGATAAACCAAATTACTATCTAGTACATGTCCAAGATTAAGGTCTTATCTTTAGCAGGTCTTCAACATGATAACACATAACACAAGATACATTAGTCAAACCTTGTAGGGAGTTGCATAGACCAAGATTGATAAATTAGGCACACATTCATCCAAGACACAAACATAGTCAATAAACAAGGTTACAGTGCACCCATGTTTGCCTCCCATGGACTTGCCCCAACAAATTGAGAAATTCTATTTTTTTATATGACTCTTTTTACAGGTCATTTTACACTACCCCCAATTACTATAAGCTTTCACAATCAACATTTGATCTATTTTAGGGAGGTTTGCACATCGTTAGGCCCATCTACTATTTTTAGTAGGTTCTCAATAACATACTATATTTTATTGTATTTTAATATCAAATCAATACATATCAACATTTAGATTTTAATAGTTTAATTCCACTAGTTTAAGTCTTCTTAATTTAAAAGGGTTAAACATGTTCTAGAATCCTAAACATCATATCAACATATATCATATCACTAATATTTAGTCCCATGATAGTAATAATGATAGTTGGATAGTTGAAAATTGTCACAGGCATTTGTCATTACCAGTAGTGTCTAGGAGCACTTGATAGTTTTTTTTTTAAAAATTGAGACATCTTTATTCAGTCATTTTATACATGTTTCATAGATTAGTCATAGCGAGAAATATCAAATAATCATCTACAAATGTAAATCAAGCTTAATGTCATAGTCATCTCGCACCACTTGGAAATCACATTAAGAAATCTAATACTGTTCTCTTGAAAAATTATTAAAATGCATATATGTAAAACCCTAAAATGAGTAGCCCTAAAGCCAAATTTGAATACAAATACATATCAAAGTTCCATGGTGTCAAGTGTAAAAAGCCGAATATTGGATTGCACTCTACCATAATTATGATGGTGTTGTAGATACTCAAATTTGGTCATGAATACATGATAATTTCAGTTTTGGCCCACATATAATTTAATTAACTTGAGCACTTAAATTGGTCCTATTTTCCCACCTCACTCTATCCTAAGTAATTATGTGGATCCATTCCTTCCAAGTTGTTATTTTATACCTACAAAATATTCTTAATCGCTAAAAGCCTTTGTAAGCATTTGTATAGACATGTCAAATTCTAATTATCAAACATTACCCTTATAGGTCAGCATTGACCCACACGGGTTGGGATTGATAGTCAATCCTGACCTTACGATTTGATTCTATCCTTCACCAAGTTAAAACTATTTTTCAAAATTTAAACCCGCCCTTATAGGTTGGTTCATAATTTTAGGATAGGTAGTGTGATGTTTCAACCATTTGGATTGTTATAAAATCGCATCTAAGCCACATATTCTACTATGTAGAAATTTCATCATTTAGGCACACTTATATTATTTCACACTTAATAAAGCTTCCTGATTCTTTCTTAATTCAAATTTGGCCACTTAAATTAGCCTTTATCCAATTCAAGCAAAGCATTATCAAGTATTCAAGCCATATCTAAATGAAAACATGTAGAAAAAGGAACACTATTCCACTAAGCACTCTAGGTGGGAGAATGGTGTGGGATTCATTCCCTCCACAGATTAATTTAAATACATGGGCAGTGTTCAATTATCATGGGGTTGATTGAGGTTAAATCAGCCCATTACACTCCCCCCTTTCCTTTTGCAAGTTTTAGCTATAACAAAACCCTAGTGGGGTTTCAACCTTGAGATCTTTTTCAGGTCGTCAACACACAATCGAAGGTCAACCTTATGCATACAATAATATTTCAAGTAAGTGCAAGTGACTATGCCATCAAATTATTGTTTTCCCACACAATTCAATATTGAGCCATAGAGGATAGTAACAACAATCGATCCTTAATGTTTATAGTCAAATTTTTATTAAAATAATGACAATTCATGTTTTAGTTGCATGTGCATAATTAAGACTAATTTGATCATTCTAGCCATATTTTAGTCGCATGTAGTTAGCCTACAAGGATATATCAACTAAGCCTTTCTCATGTTTTTCATAGTTAGCTTCTTTTATTTGTCCGTGTTTTATCCATTTCAATACTTATCCATTTACAACATATTATACCCTTCTATTCATTTTATCTTAATTAGAGTTAGTATCCCAATTAATTTTAAATTATGATAAAAACATATTGGTGAACCTATACATTTTATTCAAGATTTTTTTTTTAATCTTAAATTTTAGATAGATCCCTTAAACATTTGTCACTAAAAGAATTTTCTTTTGACCTTACATTTAATATTTGACACTAAGACAATTTTATTTCGACTGTGGATTTAATATCTAGACACTGAAAACACTTTATCTTTACCTCATATTTGATATTTGACATTGAAAGAACTTTATTTTAACCTTGGATTTAAGGGGAATTTACTAATCTCTGTACACAATTTTTTTTCCTTTTTTAGGACCTAAATTTTAGATTTTTGTTACTTTCTTCTAATATGGCTATAATGGACAAGTATTTTTTGCTTCAAGCTTTCTTAGTTTTCATTTTGTGTTGTCTTTCACTAATAAGGAAAGTCTTTAACAATCATGTAATAAAATGAATCAAATCATGTGTCAAGGTACAAACACAATTCTTTGTAAGGTCAAGTATGACATGGACATAAGAGCAGTGATACATTCATGATGCTATCAACATTATTCTACACCCTCTTGATGGGATTATTATGACCATATAAACTGACAAGGCCTATGAATCTGATTCTGATAAGAAAAACATATTTGATCTTGTTGATGCAAAGGAATGTAGTGAATATCTTGATGCCCACCTTGATGAAATTGACTATTTACTATTTGTAACTCAGTATTAACAAGAGAAACATGTTTATGTTAGCACATTTGAAAAACCAAATGATTATGTTGGTAATATTTATCATTTTTTTTTAAACCCTACCACAAGTGTTGTTATTTCTATTATTGACACTATCATTACATTTTCACCTTGGACTTGGGGCAACACAAGGCTTCCAATAGATATATATGCCCATGCCTAATCAAATGACTAAAATTAAATCATTGATAGCTACACATATTGCATCACCTCATTTGCCTATTACAAATCCCTCGTGTGAACTATTTTAGCTTTGAATAATAAGGTATTACAATTAGAGGAAGGTAAACCAAAATTTAGTTAATTATTGTATTCACAAGCCATACTTCATAATTTGTTTGCACTTAAGATTGCATCATATCCTTTACCTACAAGATTTGTAACTCTTAAACTTCTATTGTATGAAGGAAAATGAGATCCAAAAATATATGTTCGATCTTTTCATGTTGCATGTTTGGACTATGCCTTCAATGATAAGTAACTAGTCAAGTTATTTCCTAAAAGCCTAAAATATTATACCTTAAATTGGTTTTATGATTTACCTATCTAATTAGTCAAAGCATTCAATTCATTAGTAAATTAGTTTCTCGAGCATTTTGTTGTCAACATTGATGAAAAACTCTCTTATGCTGAAATCACTAATCTTAAGCAAGGAACTAATGAACCTATCAATGACTATGTACTTCGTTACAAGACCATGCTTGCCAAAATGACTAACACCTTGGAAGATGATGAACTATAAGATAGATTTAAATAAATTATACTTGCACCTTTTAAATGAGTCAATCAATATTTAGAGATTTAGATCATTTTGAGGAAATTTATCACATAATAAGAAAAAGAGAAGTCCAACTTCTTGCTTTGAACAAGCTAAAATGTGCACCTACATCTACTTCAACTTCTGCAATGAAGTTTCAAAACAAACCATATTACAAAGCTAAGACAACAAATGCTAAAATTGATGCAAAGATCATTATCAATGTTATATCTCAACCTTCCAAAAAACTTGTTACCTCAGATCAACAATAAGGTAATTTTGTAGATTACAACAACCACCTCATAAACTATTACAAAAGTTGCTCAAGTGCAATATCATTACTTTACCTCCACCACTAGAGGTTGGCATGAGTACACCTCAAAATAAATAAATGTATATCAATGCATATTATTAATTGCCATAGATGCAATTAACACACTACCAATGGATGTTTCAAGCTCAAAAACCACATTCAAGATCTTATCGATGACAATGTCGTTGAGCTAGGCACTCCTATAAAGGAAACCAAGCCTCGATAGAAGAAGGCTAACTTGAATATTTTTAGTGAACCATTACCAAATCATAGGACAAATAAGGATCATTTAGCAGTGTATCATACATATAATTTACATCAACCTCTTAAGGCATGTGATCATCCATTAGACATAATTTTTGGTACAATTACTCCAATTTCCCAACCATGCCCTATAATAACCTTTGATTATAGAGAGACATCGGATGTTGATTTTGATTTTTATGCCTTATTTATATGACCATGCATTGAAAAAAAAACCCATACATAGTGTATGAGTTAATAATGGATGAAGTGAGAATGCATGTACAATGACACTGCTCCGCTCATTAGGTTACATAAATCATAATATACAAAAAAAATCAAAATAGTGTTAAAATATTCAATGGGAAAAAACAAAATATTTTGGGATAAATTATGTTACCCCTGCAAGTGGGTCTTGCTATATTATCCACTCATTTTATAGTCATACCAAAAAATGGGGTATTTGATATGATATTAGGATGTCCTTTGTTATAAAAGCTACATTTTGTAAGTCACATGGTACATAGATGCCTAAAATACATTTATTGCAATCAAGTAGTCAGAGTTTTGGGGATTAGATATGATTACCCTCTATAATATTTTATACCTCCTACTCCCATCCACCATAGCAATGCATCGATACATCTAATCAAGAACAAATCACAATTATAATTGTTTCACCTATGCAAAATATTTATATTCAGAGAAAAGTGCAAAAGTCTCAAAAGCAACCAATGCAAAAGCAAGCATCATATTGGAAAAAGGTGTTGAGTTCAAAAAAAATCATCAGATGTAACATTTTATAGATTGGTGATACATGCAAATCAACATATTCCACAAAGAGCACAACATTTGGAAAAATACTCATCAGATTTCAAATCATTATAAGTCACATAAAGTTACTTTTCCCACACGAGATTATGCAAGTAGTGATATAGATAGTTTCATTACAACACGTGATGTCTTTTTGAATTATGATTCTTCCACATCTAGCACTTTTCATTTAGGAAAGGTGACATTTGCAAAGTCTATTACATATCCTTATTATGACTCTCCTCTTGAAGGGATCATTGGTTAGCACATGTCAATACAAATATTTTAGAAAAATAAAAAAATCAAATTTTTATTGTACATAGGTTCTTGATTGCTTCATCATGTTATTCTTCTCCTTTTTACACATGCAATCAATTCAATCGATTTTCTAGCCCTTGGTGACTTGCATATTTTTGGCTTCTTGGCTCTTATTTTTAACACTGTTGATCTGAACAATCCAAAATAGTGATATTATACTGCCATATGTTTTTAACATGTTGTTTTCATAGTGTTATTAAAGTAAACTATATTTTCCATTGCAAACGATATCAGCCATAAACAATCAATATTGATCGTCATTATTGCCTTGAACTAGTCGATATTGGCATGTAGCTTTTTACATAGTCAAATCTAATTATGAGCAAAAAAGAGCCTTAATACATCTAATTTTTCAATACTATACTAGGTTTTAGTTTTCACAAACATTATTATTCATGTAAAATCTTTCCCTTATAACTATATTTATCATACATGCATGTTACATGTATTGACAACTGTACATTTGATGAGATGAAGATATATGATCATTCCTCCACATACCTATTCTTTTCCCTTCGTGCCTTTCAACTGCAATTCATGTATATAATGGGGGTATCTTGCACATATATGGCCACACCATCATATTCAATGCATATTTTACCTAAACACGTGTTGTAAATTGTTTAGATTCATTCAATATCTTTTGCTTTCAAACCCATGGTGTTATCTCCTAGTCTCTATTATTATTGGTTCAAAATTTAAAAATTATAACATAAATCAAATATTTAAAAAACAAAAACATTCAAAATATTATAAAAATATAAAATGAAGAAATGAGCATGATTAGATGATCCGTAAATATGAGTAAACTCAACTAAAATCACTCAAAATGATTACAAATGGATTTTTTGTAATAACATTCCAATTTCTTGTAGTTAATTTTTAAACTGAATTTGAAACATTGAAATAAATTTGTATCTATGAAATCATAAAGGATGGAAGAATAAACAACAAAAACAAAAACGTAAATTGATAACAGAGTTTGTCTGTAAGGACTACATCTTCGAGTCCACTCCAATAGTGTTTTGATCCATTAAAAATGCAAGAAAATTACATGTTTGATGATTTTCTTACAATAATGTTTCAATTCCAGCTCAGTCAAAATGTCTCTGCCTATAGAAGATCTTATGGTAATACCAAACATCAAGTTTTCCTCAAAGCTCCTCTATTAATGAAACTTCTCCTCTTTACAGTCCAGAACAACTCCCCTTCAAATATCAATTTGTTCGCTTTATATAAGTTAACTTTGGTAGCGCAGTTGGTTAGGCATCTTATCTTTTTACCTATCAATAGAGGTTCAAATCCCCATTTAGGTGTAATGATTTGGCAAATTTTAGTTTTTTTTACTATCTTAAGCTTTTTATCCCACATGCATGGGCCTAAGAACCAAGGATATGTTTAAATATTTTAGTAAACACAAAGTCAGGGTAAAGGGGATTAACATGGAAGATAGCATTTTATCTTAGTTTGTAAAAGGTGCTAAGTTTATCTTTGTTGATGTAAAGCGTGAGGCTTGGGCATTTGATGTGGTAGTGACTTGTCAAGGTAATGTGGCCATGTGAGTTGGCAGTAGTCAAATGTAGCATGCGTGGTTTAAAGTAGAGCCTCCTTTACAAATTCTAACCCAATTATCACACATGCACAGGATTTGGGAGAAAAGATGCATATAAATGAAAATTTGTTTCCAATGTAACATGAAGAATAGGAGGCCAAGGCATCCCTCTTTAAATAGAGTGTGTCCAACTTGGTTGAGGGCCCCTAGCCAGTCAATAGCGGGGCCCATTAATCCAAACACACATGTCAAAGACTGGAGGCTAAAACACACCAACAACCCAACACCTTTGATGCCATGTGTCAGGCCCTGATTGGAGCACTTGCCAAGCTCAAAAGGTGCTACTTGTCAAACATGTACTTGCCATTTGTTTTGCCTATTTATACAAAACTTCAACGTGCAATATCTTTTGCATAAAAAGTTGAAATTAGTCCATTCAAAATATGTTGGAATGTTCTTGATGAGCTTTATGCTATGTAGGTAGTTTGCTTGGAATTTGAGACTATTTATTCAGAACATTCATGGGAATCCTCCTAGATCAATCCTCCCCACTAGGAGCTTTTGGACCACCGAAATTTGATTTAGTTGGTAATGAGGTGAGGGTATTTCTCCCTCACTTTTTCAGTTTCCATCCACTTTTCCTTACTCAGGTGCATCCCTTTTAGATCCACATGAATATATTTAACATCACCCCTTCACGAAGTCCATACCTTCCTATCAAGAATTGTATCTTCCTGTAATTTAGTTAGATACTCAGGAGCAAAATTGTCAACAAAAGGTATAGATACACTTTTCTCATGATCAATAATCATTAGAGGCTCATAAAACTTGAGATTTTCAACATTCACAACTAAATAAATCTACATATATGGCGGTAATTCTAACTGAAAAACATTAGTACCAATTTTCTCTATTATCTAGAAAGGACCACATTGGATTGGTTTCAACTTTTTACCTTCAGTTGTCAGTTGTTCTTTGCTGATGTGAAACCATACTAGATAACCTACTTAGAATTGGCGATCAATTCAGTGTTTATCATGCCTTGCCTTATATTTTTATTCACTTTTCTCCAACTATTCTTAGATAACCTGGTGAACCAACTATATTTTCTTGATGAACCTATTGACTTTATCGGCATCACTACATCCATCAACAATTAATTCCTATCCAAAAGAAAATTATAGAGGAGATTTAGGCAAGTATCTAAAACATGTTTCAAAAGGAGATTTAATTGTAGAATAATGAAGTGTATAGTTATAAGCATGTTGTATATAACACAAATGTTCATCCCACACCTTGGGATGTTTATTGCAATAACCTTGGAGAAAATGTACCATTGCGCGGTTTATGACCTCAGTTTGATCATTAGTCTGTGGATGAAATGCCATGCTTTTTTCAAGCTTAGTGTCCATCAAGTCCCACAGTTTTGACCAAAATACCCTAATAAAATGAGAATCCCGTTCAGAAATAATAGAAGTGGGTAATCCAAGATGAACCCCTACATGCTGAAAGAATAAGTGTGCAGTCCCTTCTCCTATAATTTATTTAGTACAAGGAATCAAAACACACATTTTGCTAAATCTATCCACCACCACAAATAAATAATCATGTTTTCTCTATGACATATGCAAGCTTTCTACAAAGTCTCTGGAGATACTTTCCCAAGGATGATTAGGGATAGGAAGAGGAGTATAAAGCCCCAATTTCATATTGTTATGCTTAATTATTGCACAAAGAACACACCCTTTGATGTACTTGGTAACATTTTCCTACATACACGACCAATAACAATACATCTGTAAATGGGCAATCGTTTTACCAATTCCAAATTAACCATAGATAAGAGAAGTGTGAGCTTCTCTAATCATATGCACTCTTTAAATCTATGGAATGCCAAGTTTTCCAAAATGATATAAAAGTCCATTATACACATGATATTCTAATTCTTCCACCTATTTACCATTCATCAAGTCTTCATACACATCCTTAAAATTTACATCATTAGCATATTATTCTTTATAGCTTTCATGAATCAAAGAACTATGTTGTAAGAGAATATATGCAACTACAACAAGAGGTTTAGAAAGCATGTCAACAACCTTATTCTATATAAGTTTCTTATACTTGATCACAAGATGAAACTAATGCAAGAAACCCATCCAAGGGAAGTGCCTATATTGTTGTAGCTTGGTTTGTGATTGGAGTATTGGAGGGGCTGATGATCTATATGAATAAATGTTTCCTTGCACATCAAGTAATATTTCCAAATTTTCACACTATATACCAATGCATACAATTCCTTATCATAAGTTGGATAATTTCTTGTTGCACTCACGAAGGTTTTAGAATGATAACAAATAGGTTTCTTTCTTGCATCAAAATAACTCCGATAACATAGTCACTCGCATCTATCTCAATTTCAAATGGCTACTGTAAATCAGGAAGTGCCAAGACAAGATCAATACGTATCTTCTCTTTCAATGTTTCAAAGGATTTTTGATGTTTGCCTCCTCACTGAAATACCTATTTAATGTTAGTCAAAGAATGTAAACGAGATGCAATATATGAGAAGTTAGTAAGAAACTTTCTCTAATACTCAACTGCACCAAGAAAGCTTTTAACCTCAGTCACATTATTGGGTTTAGGCTAATTCACAATAACCTCTATCTTTGTAGGATTAATTTTCAATTTAACATGTCCAATAACATAGCCCAGATAAATTTAATATGCTTTGCCAAATTCACATTTTAACATCTTCAAGTATAGTTTTTCCTTTCATAACGCATCCAATTCTTTTTGAATATGCATAACATAATCTTCCTAAGTTTTACTGAAGATCAAAATATCATCTAAGTAGACTATAACAAAATCATAACTGAATGGCCTAAATACATCATTCATCAAACACGTGAATGTATCTGATACATTTCATAACCCAAAGGGCATAACAAACCATTCAAATAATCCCTGTTTTGTTTTAAACGTAGTTTTCCAAATATCACCCTAATTGATTATAAACTGGTGATAACCACTTCTTAAGTCTAACTTGGTGAAATAAACAACATTTTTCAACTGATCTAATAAATCATCAATATGAGGAAGAGTGTAGCGGTTTTTAATTGTGTTTTTATTCAAAGCACGAAAATCAACACACATTCACCATGTGCCATCTTTCTTTCACACCAGAATGATAGGTGAATCACAAGGATATGAACTTAGACGAATGACTCCTTTCTCCAAGAGTTCCATCACCTACTTTTTGATCTCATCATTCTCAACCACAAACAATCCATACATGCCAATAATATGGAGTGGTGCATCTTGCAGCAATTGTATCTCCTGTTGAACTCCATGTTCAGGAGGTAAACCTTGTGGATCATGAAACACGTCATCATAGTTAAAAACAATATTAACCAACTCATCTTTATGTTTCAGATCAAAATTTTCTAATAACTTGGAATGTTCCTTTTCCTTCGTGTTAATCATCATGAGTACAAAAGTCTTGCTTCAATTTATAAGCCATTTCATTTGTCCTACAGAAACCAATGAAAGTCTTGTTTTTATATGATGAGCTCTCACTATTTATTCAATGCCACCTTTAACAAGTAAGTACTTATTATCCTCCACATAGAAGATTGATTTTCTATCATAAAGACAAGGACTTCCCAAAACAATACCACAAATATCCAAATGAACAACATCCAAATCAACCTCATCAATGAACTTGGAAGTGATAGTAAAACTTTAACCCACAAGTTTTTGTTACATGTAATTTTGCATCAACACAAACCCAACCTAATGGATAAGGCTTAGGATGTGGTTTGGTTTATAAGCCCAGTTTCTTAACATCCTCCTCAGAAATCAAATTAGCCTGATATCCACTATCGAATAGAGTATCAATCAAAGTATGCTTTGAGATAACTCTAACGTGGAACAATTCATTTCTCTTTTTATCATCATGCATAGATTATTGTTTAGAAGAAGAAGCAACATTATATGACTTAATGTTGGAATAAGAAATAGAAGTACAACTTTGTAAACCCATGGCCGTGATCTTTGTTTCATCACCTGAATTTGAACTGAGATCTTGTTGAACCATAGCATTTATCTTCTTTTATTTCTTATTCATCTACCTTTTAGGTTTTAATTATGGGTGTAGTTTATAACACCTAGATTCATCAAGATTCTTTTTACAATGATTGCAAATTGTCATCTCATCTTCCTTTTTAATAGTAAAAGTAGTTTTTTGCTTACCCTTTCCTAAACCCCTTTTAAATGTTTATTTTTACCATCGGATTGCTTTTTCTTATTATTAGAAAATGGCTCTTTAGATGGTTTTCCTTTGGCTTCCAAATGAGTAGCTTGTACACAAACAAAATATAAACTAGTGGGATTCAAAACAAGTACCATATGCCTTAGATAACTATGTAACCCACCAATATACTTTACCAATGTCTCATGTATATAAAGGAGTTCCCAAAAGTAAATCCCTTTTCCTAAATTCTTGTGTATAATCTTGAACACTTTGACCCTTAGTTTGTCTTAAAGTTTGCCAATCCATCATAGCTTGTTGCATATAACCTAAAGGATAAAATTCCTTTCTTAATCAATCAACAAATTCACTACAACTAGAAACTGGGTTACCTTTGGTTACCTCAATTTCTTGTAGCTTACTCTCTCATCAAATGAGTGTTGTGCCTCCCATTCAAAGAGTATCCAAGTGAATTTTGCCTTATCCTCAACAATTTTTTGAACCCTGTAATATACTTCAATTCGCTTGATCGAATTATCCAATTTTTTTGCATTTAACTCTCTATTAAACGTTGGCAACTCATACTTAATATCTAGTTTCAATGAAGGAAGAGATTTAGAGTTATTTTTAGATTTACCATCATTTGAATAAGGGTAAGGCTTAGAAGGATCTTTACCTTCGTTTTCTTTAGTTTTACCTTCATCTTCGCTCTCCATCCTTTTTTGTCTTTCATAGTAAAGTTCTTTCACCATATTCTTCATTTCCAAGAAGGCCTGATAGAATGCATGTTCTGACTCAATCTCTTTTGCCATCTCTATCTCTTAGCTAGCATGTCTTAAACCAATATTTGGATCATACTCTGCAAGCATGCCTTCACCTCAACTAGAATTGGATCTTGTCAACATATGCCAAAATACAATTACAATCCACAAAAATGGTTAAAACTAATCAAAATATTCAACTTTGATACCAACCTAATTCGTTAACCTGAGTAAATTTAACCAAAATCAGTGAAAATGATTACAAACGTATTTTTTATAATAATATTCCAATTTCTCATAGTTAATTTTTAAACTGAATTTGAAATATTGAATTAAATTTATAGCTATGAAATCAGAAGAATGGAGGAATAAACAACAAAAACAAAGACAAAAATAATAATAGAGTTCATCCACAAACACTACATCTTCGAGTCTACTCTAATAGTGTTATGATCCATTAAAAATCCAATAAATTACATGTTCAATGATTTTCTTACAATAATGTCTCAATTCCATCTCTATCAAAATGTATTTGCCTGTAGAAGATCTGATGGTACTCCCAAACAACAAGCTTCCCTCAAAGTTTCTCCATTAATGAAGCTTCTCCTCTTTACAGTCCATAGCAACTCCCCTTCAAATATCAATTTATTCCCTTTATATAAGTTACCTTTGGCAACGCAGTTGGTTAGGCCTATTATCATTCTACCTATCAATAGAGGTTCAAATCCTCATTTAACTGCAATGCTTTAGCAAATTTTAGTTTTATTCTACTATCCCAAGCTTTTTATCCCACATACATGGGCTTAGGATCTAAGGATAGGTTTAAATGTTTTAGAAAGCGTGAAGTCAGGGTAAAGGGGATAAATATGGAGCATAGCATTTGACCTTAGTTGGTAAAATGTTTTAATTTTATCCTTGTCTATGTAAAGCATGAGTCATGGGTGCTTGATGTGGCATTGACTTGTCAAGGTAACGTGGTCGGGTGAATTGGCAACAGTTGGACATGGCATGTGTGGTTCAAAGTAAAGCCTCCTTTACAAATTCTAACCCAATTATCCCACATGCATAGGATTGGGGAGAAAATATGTATATAAATAATAATTTTGTTTCTAATGTAACATGAAGAATATGAAGTCAAGTCACCCCTCCTCAAATAAAGTGTGTCAAACCTCACTGAGGGCCCCCATAAAGATAATAGTAGGGCCCATTTATCTGAACACGCATGTCAAAGACTGGAGGCTAAAACACACTAACAACTCAACAGTGTTTTTTACCACATGTCACACTGTGATTAGGCTACTTGCCAAGCTCAAAATGTGCCACTTGTCAAACTTGTACTTGCCATTTATTTTTCCTATTTATACAAAAATTCAACATGCGATATCTTTTGCATATAGACTCAAAATTAGTCTGTTAAAAATTCATCAGAAAGCTCTCAACTGTCAGGAATCAAGAACAACAAACATGCTCTGATACCACTTGTTGGGAGGGGAGGTGGAAGATAAATCCAAGAACAAACACACCTGTTCTAATTCCACCTCCTAGGATCTTGCTCCTCAGAAAGAGCACAGTATGATTACCAAATATAAGCAATTGAATATGCGGAAATAACCAGAAACACAAGTAACTAGAATTCACCAATAGCACAGAATATGAGAGACAATACACTATCTTGTATTAACACTAACAGAAAAGAATACAACAAAGAGCCGCCACACTCTTTCACCTTACAGAGATTCGCCACACCTCAAGTGTTCAGTAATTCTTCTCACACACACTCTCCTACACGAAAAACGATCCCAACAACCAACTCACACACAGAATTGGTGTTCACCTCACCAACCAGTCAGTAATAACCCTGCCGGTACATCAAGCACTCTATAGCACTTCAAGCTGATCTCTCATGAACCTGCAACCTGCAATTCAAAGACCAAACTTACATGTAGATCCCCAATGAGCTTGCAACAACCTGCAACTCACAGATCTTACAACTAGAAGGAACTCTTCCTTTCTATCTCATGCCTTATACAATACATGCCAATGGGTCTATAAATAGATCCCTAACTCAAACAATAACTTAGACTCTTAATTTAGACAATTGTCCTCGCAGCCCAAGACTCTAACTGGTCTCAACATGCAAACTCTTCGTTCACTTAACTAACTGTCCGTGAAACGAGCAGTTCTGGAACACACAGGCGACCGACGTCGGTCCCTGCTTGTCTGGTTCTGCCGACGTCGGCCGACTTCCTGCCGTCGCCGGTGGCCTTCTGCACTGGTCTCTGCCGACATCGGTCCTTCTGCCGACGCCGGTTTCTGTAGAACTCAGGAACCATCTGTTCCTCAGTTTGCAAAGGTTGAAGCTTTTAGCTCCACAACCTAACAATCTCCCACTTGGAGATAAACAGCTGCAACCTATACATGTACCTGTACACCGTCTAGTTTGTTCCCTTGGCTATGTATCCATCTTCAAAATCACCCTTGAAGACCAACCACCACAAAATTCGTGGTGCAAAACCTGTCATCCAAATTACCTGCCACATCCACATCTACAACCATGTAGAAAAAGAACTTGACCCTGCATAGCATGTGCACCTACTGCTGGTCCCACTGAACTGCCCTTTAGTATTACTTTTCCGGATTGACTCCAAACTTGTGACAACTCCCACTGCTTGGGAAAACTCAGGTTTAGTACATACCATGCACTCAACTTCATTATGTGAATCAAGACACCTGTTCTATCAACTGTCTAACCATCAGCGTGCTAACCGGTTTCACACAATCATCCTGAAACAAAGTCAACACATGACCTTCCATGTCTCTAGAACACACTCTTGCCAAAGAATCTTGCTGCTCCCAGATTCTCCATGACAAACACCTGAAATAGCTTTACCTTTAGTTCAGCAATACCTGTATATGTAACCCTGCAACAAGCACATCATACAGAAAATAGGATAGTGTAGCTAATACTATCCAACCTGGTAAAGAGAAACACAATGAACAAACCTCCATTGCCCTGCAGCTAATACAAGATCATATACCCTGATCTTCCATCTCACGTATCCATTTCTGCTCTTCTTTATCCTTAACATCCATTCGTCTCTCAGTGCTTACTTCCAGCCGGCAACACTACCCAAAACACCTGTTTGGTTCTCCTCCAAGGAATCACATCCTCATTCATGCCTAGCTCCCACTGTTTCCTGGATCTACCTGTTCTGCTTCTTCAATAACTTCCTGGTCCTATGCCATAAGTGAGCAACGAGTAGTGTAAAGAAGGGAAATGACAAATTTAAGAACTTACTTACACCTTCAGTCCTCCATATGGGCGCTTGAGACTCCATGACAGCTTGCTGTCCACCCAAAATTCGTCTCAGTGACCGATGCCGATCACATCTCAGTCTACAGCCGACCGATGTCGGTTCCCTGCGACTGCCTCTCTGCCGACGTCGGTTTCCCCTGGCCGACGTCGGTCCTTGTCTGGACACCGACACCAGTTTTCTTGCCGACGTCGGTCTCTGTGTTTTTCTTGTGAGACCTGACTTTTTCCCACGAGCTCCTTTTAGATCAAACCCTTGTCCAAATCACCCTTGCTCTGCTCAGAATTCCTCTGCACCTTGTGCTGAACTCTGTCCGTCACTTTCTCCTTGAAAACCAAGGCTTTCCTGTTCTTGTCACTAACATCAGATTCCTCAAGAAACCTCACCTTCTTCTTCTGCATACAGAAACCACGATCCATGCCTTCCAAATCTGAAAGCATATCCTTTGACTCAAGAACCAGCATCTCCTTCTTATCTATGTGACCAAGCCTATCAAGCCACATCTCTGAATCTACAGCTGAAGTAGATAACCCAGAAAGAGAATCAGTAAAACAAGTAGATAGATAAAGCGTACCTACTTTTTTACCTCTAGCTACAACAAGTGTACCCTTGGTAACCTTCCAAGAGTTCGCTATGAGAGTTACTGTGCAACCCTCTTCACCCAAACTTCTGACAGAAATCAGATTCCGCTTCAGAATTGGGACGTGCATGACCTCCTTTAACACCAATGTGTTACCTATCTGCAGTTTCAGCTTCACTTTGCCTTTGCCAACAATCTGACAAGGCTTACCATCCCCTACACAAATTTCTCCAAAATCTCCCTGGACATACTCATGAAAAAATTCCCTATGTGGGGATGCATGAAAAGAGGCACCATAATCTAATACCCAAGATTCTACTTTATCCGAAAAACATACCAGAGCATCCTGTGCAATGTAACCTGCAACATCTGCTTCTTCTTCATGTTCTTCATGCTGATCTGTACCCGATCTGCAATCTCTCTTTAAGTGCCCTTGCTTTCCACATTTCCAGCAGGTTATTCTGCCATACCTGGACTTGGATCTCTTGCCCGTCTTCGACCTTGATCTCCCACGCTCTATCTTCTCTCTTGGCCTTCCTCTTCCTTCAACACTCAAAGCATCTCCAGATGATTCACCTTTGCTTTTCCTGCGTATCTCTTCGTTCAAGATCACACTCACAATATCATCCACTTTTAAGACTTTTGAAGGAGACACAGTATTAGAAACTGCCATTACCAAACCTTCCTAACTTTCAGGTAATGAACACAAGATTAAGAGAGCTCTTATTTCATCATCAAATACAATATTGACTGAACTCAACTGGTTTACTAAACCATGGAAATCACTAAGATGGCTATGAACAGATCCACCTTCCAACATTTGCAAATTAAATAAACGCTTCATAAGAAATACCTTATTCGAAGCCGAGGGTTTTTCATACAAATTTGCCAAAGATTTCATCAACTCCATCGTTGTCTTACACTGTGATAAGCTGGAAATCACAGATGATTCAAGACTCAATCTAACAGATCCCAGAGCCTTCCGATCAAGAACCTCCCATTCTTCATCTTTCATATCCACGGGTTTGCTAGCAACCCCACCCAACGGTAAGTACAAATCTTTCTGATACAGATAGTCCTCAATCTGCATCCTCCATAATTGGTAGTTCTTGCCATTAAACTTTTCCATTCGTAGTTGACTGCTTTCTGTCATTGCTCAACTCTCACTCAAACAGAAACCCTGTGAGTAACCTGTAATCAAAACACACTACCCAGATCTACACCAATCTGTTAGTATCCCAACCAAAAGCTCTGATACCACTTGTTGGTATCAAGCTTAAGAACCTACAACCAAGGCTCTGATACCACTTGTTGGGAGGGAGGAGGTGGAATTAGAACAGGTGTGTTTGTTCTTGGATTTATCTTCCACCTCTTCCCTCCCAACATCAACAAATTCTACATTGTGCAAGTAGTTTTCTTGGATTTTGAGACTATCTATTTGAAACATTCGTGGGGATCCTCCTAGATCAGTAGACATCTATTTTACTTCATTATCATATATTATTTATCTCATGATTGGTACATAACAATTTTTTTCTCTATCACACATGCATTTCACTAGTATCTATGAGTGTTATGTAGGACATACAGATTTTACATGGACTTAGATGTTTGACTTACCTCTACCCAATGCCAATGCCATGTTCGGAGCATCTTATCCAAATGTTATAATATTTAGAAGTGTTACCATTATACAACTCATGTACTGTGTTGAGCTATATACTCTTTATAAATGTTTTGCTAACATCCATATCTTACATTGTGTATATTGATATGTTATTTTATAGGATATGATATCATTACACATACCTAGTTAGACTATATTTCTAGTTATATGCTCTATTGTTGTTATTCATTGTAGATGGTATATTAAACTTTGTTTGTCTAATGTGTGTGGCCCTTGGACCTTATGTGACCATCTCTACATATTTGATGTTTGGTATGTGTGACATTTTAACTCATCATTTGTTTGTGTCCCTTGTCTTTTGTGCATGTAATCTTTACTTATGTGACATTTAAACATGTCCCTTATGTGCGGTCCTCAGTCTTCTTTTTGACATTGTGCTTATTGTGTTTGTGTGCTTATCAAGCTTGTTGATTTTGATGAGTGCCATGATGCTTAGTGTGCACTAACTATTATGCACACTTTTTTTACTACAACTAGTACTATGAGATTCATTGATACATTTATCTAAATTTAACACTTTAACGCTTCCCTCATATGTTCAATACATGATTTGAATGATACATATCTCACTACGATGACACACCTTTTTACAAATGGTACAAAATTCAATGATTATATCTCGATATGCATGATACAATTAACTTTTATTTTGAGATGATTGACTTTCAAGGCACATCCCTCACCTCAAAGTGGGGGCATTTCAATGGAATTTTCATACATAGATAAGCCTTTGAGAAAAAATAATTTTTGGGTACAAAATATAGTTTAAAAGAAATTGAAATGTTTCAAAATTTAGTTATTGGTATAAATTATGGGTGCATATGCATTCACATTAAATGAACATATTACAGGTTCATACATTTTGGGTGCATATGCACACAAGAAAAAAATACAAAATTTGCATCTACATAAAGGGATAGGAAGGGATTCTGAAGGTACGGTGATTTTTCTTTTTGCGGTTCCTGAGGGGTTGCAAACCATTAACATGATGGAAGGTCAGGCCATTCTTTATGCCCTTGAGAAGGCCCAGGCATTAGGTTGGGGTAGGATTATCTGCGAATCGGACTCTCAAGTCTTGATTAACCTGCTCATTAAGAGGAAAGTGGTGGACGTCAATTGGCAACTATCTCTGATTGTGCAACAGATTTTGTGGATTTGCTCACTTATGGATAGCGTTTATTTTGCTCATATTCCATGAGAATGGAACAGGGTAGCAGATTTTTTGGCTAAATGGGCGTCTGACCATTTGGATGGTGGAAACATTGAGGATTGGGGGTCTCTCCCCCCGACGTTGCGTTCTGATTTGGAAAGAATTTTGGAGGCTGATAGGGAGGTTCATAATATTGTCTAGTTGGGCATGTGCCTAGTTTTTCAGTTTATGCTACTTTCTTCTGGGGGTTTCTGCCCCCCGTTCTTCTTGTAATGCTCTTTTCTTGTTAACATTATTTTACCCCTTTTTATTGAAAAAAGTTATAGATTTTACATTTATCACATGGAGGCACAATCTAGTTTCATGCATGCTTTACTATTTTTCAAATTTAGGGGGGCATGATACATATTTTTACATCCTGATTTCTACCCTAGTGGAAGACTATTATGAAACTATGATACAATACTTTTACTTGATATTGTGGATTTGTAAATTTTAGTATTTTAGTATTTAATTTAACTTAGTTAATAATTGCATGCTCAACACTATTTAATTGTAGAAAGGAGGTAAATTATGGTTATTATTTGAAATGATGGTTTAGATACTATGGTCACATTTAATGTTTTGAATTAGTTATTTTTAGTTGTTTAGTATGTTTATATATGTATTTATGTGAAAAAGACTAACTACCCTTTTTTTTAGATGAGGTGGATGTAGGCAGTTATACCCTTGCCAATAAAATTAGAGAGAGAACATCATAGGGGAGAGGGCAATATATAGTGATAGTTGGGGGTAAATAGAGCCAAATGAGAACAAGCGCGCACACACACACACACAAAACTACTCATATGTAGTTGTATGTTCACATTTGACGTCATTTTTTGACTATTTACTATAGGATTATTCAAGTATGTTGATTGATGACCATTTGAGTATTTTTTTTGTGTGTCAAGGATGGCTTGAAAACAAGTCTTCATGTGCATGTTAGTTGCTTTTGTTAAGTTACAAAGGTTTGTCCAAGTTAGTTATTTTTGCTAATACGTCACCTTTAACCCAAAACAAAAAGATAGGCTTGCCCTAGATTCTTGGTGAGAAATGATGGTTAAATGTTGGATTGTTTGCTTAAACTATTTTGGTAATGTTTAAAGAATTGAAGTTTGCAAACTTTTAAAATATCTCCAAAATGGTGGCTTATGTTGGCAAATATTGCTTAGGAGGGTAATTGGCGGTAGCAGTATCTTAGATGGCTTGGGTGGCAATATCATTTCAAACACTTAAGAAAACACCTTGCCATATAAAATGTAACATTTGACCACTGTGAAAGGTAAAAATGTAAATAACTCATTGCTTACAAGAGTCAACATACATAATCATGAGTTTATACCATGATTAGGGTTGTGAGTCATGCAAAACAAAAGTCACTCATTTCGAGTTGAATGAGGTTGTGTAGAACTAAGAGAACCTTCAATTGGGAAAGAACCCTAACTCTAGGCTCAAATTCAGTGGCATGGGCGACATAATTGAACAAAGAACTTTATTTTATATCATCAACAATCTATTCCTTGTATTTTTTTATGAATAAAAGGAGTTTTAAGTGGTGTTTCAAGCATGCATGGCGACAGTTTAGTAGAAGCTTGAGTTGTTGCATGGGGTAAGTTGAGGTTAGAATTATGGGAGAAGAAGAAAGAAAAAGATTAAAAAAGGAGATGGAGGTAGAGTATGGAACACACAGTGAATCATTTGGAGGGATTTGGAATAGCTAAATAAAAGGAACAAAGATGCGTTAATCGAATCAGGCAAGTAACAAAACTAAAATATACTCTTACTAGCTTAAACATCTGAAAATTGTCATGGATATTTGATTTTAGTTCATTTTATGTAGCTGGGTGCTATTGAATAAATAACTGAAGAGTTCTTTGAATTGATAAGAATACCTTCTTTTGAATCTATATAATTTATTATTGTGGAACTTGCCATTCTATTATTTGAGTGTGTAAACCATGGCTTGAAAAGTTGTGTGGTTGTAGATGTATCCTATTTATATAGACAACCTGCTTCTTACATTTCATGAAACTCATTTAATGGAATATAAGGCCCTATAGTGTGATGGAAAATTAGTTTAAAGTAAGGATATTTGAGCCCCCTTTGGGTAATGTTGGTTGCCTAGGTTGCACCCTAGTTGAGAAGAGGATTATTCAAGTCCTCTTGCTCAAAATTAGTCTAACATGGGATTGAACGTAGGCTGTGGGTCACCTAAACATGGGTCAGACCTCTAGATAAGGCCTACTTCCTTTTGGATATATCACCTATACTAGACCTAAGCTAACTCTTGCTTGGAAAAGAGAGAGAGATTGACAATAATTCATAAAAGCATGTAAAGATGAGGTGATGGATCAAATGTTTTGATCCTTATACTTGCACAAGACACACTATAGGAAAATTTCAAGACTACAACAAATCACTCTATTTACTCTTTAATGAGTTTCCACATAATTATTTCACAATAAAGCAATGACTAGCTATCAACTTAACATGGGAGGGTAGTTATCCACTTTCACAGTAACCAATAGACCATATATGCACTTAAAATGACCTATGAGATGTTAGGGTGTGCAGCTAAAAGCTACACCTTAAGGCAAACAGGAGGGTTTCTGGCGTATGCAGTCGCCGGTGTCGACAAGCCACACCGACGATGGTCAGGGGACGCAGAAGGGAAACTGGCATCGGCAGCTATCGACCGGCGTCGGTCACCTCCAGGAAGGCAAGGACCCACATCGGTCGCCTGTGGCAGTCTGAACTGCTGTTGACGAACAGTCAGTTAAGTGAACGCGGAGTTTGCATGTTAAGGACTTGTTCGAAGTCTTGAGCCACAAGTCTAATTTGTGTATGCATGAGATCTATATAATAGACTCATGGGCTATATTGTTATGTGGAGAATTTGCAGGAGAGCCATGTAGAGCTTGGAGAGTTCTTCCCATGGTGGAATCAAGTAGGATTTCCCATGTATGTAAGATCAGGTTTGATATGCAGGGTGTTGCAGGATCATGGAGGAGATCTACATGTGATAAGTAAGATCAGGTTGGTCGGCAGGGATGTGTGTATGCGAGGGTCAGAAGAGGATCGGTGGGGGAGCAAGATCAAGGTGACAGCAATACATCACAAGCAGGATCATGGTTAGATCTACTTGGAGTACCAGTTTGTACTCGATTGTACAGATGTGCAATGAGGTGAACAACAGCTTGTGTCAGCTGTGTGTTGTGACCTATGAGAGAAGATTACTTAGGTGGGAAGATTACTTGGAGCCCTTGAGGAGGATGCCTCACAGAGGTGGAAGAAGAGTGTGATCTCTTTATTGTAATTTCCTTTGTAATGAGTTGAATACAATTATGTGTTGCCTCTCATATTCTGTGTTTTTTTCATTAATAGTTATTTGTTCTTCTAGTATTTCACATGTTTAATTGCTTATACAATGGTAATCATGTGTTCTCTTAAATCTGACAAGTTGTGTCAGAGCTTTGGGGTGTTTCGGTCCTATCAATTGGTATCAGAGCGAGGTTGGATGTTCTCAGAGTGAGTTTGACTAACAGATGGCCCAGATCTGTTAAGTGTTTGTTGATTACAGATTACTCACAGGGGTTACTGTTTGAGTGGGAGTATAGCAAGGCAGAAGATGGTACAATGAGAATGGAGAAATTCAGGCACAGGTTTATCACCACAAGGAGTGTGGTGGGTTGTCTTCAAGTGGGAGCTTGAGGAGGAATACAAGCAAGGATGCAGATTGGACAGAGTATTGGTTTTGGGTATAAGTGCAGCTCTTTATCTCCAAGTGGGAGATTGTTAGGGTGTGGAGCTAAAAGCTACACCTGAAGGCAAATAAGAGGGTTTCTAGCGTATGCAGTCACCGGCGTCGGTAGGCCACACCGACGACGGTCAGGGGACGCAGAAGGGAAACTGGCATCAGTAGCTATCGGCCGGCGTCGGTCACCTCCAGGAAGGCAGGGACCGACGTCGGTCGCCTGTGGCGGTCTAAACTGCTATTGACGAACAGTCAGTTAAGTGAACGCAGAGTTTGCATGTTAAGGACTTGTTCGAAGTCTTGAGCTGCAAGTCTAATTTGTGTATGCATGAGATCTATATAATAGACTCATGGGCTGTATTGTTATGTGGAGAATTTGTAGGAGAGCCATGTAGAGCTTGGAGAGTTCTTCCCATGGTGGAATCAAGTAGGATTTCCCATGTATGTAAGATCAGGTTTGATATGCAGGGTGTTGCAGGATCATGGAGGAGATCTACATGTGATAAGTAAGATCAGGTTGGTCGGCAGGGATGTGTGTATGCGAGGGTCAGAAGAGGATCGGCGGGGGAGCAAGATCAAGGTGACAGCAATACATCAGAAGTAGGATCATGGTTAGATCTACTTGGAGTACCAGTTCGTACTCGATTGTACAGATGTGCAATGAGGTGAACAACAACTTGTGTCAGTTGTGTGTTGTAACCTATGAGAGAAGATTACTCAGGTTGGAAGATTACTTGGAGCCCTTAAAGAGGATGCCTCACAGAGGTGGAAGAAGAGTGTGATCTCTTTATTGTAATTTCCTTTGTAATGAGTTGAATACAATTATGTGTTGCCTCTCATATTCTGTGTGTTTTTTTCATTGATAGTTATTTGTTCTTCTGGTATTTCCACATGTTTAATTGCTTATACAATGGTAATCATGTGTTCTCTTAACTCTGACAAGTTGTGTCAGAGCTTTGGGGTGTTTCGGTCCTATCATGATAACTATGAAAATACTACATAAAGGTGAGTAAACTCAGACAAAGGCAAGGAAAACATACATTCACTTGACCATATCAACGAATCTATAAGACACTTCAAATTAGCTTGAAAAATGGAGGAATTCAGTCCTTTATTATATCAAATACGTGTTGCAATATAAATCTTGGTAGAGTCTAGTCATGACAAAGAGAGGGATGTGTTCCAAGGCTTATAAGCTTGTATTTATAGCATAAAGGGGTGAGAGAGGTGGGGATCATATGTATAAGGATGGAGAAGGGAACATAATGACCAAGACCCTGATCATTCCAATGTTGATGTCATTAAAACAAATCATAATGCCTAGGATCACTTATAAAAAGTGACCATAACAACCAAATCAGTCCCTTTCAATCTTTTTCTAGCTTGTATTAATGTTCATTATAGTTATAACAGTAGGATCAAATCATTAGCAATCTTCTTTTGGCATCAAAGCAATTGCAATAGCAGGATCAATCTATTAGGATCTTTTTCTAGCATTGATTGTTCCTCATTGGTTCGTCTTGGCATGAAAGGATGGAGAACAGGGGTATTAATCATGATGTTATCTTTGGTAATTAACCTATCAAAGTAACATGTCTACCTCTATCGTATTGCTTCAAGTATATACTCTACTTTGACTTTGACTATATCTAGATTTAACTTTTGATATTGGTCCTTTATCTCCTTTTTGCGCACTATTGAATCTTCTTCCTTGTGCACAATTGATCTACTCTATACGAACGAATGTGAGCCATAAATATTTATTTAGTTAAATTCGATTAAGACACTTGTCACCTACACAATTATATTCAAGATCTACTGACTATTTGACCCAATACTTGCCATTAGATCTTTGATTATGATTGCACGTGCACCGTTGATCTATTTGGGCCATTAGCCTTATCAGTCACCGTGCACCATTGGATCTTTGTTTAAGTATCTAAGATATTGACACTTGCCATCTATGCATTCATGTTGACCTTTAGACTTTATGTTCACCATTGAAATGGAATCTATGATGAAATGCATGCCATTGGATCTTTGGGACCCACTGATACTATCAGGTTGTTGTTCACCATTGGATCTTTGTTACGATTAAACATCGACTATTGGATCTACTTTTTGAATTTAAATGAATATTTATTATAGTTAAAACTTGACATCCACTTACATGTCTCATTCTTCAAGTCTAACTCTAAAGGCTTATATCTTGAGATATGAAGTTCATCAAGACATTAAATTTGCAGAGGATGATCTCAGCATGAAGAACTTCATGTCCATACAGTTTTTTGGCTCTGAGAGGCCTCCTAAGCATACTTATAAATACACAAATGAGATAATCATTCCATTTTTTCAAGACATCTGATGATGGTCTAGCTCTTTAAGATCATGAAATTCACACTTTAAGGATGCTTAAAGTGTTTCAAAGCCTTATAAATGTTATGCGACCTCTTCTTGAAGTCCATATGCTCCTTGTGACATATGATCACTCTTTAATTAGGATCTTACTTAGCTCGTCATTTTAGATTAGGTAATTTTGGTATGTAGGGAAAATTTGGCCAACATCTTTGGTGACTCAACTGGGCAGCATGCCTGCTATGCTTGAGAACTTAGACCATTTATATGACTCTTGGATTCATGAATAATAGTGAATCTGATCCATAACTGCAAGAAACCTTTTAAAAGACTTGCAATGACAATGAATTGTCCCAAAAAAGGGAAGGAAACAAATAAAACAAGGAAGTTAACTAAACAAAGTAAAAGCAAATAAACTAATGTGTTATGACAACACTTGGAGGAAAGCTAAATCAAACTAACTATGTATAGGGAGCCTAGCTTCCTTAATAATAATGTTTCATTTGTATCCCATTAACTAGGATAGGAAGCTCCTCACCATCCATCCTTACAAGTTAGAAAGCATTATGGGATTTACATATGGAGATGGTGTATAGACCATTCCATAGAGATTTAAACTTTGTATGCCTCTTTGGCTTAGCTCTATCCTCATCCAACTTCAGGACCAAATCTCCTTCTTTGAAACTTTGTACAAAAGCTCCTTTGTTAAAGGCTCTCTTTACTATTGATTGATGGCATTCTATGGCTAGCATGGACTAATGTCTTGTCTCTTCCAACTCCATAACCTCAGCATATTTGATCTCCATAGGTTCATTCTCCAGTAACTCAAGTTGATGCATCAGTTCAAGGGCAATAAATTCAAGATAAATAGGCATTATTGATTCCTTACCATGTACCAGCTTGGAGGGGGAGTTGGCTATTGACTTGTTGTAGGTGATCTTATCAGCCCACAAAATTAACTTCAATTTGAGATGCCATGACCTCAGATTAAATTCAATAATCCTTATTAGGATCTTCAACAGGTTCTTTTTAGTGGACTCAGCAAGGCCATTGCCTTAGGGATAGTAGTTTGATGAAGTTATAAGAAAAACACTATGTTGAAATACCCATTTCACAATTCTAGATCCCACAAAGGCCATATCATTATTAAAAATAATGGTTGAATGGGATCCAAATCTAGTAAGCAAGCCTTCATAGAAATCAAGAACATTAGACTCGTTTGCCTCTTTCAATACCATTGTTTTTGTCTCTCTAGTAAAGTAGTCTATAGCAGTTAGTATCCCTTTTATGACCTGAACTTGAAGAGGGGTTAATGAGACCAATACAGTCGAATCCCCATTGGACAAAGGGTTGATCTAGTGTAAATGGTTGGAGAGGTAAGGCAACAAGTTTTGCCTTTCCTACAAATAAAACACATTGTCTACATTTCCTAACCCATGCATGGCAATCACCAAATAAGCTTTGAAAATAATACCCACCTCTCATGATCTTGTGAGCTATGGTCCTTGCTAAATAATACCCTCCACCATGTCCATCATGGAATTCTTTAAGTAGTCTTTCCTTTTGATGTTGTTCAATGCATCTTAACAACATGCCATTGATATCTTTCTTGAACAAAACATCATCGATAAGAAGAAATGGAATGGATTGAAATCTGGAATATCTTATTTTTGAAGGAGTTAGGTGAGAGGGATAAAGACCGTCTTGGAGATATCTTACCAAATCATGATACTAGTAAGGATTTGAGGTATGATCAGCTGCAACTTCTTCATCATTTGACACCATAACCACCTCATTAGCTTTTTGTAAGTCTTGGGATATATGTTCACAAAGTCCTTTGCCTCTAACCAACTTTGTGACCTTGATCTCTACATCTTAATCCATTAACATTGTTATGCAACCAGCTCTTTTCTCATTTATGTCTTTGTTCAAGAGAAACTCCTTGATACTTGGATGGGAAACCCTTAGGTGTATCTTGTTGTTAGACAACAAGTACCTAAATTTCTTGAGAGACCTTATGACTAGAAGTACATGCTTTTCAACAAAAGAGTACCTTATTTCATATTCTTCTAAGCCTTGACTGAATAAGGATATTGGTTTCTCTAAGGCCTTATGGTTATGTTGCATAAGAATGCTTGAAATGGTGTCAATGTTAACATAGGTGTATAGAATGAAATCCTTTGAGAAATTAGGGTTCATGAGCATAAGAACACTTGCCATGGATTTCTTAATTTACTCAAAAGTCCTTACTCCTTCCGTAGACTAGCTGAAGCTATTATTCTTCTTCAGCATTGTTTTAAGTGGCTTAGCTAGAGTGGCAAATTTTGAGATGTATCTTCTAATAAAATTGATCTCCCCCAAGAGACTTTGCAAAGCTATTTTGTGTTTGGGAAAGGAAAGTGCAAGAATTTAAGCTATTCTTTCATGATCTATGCCTAAACCATGCTTTGAATCTATATGTCTAGTAAACTTACCTTCATGAACTAAGAAGACACACTTCCTGGGATTTAGGGATACCCCAAATTTTCTACACTTTTCAAATACTTACTCAAGGTGAACAATATGCTTACTTACCTTCTTTGAGAATATTTTTATATCATCCAAATAGACCAGCATATACTTGTTAAGAAGGCCCTGAAATGCCATATCCATGGCTCTCTAAAAAGTTGCTCCAACATTGAGTAAACCAAAGGGCATCTTTTTACATGCAAATGTCCCCCAATTCATGGTGAAGGTTGTCTTGAATTGGTCCTCTTCCTTGACCAAAATTTGGGTATAACCACTATAGCCATCCAACAAAGAGAACCTTTGTAAACGTACAACCAACTGTAAAATTTATTCCAAAGAGGGCAGTGGATGGTGGCCTTTAAGGGAAACCTTATTCAAGTCACGAAAGTCAACACATAGTCTAATTTCACCATTCTTTTTCTGTGTTGGGATAAGGCTTGCTACCCAAGTTGAGTACTTGATTGGAAATATAATAACAAACTCAATAAACTTAAGAAGCTCTACACTCATCAAAGGTTCAAGATTATGATTGATAGGCCTTTGTCATTCTGTTACTAGCCTAGTCTCATCTTATAGTTTAATGGTGTGTTGAACTAAACTTGGGTCAAATCCCTTGAGATCACTATATTGCTATGCAAATACATTAATAAAATTTTCACATAACTTGATTAAAGTTTCCTTCTCTGAATAAGTGCATAGCTTACCCAACTCTAGGTTCTTACTAGGTGCAACTTCCACATTGGCATAATGTTCTTCCTTTGTTGACAAAAATGACTTTTGTTTCCTCAGCTCATCATCACCACTAAATATGTTCTCAAGTGTGACCAATGCCTTGGGTAACTTATTTGTTCTCAGTTGCACAATTTGATCACCATACTACTATAAGTACTTTGACTAATTTCTTGAGGAGAACTCAACCTCTTCTTGCAGGAATTTGACAATCTGATTATCATCCTCAAAAACTTGACAATTATCTTTATTATCTGGGATAAAAGGCCTTACAATCACCTTAATGTTTGACTAGACATTTTCATGTATTACATCAACTAGGATACTAAATTGTGCCCTAATGACAACCAACCTATCTGCATGATTGTTCTCATCCCTTGGTATTGCCTGAATGTTGAAGGCCTGAAACTCTTTAAGTAAGTCCCATACCCTATGCTATAAGAGTTAAGTAATGGGTTATTACATACATTAAGGCCTCTTAATTGGTGAACTATAATTTCACTATCACCAAAGACTTGTAAGGTGTTGACTCTCATTTTTCTAGCCCATTATAAACCATTAACTAGTTCCTCATATTCTACAACATTATTTGAACAACCAAATTGAAATTAATAGATGAGAAGTACTTTTGATTTGATAGAAAAATCAACATCATTCTAGAATTGGTACCATGTGTTGGGTGAATATTTTGTCGGCTAGTAACTGATGACCAAAATAGTTCCTATCACCACAGCATAGGGAGATGGGCCATCCTGGTGTGTAGGTTTACTACATCAACAGGGGACAAATCTCTCCTCTCATTAAGGGGAGGTTCCCTATTAAATATGTGGAGGCTATATACTATATATATATATATATATATATATAAGTAGAAAATAACACATGGGGGGTAGAATAAACCATCCATCTCTCTTCTTTCAAAGATGATGCACACAGATAAAGGAGAAAATCTTGGTGTAAACACTGAAGGCACTTCTCTTCTTTCAAAAGTGTTCTTACAGGAAATAGCAGGAGTTTCTTTCAAATAGTAAACTGGTAACCAAAGGGTGTAGTAATAGCAGGATGAAGCAGAGTGCAAAGTTTCCACCCTAACTGCCCAAAGAGTATATCACAAAGGATAATGGGGGCAAAAAGTCACCCATGAATCCTCAACACAAAAAGAAAAGAAAAACACAGACTGAAAGCAATTGTGAAAGCACAAAGTCTTCCCACAGTTGGTTTCAGGACACTTTCCTATTACCTTCACTAATTCTACTTACCAAATTAAATGAATAAGGACACCTTCAAAAGACAGACGTAAGAATGATCTTTTAAAATGACACAAGTTAGAACAACATAAAGTCTGTAAAACACCTGCTTTCTCATTCAGATAAAAATGAAAATAAAATTACAACCTGAGCTCAAAGTCTCAGTCTTCTTCTTTCAAAATGGGTAGAGTTTCGCTCTTGTAAAATGAAAGTCTCCTTTACAAATGAGAGAATTAACAAACTTATAACCACTACGCAAGGATTGGCACCCTTTTCCATGGGACGGCCCATGATGCAGTCAATGTCTTCAATGCATCTCCAGTTTTGTCTGGAGAGACCATGCTGAGAACAGCGTGCTGCCATAACTATGGCATGTCCCTGCATCTGATATGTCTCCTCCTTAATATGGACCATCTGGTCCTTTGCATATTTGTCTTTATTTCATGGAAGAAAATAGGTCACATCCTTGGTTTGGTACGCTCAAAAGTCTACTCGATCCACTATTCCACCTACTGGAAATAACTCTTTCAAAGACATTTCTGGTCCTTTGCATTGATCTTCTCTCTTTGGGTCTTCAGGCTCTCTTTTCAGTCGATCACTTGATTCAAGTTGAACCTTTAACCCGTTAAACCATTGAAAGTTCATCGGTTCATTGGTTCATTCTGTCTCTTTTGTTCTATCACTTCTTGGTTCAATCGCTTCTTTGCCCCTTAGTTAAACCATCACTTTAATTGAACTTGCCTTTGGAATCGTCCATGTTGCTTCTTTGTCCTTTATAGCCCTTCTTGTCTAAGTCTTTAGGGGGTCCTTTCTACATCTTTGATGAGTGGCAAGTTCCACTATTATGAAACTCATTAGAAACTTATTGAAAATGGGATCCACAACACGTCTTGCTCGAGCAACTTCAAAAGGGGAACACAGATGTAAACACTTGTCACACTCCGCAAAGTCATAATAAGACACGTGACGTATTCTGCTCTGCTTTATAATGGACATGTGGCAGCTTTCAGGCTTCTTTCTCTCAGCGGGCTTTATCCTTTATGTCCTTCAGACAGAATGGCCGAAGGAAATCTTCCTTGCCTTTGCATCTTTCCCACCGGGCTTTTGCTTTGTCTTTCAGGTGAATTCCTTCGAACAATTTGTCCAAAGGATTTTGCTTTGTCTTTTGCCTTGTTCACTTTTTTGAAGGAGTTCACTTTGTTTGTTTTTGCTCGTTGCCCTCCGAAAGGGAACTTGGCTTGGTTCACAGCCCTCCGTAAGGGCACTTATTCCTTTGGCTTCGGGGCAGCCCCCTGAACCTGTCAATTGAACTGACCGATTGAACCAACTTTGGTTCAACGATTCAATGGTTCAATCTTGTGTTTGAAGCCATCTTTTTGTCTAAGTCTTTTGATCTCTTTGAATTGATTGAACTCGTTGAACCAATTTGGTTCAAGGTTCAACAGTTCAATGGTTCATTCCTTGCTCAGAAGCTTGCCGATGAACATTTTTAGTTGAACCAAGGCGTTGAACCAATCTTGAAAATGACTAAGCATTAGAAACTTGTTCTTTTGATTGAACTCGCCTGTAAAAGCCTTTGAACCTATTGAACCTGCTAACTTCAAGCATGTTGAGTCTGTAGAAACATATCTGCAGACCCTATAGATTTGAGTCCCTTGAAAGAGTCTGTAGAAATGCACCTACAGAGTCCATAGATTCAAGCCTGCAGAGTCCGTAGATTCAAGCCTGCAGAGTCAGTAGATTTCTGAGAAAGCTTTGAAAAATGAAGAACTTGAATGCTCAGGACAATTTTTGAAAGGGAAAGAGAGGATTTTGGTCTGTAGGACCAAAATAGTTTAAATGTTGTCCCAAAAATGAGTGATATTTTTGGGGGACAACACAATGCTTATTCCTTGATCCAACAAAGTAAAATTTCCATAGACCATCACTAGACTCATCATCCTTCATCAAGGTTGGAATTGGTGCATTTTTATCATGCAAGCAATAAACACCAAGTCCTTCTTCAATCATCTTATAAGGATCATATTACTATGAGATGGAGGCCCACTCGTCAAGGAAAAAACCTAGATTCTCATTTGAGGGTGATTCATTTTCTTCTACATTATCTTCTATCAGCTCATCTGAGATGAGGCAATTGGTGTTCACAATACTTGGCATATATGGTTCCAAATGGAAATGTGCAAGGGTTCAAAATGTATTATTAACTTAGTGTCATACCTGGTCCTAAATATCAAATATGTCCAATTATCTGATAATTATACTTCAATCTTTGAAGTAAAGTCTCTTGGTAGAAACATGGAAAAGTAGGGAGGCAACTCCACCACAACCACATCTTGTTGAATGGTAACACTAGGGCAAGCATGTAGTGTCAATTTTGTAGACATCTAAAATTTCCCACCAATGGCTTCATGCTTGACTTTAAGACAATTCTTTGCACCCATTGAATATCTAGCCCAATAATTTCTAAGTGTCTCAAATTTGGCTTCATAACCATGCAAATAAATCAACTTGATCCATAAATGTTTTAATTTAGGGTAAATACAAATTGAATTAAATAAAAAATGAAACAAATGTTTAAATACATAAAAGGGATTAATCAATTTCCAAATCATAATCCTAACCCTGATTGAATTCATTCTTGAGCAAATGAAGTAGTTAAATCAATTATTGAAAAGGAAAATTCAAATATCGAGAGCATCTTAAATATTCTAGGAATGAATCATTACCTTTGTGAGTTGACTCAAAAGGAAAATATGTAAATGCACACCTATTCAACCTAATCATGACAATTTGGACACCTTTCAAACTCAACAGAGGTTCATAAAATCAACCAAGATTATATTTAACCCATTCCAAGCTATTTTGAAAGCCTATAAATACAAGCCTAATGCTCTTCATTTGAGGAGCTCAATCAAAGTAATGTTATAATGCAGGATTTCATTCATGAAGCAAATGCATAAAGTTATAACGTTAAAATTGAGCTAAACCATTAAATCATCAATCCAAGCCAAACATTGAACATGGTGCTACGAGGAGATGAAGGTAGCCACACTCCACTAATGAAGACCTTTTGATCATAATTTGAGCAAGCCAATCGAACCAACATCTTGGAGCATTCAAAGAAGGTAAGAATATATGTTTCATTGCATTTTTGTCGAGCTTTTGTTATTTACTGTTTGTTCACTATGCTCTCCTCTTTGATCTAGGCAAGGTAGTGTTTACTTGTTAGTGTGTTAGTTTTCATTTTGGGTCATTTTAAGTTGATTTCATTTTGAACTAACATATGCCCTAACCACCATGCTTGTATTCCTTAATCACAAATGGCACCCCCGGTGGGACCCAACACATCCCCCTTAGCAAGGAAAACATTTTGTAGTTCTTAAATTGAAGATTGGATGCTTGAATCTCTCACAAACTGATTTCCTAACCTTGTTTTGGTCAAATTTGGATTTGTCTTATTTCTCCAGTTTACATAGAGACTGCTGATGGTCAGGAGGAACCACCAATGGTTAGGCACTGACCATTGATGATTCTCCCGACCACCAATGATCATATGTCATCATTAATATTTTTGTTATAAGGGAGTTAACATGTTTAAAGACTATGTTTTGATAGTTTTTATCATTTCAAACATTGATTTCTATTTCTCAAAAGCATCTAAATCCATTAACTTAAATATACCTTGCAGGATTTTTGGTTTTGTTTACTAACCCCTAGCCTAACAAGTTTGATTTTGTGGGTTTGCCTTTGAGTGACAGGTAATGGTTGATGGTCTTTATTGATCGATGATGATTATGCTAAATTGCTTATGTTTCTCATGAAGTGATTACCAATGGTTACCCTAAAACTAATAACGATCACCAGACCACCAACGGTCACTGTGGCAGATTTAATTGAAAACCTAAGAGCTAAAATCTTAAGTTCGTTTGCCCAAGCATAAAATAGATTGTAATCATGACATTATAATATTATTTTTTGCAGGTTCAAAAGTTGATTAAAAATCATTTTGCATGTTTTTGATTAGTCAAACACTTCAAATTTAGGGTTTTAAAAAGAACTTGGATAAGATCATGCACACTTCAAATTTGGTCTAAAATGAACATGCTGAATTTTTCCACATGTGGTATTTGGTGCCTAAAATGAATCTAGCATGTTAAATATTAGCAACATTTCAAACTTGGTGCTAAAAACACGTGTTTAAATCTTTTAAACATTTTCAAATTGTTTTTTAATCGTGAACATAGGATAGATATTGCACACTTCAATCTTTGGGCTAAAAATGAACTTAGTTGCTTTTAATTTATTTGGTTGTGTGCAAATCCTTTCCTTTTTTGTACTTAAGCCAAGGGGGTAGTAACAAACTTAATTAAACATTTTAATTTGGTTTAACAAATCAACATCACTTTAACTATTTGTAACATTGTTTGTTGATTTTTCTTTTAGCAAAAAGGAATTTGTGCATGTATGCTCTCCCCCCATCCCATATAGGGAACTTGTGGGATAAAAAGCACCATCTTTATTACAATTTTGACTTAGTCCAAAAGTGTATAAATAATGTCATCTAAGCACTCCCCAAACTTGTATAGTATTGGTGATCTGAAAATGAACATAAAGTCTTTCTACTTATCATTTAGCGATGGATGTAGTGGTTGTGAAAAGGACAAGACCTTTTCACAACAAGCCAATCAACATAGATTCAATTGATGTGTTTCTTCTCTTATGTTCATACATGAAAGTGTGTACATATGGGATCAATCTAGATGATAACAAATAAACTAGTTTCAGTCAATCCTACTTTGCCATGCCTTGATAGGATTCAGGATGATTTTACCTGATTGTATTTTGGTCATGTATTGCTTGGTATGTTAGAACTAAAACTTGTTGTATAAACCATGTCATGAATGAGTCTTGTGTCCAACATCACTCCATTGTTTGAGGAGGTGTTATGCCATCTATTTAGAACCTTGATTTAAACTTATAAAATATTTGTGTCAAAACATTGTGAGTAACACTTGATTGAGGCGAGTACCGCTATGTTGCCCAAATCATTTCAAATATTATGCCTTTAAAGTCTTTGAAACAAATAACCATTGTCATATCTTTTGGGAGTGTAAACATCATTATGTTGCCCAAATTTTTTTAAAAGACTTGTCTTATATCATCTTTTATCCCAACTATCATTGTTTTCAACCAATTATTTGAGCCTTATTGGATTTTTATCTAAGCCCAATCATGTTGTTCGAATTCATCTAGCCTATTGTCAATAAATCCATAGTTTATCCTTAGTTGAATTTTTTATTGAATTTTACAAGTTCAGATTCAAACATTGATTGATTTTTGTTTAGGCATCAATTCATGGGGATGATACACAAATCTTTCTCTTTTGGGTTACATAAATTGGGTTAATTCATCACTCAAATTTGGAAACTTTTTGTTTATGCCTTTGTTTTATAGAGTAAGTGTCTCTTCAAAATACCTTTTGATTAGTGTTTTTCATCAACAAGACCATGTTTATGTCTAGAATCATGTGCCTTATCATTGCAAAACTATTCCAAGTTTGTTAGATTCATCATCATCCTCATCCTCTATAAATACTAACTTCTGATGTCGTTTGGCCAAAAGTCCTAGCACATATTGTTTAAGCCTAGCTTTTGACTCTGTGTTTGGACAAAAGACCTATTTGGAACACATTGTATCCTTAGACTTCAACTGCTTATTTTTAGATCATTTTACCTGACCTTGTTTGTGTAAAACATTTAATGTTAGACATATTAATGTTATATTATTTTTACAAAAGTCTTTACATCAAACTTTTTGGAGATTCAGATCAACCCTTAACCAGGCTAGATCACGTTTGAACCCTTTGTCTTTTTAGAGATAATTTTTTAGAGTTTACAGAACTCTAATCCCATCTTGTTGTGAAACATTTACGATTTGATTTAACCATGGCTCACAACACACATGGTAAAACTATGTATAATACATGATATGGGAATGTCAGTGCACATTAAGACTTTTTTTAAAACTCTTTCAAAGATGAGGTTATTTAGGATATGGATTCCTATCCACCATACAACACTCAATCAGGGAAATAGAGTCAAGATTCTTTAGCCAACTATTTGGTTAGCATGCCTCCTTACATAGAGCAAGACTAATAATAGACTGATCAATATTTGGCTAGAGTACCCTCGGTTGTAGAAGATGTTCAACAATAACCTTATTATGGTACAATGCCATCAAACAATGAAGTAGGGGATGACAATTTGCAAAATCTATCAAGAGGGGCTGATAACATGTCTTATCAAAACAAAAATCAGGCCTCTTCTAACAACCCTAATTCCATAATACTAATATTATATCAAGATCCACATATGCTTGTCATGTAGAGAGGCTTTATAAAGGACCATTTCATTCAAATGCGAACAACATACCAAACATATCGAGATTTAATATATAACTTTAATTAGATGACCATGTCAAAAAGACCTAATATTGACTTAGCTCCTTTAATGAGAGTTTTAATAGAATTGATTGGTCAATAAAATTAGGGTTTAGACCTATTTACACAAAATACTTTGATTAAAAATGTGTTAAATACCCCAACTATCGAAGAAGTGTCTTCTACTTCTATGCAAAATAGTGAGTAAAATGTAGTAGACAATACATAAATAATGTCCAATCTAAACCAAAGTGGTGTTAGCACACAAACATATAATCAATAATAAAATGTGAGTATAACTAGCACCATTAGTGGTCTGCTGACTCAAGGAGTAGGATTTTCTACATCTTAACCTCAACCAACTACCTCAAATCCTCAACCAATTATTTCTTCTAGCACCCAACAATAAGAATTAAGTAGTTAGACAATGACCAATGTCGTGCCACAATAGAATGTGATGGATCTTGCTCCTCCCCAATAGATGACAAGTATTATTTCACAATATCAGGCACCATTTAATCAATCCATGCAACAGAGGGAAAACATATTTCCACCTCAACAGAGGGCAACCAATGTTTCACCTCACCAGGTAATAGCGAACATACCTCTTTCATCGAAATGCCAAATCTTCAACATGCATCCATGTCCTAATAGGGATTCACATAGAAAAGATGTTCCAATGTTCCTCAAGTACCTGCTAGGCAATAGTTGCATTTCATGCCAAATGTACCACAAGTTCAGTGATAGGGTCTTGGTTCACAAGTCCCTCTTAATCAGCCAAGTATGAATAATCAATAGCAGGTCCCTGTTCAACCTTAATAGGCACAGTACAACTATATACCACTATCTAAACCTCAATATTCCCAAAATCAGACCTACATACTCAATACTAACCAGAATATGGCACAGTCATAGGTGTAATTTACACAATCACACCCTAATTTGTGCATGTATATTGTTGGTGCATTCCCTAGCTAATCCAACATTCCCTAGTAAATACCTCTATCATACCTCAATCAAAGTAATCCCCTTGTGATTACTCAACCATCTCCCTAGGCTAATGTTCCCATAAGTTTCCTCGAACAAGAGCTACAACAAATGAAAGATGCAATTTGTCGGGTGAATATTTTGTCGGCTACCTACCTGGTGACCAAAATAGTTCCTATCACCACAGCATAGGGAGATTGGTCATCCAATGTTGTAGTTTTACCACATCCAAAGGGGACAAATCTCTCATTTATTCAAGGGGAGGTTCCCTATTAAATATGCAGAAGCTATATACGATATATATAAGTAGAAAATAACACATGGGGGGCAAGATAAACCCTCCATCTCTCTTCTTTCAGAGATGATGCTCACAGACCAAGGAGAAAATCCTAGTGGAAACACTGAAGGCACTTCTCTTCTTTCAGAAGTGTTTTTGCAGGAAACAACGGGAGTTTCTTTCAGGTAGTAAAAGTAACTGGTGACAAAGGGCACAATAACCAGCAAGATGAAATAGAACACAAACTTTCCACCTCAACTGCCCATAGAGTATAACACAAAGGATAATGGGGGCACAAAGTCATCCCAAAATCCTCAACACAGAAAGGAAAGGAAAAACACACACTGAAAATAATTGTGAAAGCACAAAGTCTTCTCACAGTTGGCTTCAGGACACCTCCCTTTTTACCTTCACTAATTCTGCTTGTCAAATTAAATAAATAAGAATGCTTCTAGGAAACACACATAAGAACAATTTCCTAAAGTAGCACAAGCCAAAATAACACAAAGTCTGCAAACAACTTGCTTTCTCATTCAGATAAAATGAAGTGAAATTACAATCTGAGCTCAAAGTCTCAGTCTTCTTCTTTCAAAATGGGTAGAGTTTTGCTCCTGTAAAAATGAAAAGTCCCCCTCCAATGATACAAAAGATTACATTATATAGATGCAAAGAGAGGCTTGGCCCTTTTCCCCATGGAGTGACCCATTCGATGCATTAATGCCTTGGATGCATTCTTGGTTTTGTCACGCTGGAGCAGGGTAGTTTCTTTGACTATGGCATGCTAGTTCATCTCTAGTGCCTCCTCCCAAGTCTGAATCTCTCATTCCATCACCTGCTTAGCCGCATAACTATCTGTTCTATCTTTATCTCAAAGGGGACAAACATAAGGTGCTTTCAATGTTTGTAGACCCTAAATATCTACCTGGTGAACTACTCCATCTATTGGAAATAACTCCCACTGAGTTTCCCTCTTTGTCACTTCCTTCTCTTGGTCTGGCCTTAGGCTTTTTGAATGCACCCAGATTCATCTTCTAAGTCCACAAAAATCAACATACACTTAAATGCAGCCGATTTGGCATTCGCAGGTCTTTCCTCTATTAAAGGTTATTAGCTAGCCAGTCGCTCCAAATTTGATGTCCACAGGTCTGTCATTCTGCTATGATGCGGGTGAGGACACATGGTAGCATCTACGACTTTGGAATAAACTTATTGGAATAAGCTTTGAACTGTTAGAGATTGGGGGGCACAGATGCAAACATGTGGCAGCTTTTGCTTCAACTAGGATGGGACATGTGGCATGGTCTTAATACTTTAAACATTCACATGGACGTAGACACATGGTAACTTTTGCTTTGATTTAGTCATTCACCCTAGGGCCCACCATGGTCTATGCTCGAAACAGTGAACCTAAGGGAAGAGACTACGGATATTAGCACTTGGAGGCTTTCAATAAGATTCAAGAGGGACACGTGGCAGCATCTACCGATTCATAGAAACAAAGCATAAAGGGGGTCAACTGATGACACTTGGCAGCATTCACTTGACTCTTTCTATTGCACGCATTTCTCTTCATAACTGAGGCAGTCTTTGAACCTTTGAACCCAACGTGTTGAACCAATTGAATGTTGAACCCATTGAACCAATGAACAAAAATAGTTCAAGGTTCAATGGTTCAATGGTTCAAGATTTTCAGACTCGTTAAGTGCTCGAGGCTGTGAAACTTTATTACGATTGAACTTTGAACCACTGTCGAAGTGCTTAGCTCTTGTTGATGACAATTGAATCTTTGAACCCATTGAACCAAAATGGTTTAAGGTTCAATGGTTCAATCCTTGTCCTGATGCTTGCCGATAGGCCCTTTTTGATTGAACCAAAGTGCTGACCCAAACTTGAAGGTGACCAAGTACTATAAACTCAATCTTTTGATTGAACTCACCTATAGAAGCCTTTGAACCTGTTGAAATTACTAGTCCCTTTACCAAAAAGTTGAGAAAATGACGAAATTGAATGCTCAGAACAATTTTTTGGGAAAATAAGAGACAATTTTGGTCATGCAGGACCAAAACAATTCATATGTTGTCCAAAAAATGAGAAAGGTATTTTTGGGGACAACACAATTATCGCCATCTAAGCTAGGAAACAAACCAAAAGTTTTAAGTTAGATGATGTGTATTTTTACCCTTTCAAAATGGAATACTTGCAGATACCATTTCCTCCAGGGAATGAGCCACCAAAGTTTGACAAATACAAGGGAAAGGTGACCCCAAGGCCCGTATGACATAATTTTTTGTCATGTGCCAACCAGTGGCATATAATGACATCTATTTGTTGTTATTGTTTCCAAAATGTATAGCTCGACAAGCCTTGGAATGGTTCCTAAAGTTACCAAAGAATTTAGTTTTTGATTTCGATGATCTTTTAGACAAATTTATGTAGTACTTCTCTTACAATCTTGAGCATGATACTTCATTGGCAAACTTAATGCGGGCCAAAAAAAAGTGGATAAAGCTTCACAAGCTATCTCTAGTGATGGAGAGCCCTTGCAAGTTGATTCACCCACAATCTACCAGACAAGCAACTAGTCGTTGTCTTTACAAAAAAATTACACAATGATATATCATATAATTTGAAGTTGTAGTGTGCATACACATGTAAAGAGATCATTAATAAAGATTTACTGATTGAAAGAGCCCTCATTAATAAAGGGATTATTAAACTAGCTTTATCAAATCAAAGATCAAATGAAAGTCATAATAATGGTCAAAACCAACATCCATTCCAAGCACAAGTATCACAACCGGCACATGTCAATAATAAGGACAAACCCAAATAATTCAACCACAACAAAAATGTTATAGGTAACAGAGTAACAGAGTCACAACATGTCCAAATGATGTATTCATTGTCTGCTCAGCCTACACCACCTTTCCAACTTACTCCTAACCAACAACCTTTCAAGTAGCCGTAACATGCACAACAAGCACAAAAACCTCAACTAGTGCAGCTGATGCAACAAATGCCATAATGTATGGCTTTTCAAAACCCTCATTCCCTAAGGAGAAACATTCCAACTCATCATGCTTTTACTAACTTGATTAGATGGCATGTTTCGAAGGAACAATTGCATGAAGGTGTTGACATGCCAGACTGGTATAGGTCGAAATAATTATATGAATTTCATAGGGTTAATGACCATAATTTTTAGATTTTAATGCAAAATAGACATGAAATTTAGAATATGTTGGAAAATAGAGAGATCATATTATATCATGGAGCTTCCACTTCCAATCATAATGTTGGCATCTATTAGAATCATGTTCCCCAACATAACAATTAACAACCACAACAACAACGATTAGTGCAACATCAACATCAAAAATATCAACAACCAAGGCCGAACCAATAGACTCAATAGAACTAACAATAGAACCAACAACGAAAAATAATGGACAAAACCAAGGTCAAAATGGTAATAATCAATAGACCCACCATATAGTTTCACATGATTACAATGCGTTATAGGCCATATTATACGAGGTTACATAAACACCATTTCCATTAATCCTATACCAAGTGCCAATCATATAAGACTGTAGCTAATCATCCCAAAGTAACCAAACCATTCTAGTAATCCTTCAGTGACATGGTATTGCACATAGGTGAACCAACAAGTAGGGATTCCCATGTTAGGACCTTCTACTATTGACTCATCATTAACCTATGACCACTTTAAAGTGCATTGGTAATTAAGACTTATCTTATTTGGTCCCCCTTCACCATCATTTGTTAGCAACAGTGGTCCTATACCTAATACTGAGTGTGTAATCACAACATAGAGATCAGAGATTACCATAGCAGGCCGACAACCATCTACCACTCCACCCATCATCCAACCAACCATTTTTCCTCTAAATAAACCATTTACCACTATCCCAAAAAAGATGTTTCACATGGTGAAATAATTGTAAAAGATGCCAACACTAAACTCCATTTTAGATTTGTTACGTACATCTACTATCCACAAAAACATCTTGATAAAGTTATTTGGTGAATCCACAGTTCCAAATGACATATCTCTTGATAAATTTCAAACTTTGGTTGGACATCTAGATCCAACCCAACAAGTAACCTTCAATCAAAGTGATATGTCATCCATTGGCCTGTAACAATACTTCATTATACATCAAAGTCTACATAAAGAGGCACAAAGTGAAATGTGTCCTTGTAGATAATGGATCAGGTCTAAATATAGTGTCACTAAAGCTCATCAAGCTTCTTGGGTACACCTTGATAGATCTCCAAGTAGAAATAATCACCATCAAAGCCTATGATAATGAAGAGTGAGAATCACAAGGCACCATTAGCTTGCCAATTATCATTGGGCCCTTCACCCATGATATACTTTTCCATGTGTTAGATCTTCATTTATCATACAATGTGCTTTTGGGTAGACCTTGGTTACATGAGATTTGAGCAGTCCCATCGACACTGCACCAATGTCTCAATTTTTCCAACTCAGGGATGCAAGTTAATATTGTAGGAGATTTGCATGCATATGAGCATTGCAAACATCTAGAGGCTTAGTTAAAGAGCTACAATTACCATTTCAACATGAATCTAATCACCAAACAAGACAAGGGGAAACAAATACTTATTAATTTACCAGAGGATAATTGCATTAATCCTATTACCCGTGATTTAATTTCCCACATTCCACCTCTTGAAATGTCTAATCACTATACCATCTCAGATGATAGCCCAAGAGTGTATTTGATGCAAGACACCATTCACATTGCAAAAATTCCACAAAACCCAATGTCCTTTGGAAGACCAAAATCCAAACCACTCGTGCATTGGTAAAGAAAGGGTAAAGGCCATCTACATAGTTCAACACCAATCACATTCATATCGACCTCTGACTAAGAACAAGACCCTTTCAAAGGTACTGAATCATGGTTGTATAATGACAAGATCGGATTATTATAAAAAATCCAAGTATCCCATTCCTAATTGGATCATGGAGAACCAAAACTATGAAGGAGGAGGCCTCAGGCCAAATCAATAGGGAACACCTGAGACCATTTCTATGACTAAGTACAAAAGAACCTATGGACTTGGATATAAACTGCCTGGGAGTGAACACACATATCTTATTCAAGATCTATCACCAATGACTAGTGACGATGATGTCAACATCGAAGCAGAGTCTGATCATAGCTATTTCAATGACTTAGCCCAAACCAACCTATTTGACCATAATGCCATATGTATCCTTTGACCAACGATTTGTCATAACCCACTACCATTGTATAATCCCCAACTAATAGATTGGGACCAACAACAATCCAAAATGCCAATTGATGAGTTTCAAAATGATGAAGCTTTCTATGATTTTCTAGGCCTTTTGGACAATGTTCCTTTGGAGATCATAAATCAGGGTTATCAATCAAATTGGATCCTAAAGTCTATTTTGGAGAGTGGGAGAACACCCTTAGCCCAAAATAAACAAATAAAACATCAAGGTATCAAAGTGAAAACCTCTTTGAGGCACTTTTTGACTAGGGAAAGAGTAAAGATAAAGCACAGTCCAGCAGTGAAAACCTATTTTTGGCACCGCTAGATAAAGGTGTTCAACCTTCTTCAAATATAGACTAGGAGCCCAACAATGACGAACTTGTCTACAGGTCCGAGTTCAGTCTTGAAGAACATCGAGATTTTGATCAAATTATCTAGGACACCATCAATGATGAGCCTCTCACTGAGTTTGAATTCATTATTGAGGAACAACGAGCTTTTGATCGCATAATCCAAGAATTTCTAACTGTTTTTGTCACATGGCCATATATCGCACTAGGGGATTTTGATTCATCATGTCTAGGAGAACTTGAAGAACTTATCTTAACACAAGACTCTGACATAACCAAACAATTCAAATCTTTGTGCACTATTCTTAAAGATGGTTCAACCCTTATAGGGGAAGACACAACAATGGTAAACATTGATTCTCCAGATGACCCAAAATTGATTAAATTAGGCATGTCCCTCATTAAGGAGGAGTGTGAAGTCCTTACAACCCTTTTGAGGGAATTTGTAGATATATTTGCATGGGCATGTTCTGAGATCCTTGGTTTGGACCCTTCCTTAGTTATTCACCACCTTGTGGTATATACTTATGCCAAATTGGTGAAGCAAAAGTTACACAAAATGCATCCTCATATTACGGTATTGGTAAAGAAAGAGTTAGAGAAGCTCTTAGAAGTGAGATGCATCAAACTAATAGACTATTCTGAATAGATTACCAATGTAGTACCAATTAATAAAAATTTGGAAGAAATCAAAGTCTGTACTGATTTATGAGATATTACCAAAGCTTGCCCTAAGGATAACTTTCCATTGCCCAACATTGACATGATTGACAACTCCAAAACATGTTATGAAATTCTTTTTTTATGGATGGATTCTCAGGCTATAATCAAATCTGCATAGCGTCAGAAGATCAACACAAAACCATGTTCACCGCTCTATGGGGATTATTCTATTATTAGGTTATGTCATTTGGTGTTAAAAATGTAGGGGCCACTTATCAAAGAGCCATGACAATCATATTTCATGATATAATGCATGACATTATCAAAGATTTTGTCGATGACATACGAGGCAAATCAAAGAATAGGCATGATCATCCAACAACACTAAGGAGGATATTTAAGTGACTATATGAATACAAAGTTAGGCTCAACCCAAAGAAATGTGTTTTTGGCATTATATCAGACAATTTTTTTGGCTTCATTGTGTTTCACAAGGGCAAGATGTCAATCCTATTAAAGTACGAGCAATGACAAAGATGCCACCATCGACTAATTTAAATCAGCTCCATAGCTTTCAGGGCAAGATCTAATCTATTAAATGCTTCATTTCCCAATTAGCTGATAAGTGTCATCTATTTACACACCTACTGAAGAAGGGTGTGACATTTATTTGGCATGATGATTATCAAAAAGCTTTTCAATAGATAAAGGACTATCTTTCAAATCCACCAATTCTATTACCTCATATGCCATGGAAACCATTCCTTTTATATCTATCAGCAATAGATCAAGCCTTGGGGACACTTCTAGCTCAACACGATGACAATGGAAAAGAGCATGCAATGTACTATCTAAGCCATATACTGGTTGCATACGAACACAATTATATGCCCATTAAAAAACCCTGTTTATCCATGGTCTTTGTAGCTTAGAAACTATAACATGTTGAACAATAAAACCATGGTCATTTCAAAAGTAGAACCCCTCAAGTATATACTATCTAAAATAGCTTTATAAGGTCATATTGCCAAATGAATCACGCTTCTCGATGAGTTTGAGGTAGAATATGTGAACCAAAAAGCTATCAAGGGGCAAGTTCTTGATAATCAGGTAATTGAACCACCCCTTGCAAACACAGAACCACTCACATTTCAATTTCCCAATCAATCCACAATGACCATCATTGACACACCTCTTGAGGAACAATATTGGAAGCTGTATTTTGATGGATCATTTGTAGTACATGGGTCACGGTTAGGCCTTTTGTTTATCACTCCATAGGGGGATCTAATCCCTAAGTCATTCAAAATCAGTTTTTTTATACCAATAACATGGTTGAATATGAGGCACTCATCGTAGGGATTTAAAAAGTAGAACAATGGAATATAAATCATCTAAAGGTTTATGGTGATTCATATTTAATCATCAATCATGTTATATAGCACTTACAGACTGAAGATGACAAGTTGGTTCCCTACAAAGCCATGGTCAATAGTCTCAAACATTAGATTGTCAACATCGAGTTTGAACATATACTAAGGGTAAGCAACAAAATAGTAGATACAATGGCCACCATTAGGTCACTCATTTGACATACATAAATGGTAAAATGACTATCAATTTCTCATTGAAAATTTAATAGTACCATTTCATGAACCTTGAACTAATGCAATGATCTATGATATTATTGGTCCTAGCTCTACTTAGTATTCAAACCTATGTGCCTATTTATATAACCATGTTTTACCACTAGACTTATCCTAAAAACAAACCAAAGCCTTCATCCATAATGCCCAATGTTATACCTTACTTGGACCAACCCTATATCGTCATAGTTTTGATGGAACTTTGCTTTGTTGTTTACCTTTGGTAGAATCTATACTAGTGTTACAAAAAGTTCATGAAGGCGTGTGTAGAGCCCACACCAATGGGGCAATCTTATCTACAAATTTCTTATGTACTAGTTACTTTTGGGCAATGATGGATGTAGATGCAGCTGCATATGTCAAGAGATGTGATTAATGTCAACAACATGCTAATCTAATTCATGCCCCTATCAAGACTTTAAAACCAATGTTGACACCATGGCCATTAGCTACATGGGGCCTCAACCTCATTGGAAAGATAAACCCCACCTCTTCAAATGGCCATAAACACATCCTCATTGCCATAAAATATTTCATTGAGTGGGTTGAAGTTATACCCCTCACTTACGTGACTGGAAAATAAATCTCCAAACTCATCTTCAACCATCTTATTTTTCGCTATGGTATTGCTTCCAATATTATATCTGATAATGGAGGATCATTCAAGAACAAGGATATTAATAAGTTATGTGCTGAGTACAACATCACACATCACTTATCCATAACATATTATCCTCAAGGTAACGGTTAGGTTGAAGCATCAAATAAAACCATTGTCAACATCCTAGAAAAGATTATCAATGATGTCAATCATGATTAGCACCTTTAGATATTTTGCACCCTCTAGGCATACCATACCAATCACCGCACACCCACAAGAACCACTCCATACTCACTTGTTTATGGCATTGAATCCATTCTTCCCATTAAGGTCAAGTTACCATCATTACACATCTCTTTCAAACATGTTCTGGATGACAATGACTATCAAGTAACTCACCTACAAGAGCTAGAATTGCTTTATGAGAAACACATGGATGCAGTAAATAATCTTTAAGTATATCAGAACTGCTTCCATGACTAATACAATCAGTGTGTGAAACATAAAAAATTTGAAAGAAAACCAAGAGCATACCATGATCGAAAATAAACATAAAGGCAAGTTCAAACCTAACTGGGTAGGTCCTTTCATTATTGTTGTAGATTATGGCATAAGAGCATACATGCTCACCACACCAGATGGAGATGAACTTGATGAGCCTTTGAACATTATACACCTCAAACAGTACTACACTTGAGTGACACAATGTATTGTCTATGAGGACTATTTTAAGTTGTACCATATTATTAATATTCTTCTTTGTACCATACCATTTTGTCATCCTATCATCCTACCATTCTCCCATCTATCACTTTACATATTAATTAGCCGTTCTACAATTCTATTCTATCAACCAAGCATGTTTTAACCCATCTTATCCTAACCCGTTTGACCTTGGTTCATCCATTGGTTTTATGTTTTTAGCATGAAGAATCAGATCAGTTTCAGCAGTTGTTTCAAGAATTCCAAATAGAGGTAGTATTGTAGAGCAGTATAATAAAATTTTGGCAGTTACATACTTTGTTTCTTGTTCCCTTCTAATCATGTTCCTTTATGTGAACCTAATTATATCACATATAGAGGCAAATCAATGTTCACCAATTTTGCTACTAATTATAACTGCCTATGGGAAAATTAGTATCATTGATCTAATCTGTTGTACCCTAATTATAATCACCTATGGGCAAACTAGGGGCAACATTTATTTATTATGCCTTGACATACCAAGTAGACATTCCTAGGTCATACTTTGCCATCATACCAATTGTGCATGTTTTGTTTGAATTATCTATTATACTAGTCAGATTCCTCCACTGTAAGGTGAAACTATTATGAACTAAGGCCATTTCAGTTCTATGTGGGTAATGTTTGATTCACGTTGAGGTCAACCCAACCCCCATTTTTTGCCATGCTCTTGCCATTTTTTGAGCAACTTAAGTCACGCTCTCACCATTTTGTGAGCATCCTTTAAATTTTTCCATGCTCTCGCCATTTTGTGAGCTTTGACCATTTAGTATCTCATCATTCTCGATCGAGTTGAGATACTTCAAAAATTCTAAAAACATTTGTAAAATCATTTAGAAAACTCAAAAATATTTATCACTTCTTTGCTTTAAGGATTCTGGAAACCATTACTAAGTGACAAGAAATCACATGTTCCCTAGTCTCCTCATCCTTTTAGGCCTTTTATCCCATGCACTTGACATTTTGTAAGATTTAACCTATTCTTTTATCACATCCATCATGTTTGTTTTTCATCAGTTATCATTTTTTTCTTAGTTCCTGGGAGAACTACATTGGACTTGAAGTTTTATTGGGTATATCATCCATAGAACTATGTAGGTAGCGTCCACTTGCCGAGTGCATATGGAAATATCTCGGCCACCCCCTTTCTTTGCTTCTATTCCCCCATCTTGTTTGTTTGTTAAGTTGTCACCTATTTTCTAGGGGCAATGTGCATCATCTTGTTCGATTGCTCATTTTTGTTTATGTTTATTTATGTTCTTGTTTATTTGTTTTGAGTACTATTGCCTTGATTTAGTTTATGTGTATTCATTAGGTGATTCCTTGTGTACTTGTTCTTGAATTCATCCATATTCATTCATACGCCAACATTATCATCATGGTTTTTATCATTGGTGCATTATTTTCCTTTGAGTATTAGATCAGGAGTCAATCCTTATGCATATTTCAACAAAGTCCTCATGATGTTCTATCATGATGCCTATTTTCAAATGCTATTACCAAAATTAGTTTCGAGAGGTCTACACCATCAATGGCATCATAGACATCTCCTTAACAGCAACACCAGTAGCAATCACAGTCGTATCTCAAATAGAGTAATTAAACAAATGAAAGAATTTCAACCTTTGTTAGTTCAGATGAGCATCTTCCTAATAGCAGGTTGTCCCAATTCATCTTTAACCTCTACATCAAGTTATCATCATCATGTTTTCATTCATCAACTATCAATCCTGTTTGACATAATCAGGGTCTAGTGATTATAACCACCTATGGGCAGATCATTGTACACCGTCCCACCTGCATTCTAAATGATTATAACCACCTTTGGGCAAATCATTATGTTATCCCTAATTATTTACTTTATGTTGCCCACCTAGGGCATGCTATTATCTTATTTGTATATACTAATTGGGGAAGCTCTATATTTTCAATGATTATAATCACCTTTGGGCAAATCATTGTGTTATCATACCATGTTGCCATAATCGAGGTATAATGATTATAATTGCCTTTGGGCAAACCATTGTATATCATCCCACTTGCATTCTCACTGATTCTACCCAACTTTTTGCAAATTATTGTGTTATAACCCCATCATCTTCCTATGTTTGGTCCCCTCATCTCACTTATTTCTTTTGAGGAACCATTTGCCACTCCTTTTGCCAACTACTCCCACGAGGGGATACACTACAGTTCATCCATTGTCATTGAAGTCATAAGCATAAGGAACATTTTTATTCGTTGATAAGACATTAATGTGCTTACAACTTGCATCATCTTCCTAAACATGGGCAAACTATAGACATTTAAAATTGGCCACCAATGGCTTCATACCTCACTTTAAGCTAATTTTGGCCAACCATTGAATACCTAGCCCAATAATTTCTAAGTGTCTCAAATTTCATTTCATAACCATGCAAATAAATCAACTTGACCCATAAATTAATTAATTTGGGGTAAATGCACATTGAACTAAATAGAAAATGAAACAAATGTTTAAATGCCTAAAAGGGATTAATTAATGTCCAAATCCTAATTCTAATCCTAATTGAATTCATCCTTGAGCAAATAAAGTAGTTAAATCAATTATCAAAAAGGAAAAATCAAATATCAAGAGCATCTTAAATATTCTAGGAATGAATCATTACCTTTGTGAGTTATCTAAATGGGAAAATATCTAAATGCACACCTATTCAACCTAATCATGACCATTTGGACACCTTTCAAACTCAACAAAGGCTAATAAACTCAACCAAGATTAGATTTAACCCATTCCAAGCTATTTTGAAAGCCTATAAATACAAGCCCAATGCTCTTCATTTAAAGAGCTCAATCAAACTAATGTTATAATGCAGGATTTCCTTCATGAAGTAAATGCATAAAGTTATAATGCCAAAATTGAGCCAAACCATTGAATCATCAATCCAAGCCAAGCATTGAACATGGTGTTAAGAGGAGATGAAGGTAGCCACACTCCACTGACGAATACCTCTTGAGCATAATCTGAGCAAGCCAATCGAACAAACCTATTAGAGCATTCAAGGAAGGTAATAATATATGTTTTCTTGCATTTTTGTTGATCTTTTTTTATTTGTTGTTTATTCATTATGCTCCCCTATTTGATCTAGGCATGGTAGTGTTTGCCTGTTAGTGTGCTAGTTTTCATTTTGGGTCATTTTGATTTGATTTTATTTTAAACTAACATATGATTCAACCACCCTCCTTGGATTCCTTGCTCATAAAATTTAGATATTTATGATACCCACTATCTTTGTTGGTGAACCATTTAATTGCAATACTCCTTTAATATTTGGTTCATTGATAAGACCAAGCTTGTCTAGAGTTTTCTAGGCATGACCATATAGTCGTGAACTAAGCAGTCACCAACTATTAAAGAGAGTTAGAATGGAGTCATTTCTCTTGAATTTACCTCGGCTTTATCCCCTTTTGCCATCTCATGTATCGATTGTACTTGATGTTTCACCAGTTGGTCTGAATTAGTTAGGACAACTCCTTGTTTCTCAACTAGTTGTAGAGACACCTTGACAACTAAAAGCTCTTGGATGAGCATATCCTTTTGTCCTAGAATATCAAGGGATTGTTACATGGTAATGTTGACATTAGATTTATTCATCTGATCTACTATACTGAATGAAGCTCCACTAACTTTTGACTGCACCTTTTGAACCACTAATTATTCATAGACAAGAGGTATTCGAGGGACCTTCCCAGCCTTTGCATTTTAATTTTATTGTTTTTTAGGGGTTTCAGGCTGATCTTTGGTACTTTTGGAAATAATATTAGGAATACTTGAATATTTAGTCACATCTTGAGCCTCATAATTAGCCATTCTTTTAGTTCTAGTTAAACCTGTAACTTAACTACTTGAAATGTTAGTCCCACCACCATGATTAAAAGCAACATCATCATCCATTTGCCAATTTACATTAATGACGTCAGGTTTCCCTTGAATTTGTTGAGCCTCTCCTTGGGGTACCAAATTTGTCTCTTGATACTGACCTCCTTGAAGATAAGACCCTTCTTGTGTCATTTGTGGCATAATAATGTTCTGGGATACCAAGGATTGGTCTTAAGCATCATTGAGATTGGATGGCTACCAAATTGAGTCGTGCATCAAATTGTTTTGAGGTGGTATGGGGACAATAGATTTTTATGTGGAAGGTACATCAGGATCAAGAGTTGCATATGGCTTGGTTGGAACTATGGCTCCTTATGTTTAGTAGGGTGGTCTATTTTCTCTAAATCCTTGATAAGGCCTTTGATCTCTGAAAGTTTGATGGGAGGTTTGATTCTATTGTTGGAAAGACCTACCCTATTGTTTTCTCTTAAGTTGAACTATTTTATTTCTAAAAGATTGTAACTAATTTCTCAACTCTCTAATCTCACTCACTTGATTAGAAGGGGCTACAACTTGGACTTTAGGGGATGGGATAGGGTCCATAGATGGGATTTGAGGAACTTTGGGGAGTGAAATAGATTGCAACTATGGGAATATAGGCATTATAGGCCTTGGACCAAGCTTACCAGCTTGTATCAAACTATTTTCTACTCTTATGGCAACTTTATAAACATTTGGCAAGGTATTACCACCCATTGACTATATCATCACACTGATATCATAATTAAGGGTTTTCATGTAGTACAAGAAGGCATATTTTGGGGATGGTCTAATCACTTCAAGAATTCTAGTCCATGACTTTTGGAATCTAAGGTTAATATTAGACATGAACTCATGGGGAGCTCTTTGAATGGTGGTTAGCTGCTTAACTAATGATAGCTGATCAGATCTATCTTCAAACTACCTAACTAAGGCTGCACCTAACTCATCCTAGGTAGTAATGGAGTTCAATGGAATATTTCCATACCACTGTAATGTTTTTCCTTTGAAAGAAGTAGCAAGCAATCTGACAGCCACATTATTTTGAACAACATCATGAACGTAGCAAAGGTTGGCAACATCCTAGATGTGCTTAATAGTATTTGTTTGATGCTTTCCAAACAAGAAAGAGATGATTTTAACAACAAACACAATAATATCATCATATTGGGCTAAGTTTAATGGCCTACCTTTATTGAATGGAACAAATGTTTTATTTTTAATAGCCATTTAGGGAGTGGAGATGACACTGCTTAAGATAATAGGATGAAGAGGGGATGAACATTGATTTTGGGGATAAGTTCTTGTCATATTAAATCTTGATATCTTATATGAAACAACATATATCTCAATGAATTTGATGGGAATACCTTTCCTAGTTGACCTTATAGTAACCTTTGGCATGAGAATGTTGTTTGACAATTTGAATAAGCTTCAGCTTCTGATGATGATGGATCTCCTTTGCTACTACATATGTTTCTCCTTAGCTCCAAATTTCATTTTCCTCAAGGAGAATGAGGCCCACGAAGCATGCAAGAACTATTGGTTGCCTAGGTCGTACCTTAGTCAAGAAGGGGATTATTTAAGGCCTCTTGTTCAAACCTAGTCCAACACGAGAATGATCCTACATTATGGGTCACCTAAATTTGGGTTAGACCTCCAAAGAAGGTTGGATTCCTTTTGGATCTATCACATATACTAGACCTAAGCTAACTCTTGCTTGGAAGAGAGAGAGAGAGATTGACAATAATTCATAAAAGCATGTAAAGATGAGGTGATGCACCAAATGTTTTGATCCTTATACTTGCACACAACACACTGCATGACACTTTTAAGACTATAGTAGATCACTCCATTCAATCTTTGATGAGTTTTCACATAAGTATTTCACATTAAAGTAATGACTGGCTATCAACTTAGCATGGGAGGACAGTTGTCCACTTCCACACTGACCAACAGACCATTTATGTAATTAGAATGACCTATGAGAGCTATCAAAACACTGCATGAAGGTGAGAAAACTTAGACAAAGGCAAGGAAAACATACATTCACTTGACGATATCAACAAATCTATAAGACACACTTCAAATTAGCTTGCAAAATAGAGGAATTCAGTCTTTTATTGCATCAAACAGGTGTTATAGTACAAATCTCTATAGAGTCTAGTCATGCCAAAGAGAGGGATCCATTTTAAGGCTTATAATCATATATTTATAGCAAAAATGAGTGAGATAGGCAAGGATCATGTGTAGAAGGATGGAAAAGGGAGCATAATGACCAAAATATCAATCAGTCTAGCATTGATGCCATTAGAACATATCATAATACTTGGGATCATTTATGGAATGTAGCCATAACGACTGCATAATTCCCTTTCAATTTATTTCTAGATTGCATTGATGCTCCTTAAAGTTACAATGGCAGGATTAAATCATTAGCAATCTTATTTAAATGTCAAAGAAGTAGCAATAAGTGGATCAATCTATTATGATATTTTTCCAACATTGATTGCTCCTCACTAGCTTGTCATGGCATGCAAGGATGGAAAAAGGGGTGTTAATCATGTTTTTGTCTCTGGCGATGATCCCATCAAACCAACGTGTCTACCTTTTTGTCATCCCTTGATGTATTTGATCTGGTTTGACTTCTATCTTATCTGGCTTCAACTTTTGATATTGGCCCTTGATCTCCTTTTTGTGTACTATTACATATTCTTCCTCATGCACCATTGATCTACTTTATAAAAATGAACACGAGCCATAGATCTTTTGTCAGGTCAACACGCTTAAGACACTTATCACCCATGCATTTGTCTTTAATATCCACTGAACTTTTGACCGAATGCTTGTCGTTAGAGTTTTTATTTTGATTACATGCACACCATTGATCTATTTAGGCCCATTGGCCTTGTCAGTCACTGTGCACCATTGGATCTCTATTTACGTATATGAGATCTTGACACTTGTCATTTGTGCATTCATGTTGACCTTTTGACTTGATGTTCATCATCGATCTAAAATCTACGATCAAATGCATGTCATTGGATCTTTGGGACCCACTAACACTATTAGGTTGTCACTCGATGTTGGATCTTCTATACGATTGAACATCAACCATTGCATCTGCTTTTCAAATTCAAATGGCTCTTTGCCATAACTACTTGATGTTCCCATGCATGTCTCATTTTGTAAGTCTAACTTTGTAGGCTTATATCATAAGATAATGAGCTCATCATGACATGAAATTTGCATAATATGATCTTGGCACAAAGAAATTCATGTCCATACAATATTTTGGCTTTGATAAGCCTCCTAAGCATACTTATAAATGCACAAAAGAGTTGGACAGTGCATTTCTTCATGACGTTCGATGATGGTTTGGTTCTTTAAGATCACCATATTCACACTTTAAAGATGCTTAAAGTGTTTCAAAAGCTTGCAAATGCTATGCGATCTTTTCTTGAAGTCCATGTGCTCCTTGTGACATAGGATCACTCTTCAATTAGGACCCTACTCAGCTCCTCATTCTGGACTGGGCAATTTTGGTATGTAGGCCAAATTTGGCAAACAAGTAAAATTACAATTGTTTTTTTCCTTTAAGTTAATTAAAAAAAACAAGGGTTATATGTTGGTTTGAACATTCCCATAATTGAATAGAAATTGTAAAATCTTGAATGAAATTATGTGGTTAAAAAATCATTTTCAGGTTTGGTTTATATTGGAAAAGTTTTCACCTCTATATACCTAGAGGTAGGGGTCAACCCCCACCAATAGGTCTATAAAAGCAGTTATCATTACATAAACCTTGCATAGGTTTTCTTAATAGATAGTAAATAATGGTAAAAACTTTTTGAGTGTGTACGTAAAAGAAAAGGGGGATTTTTTCTCTCTCATTATGAGCATGCAACTTAAAAGGAAAACTAACATGAGATAATTGGTTTAGTAAGTATGTATGGGGTTTCAAGGAAAATGGTGGTTCTTCGAATAAGTTATTCTTACAAGAAAACTCGTTGATACAATGAACTAAGGAACTTAAAGCTATGTTATAACTTGGGAAGCAGGTTATTAAAGAGTTAAATGTGTTTGAGAAGACGGGTCCTATCCATTTAAAATACCTTAAAAATTATAATGTTTGAAAGTCTCTCAAGATATTATAATTAATTTAAATCTCCTATAAACCTGTAGGTGGTGGTCCTATAGGCTTCAAGATGGTTAGGTTTCCTTGTTATGTTAACAATGTGTCATGCGATGAGAGTGCTTATATTTAAATACATAAATTATATTTATACCTTGACATCCTTGGTCTAGAATTAAACCAATTATATATATTATCTCATCTATAATAGTAAACCTTATAACAACTGTCTTTATATTGAGTTTGATGCATGCTTAGCTACATTATTGTACTTTAGTCTTATTTATATAAAAATTATGAAAGTTGAGGAATGCTTAGGTCAAGATTTAATTATAAAACCATACCTATTTGACAATGTAGTATCATTATAGGGTTAAAGCATGATTAATGAACTAAGTGTGGTGAAAAGATTAAGTAAATGGGTCTTAGGTTTTCATGGTATAATATTTTATGAAGCCAACATATACCCATCATTTATTCAAAACCTTCTAAGTGAATATACAAGGTTAGTGAGCTATCTTTTGGTGATTGCCTGAATGTTATTAAGATTAGAAACTAGGATGCATCATTTTATTGAGGTTGTTTCTCCTAACTCAAAGGATGTTGTGTGATAGGCAAGATGCCTGGTTTCAAGACATACACCATCATGTAGACATTATTTATGAATTCTAGAGAACCTTGGTCTTGTACACTTGGAGAATACACATCATGGATGTACCTTCAACTTCTAGACCTTTTTCACTACTAAAAGGCTCACATACACTATCTGTTTGTTGTTACGATGACCCAGGCCTTCTATCTTGACCAAAATTTAATAAGCATGTTCATCTTCCATCTCTGCAAATTATGGACTTGCACCTATTTTTCAACTTCCCACACACTTGCATCCTAGTTAGACACTTACATTGATGCAAGTTTCCTATTTTAACACAAGTATCAAGTGCCCTAAATTCATTCAATTTGTAGATGAAGCATATACTTATGGTTGGCTTAAGTGCATTAATGTGAGATATTATCCAGTGGATTGGTATAAATTTAAGATCAACCTTCATTCATTCCTCACCTAAAAAATACTTAGGACAAACCAAGGCAACTTACTAAAAGCATTCTATCAAACACTAAAGTGATAAAAAAATCCCCATTTTCTCTTATTTCCATATTAGTCATAAGGATAACATATCTATAAGTATGAAGTAACGAATGAGCAGTCCAAGAGATATATTTTACAAGTTACAATCTAGATCACTATTGTAATTGCTTATCACACCTTGCATGATTCACACACAATCCAACACGTAGGGGAGAACTACGTAAGTCTAAGGCCCTCTGTAGAGTATTGGCTATGTAGGCAATCCTCGTTGATAGAGGGGTATTTGAGGTAGTTTGATAGTGTGTACCTAGTAACTCATTTTTTCCATAGACACTATGAAGATGAAAAACTCGGGTTTAACTATTTGACAAGGAGAGATTATCTAGACCCAGATCTAAATACACTAGAGTGAAGGTGACACAGAACCTAGAAGCCTCTAGGTGGTCACATCTAGTTTTAGTAGGTATTCTGTACTGGACACCTACATTCAAGTTAGACAATAACATCAATGCAACCATCCTAGGTCGACAAAAGTATCTATAGCTATAGAGGTACAATTTTTAAAATCAAGTGACTATTCTAGAATCTAGATCTAGGCTACTTTATGTTTTTTCCAGATCCACATTTGTATTAACATCAAAACTAGCTAAGTATCTTATTTTCATTATCATTACAATATCTATCATAGTTGTACTTTTTATCTTTATAATCTCAGCATAATAAATTCAATATATGTTCTATTTGAGTTTCATAAATAATTGGCATGTTTTAGAGATAGTCTACGATCATTGTAATCTAGGTTATCTCTACCCCTTTAACCCTAGATTACCCACATCTAGATTTTAAGGTTAAACATTTGGTGAACTCGATATTTGAACATCATTCTTGCCTAAGCATACTATATATGATGTTTATTACCTATTTTGTCATAATCTTTGTGTTTTTTATCTCACTTATCATGGATCATATTCATTGTTTTGATGATTATGATTATGAAACTCTCCAACTTTCTATCAAACAAGGGGTAAAAATTTATTACTCTTATGTTCTTCTAAATGTTAAAGCATCTAATCTCAAATATTTGAGTTATGGTAGCTATTATCCTTCTAAATAGGTCATTGTTCCCACTGTTTAAGGCGATGAGTTAATACATCTTAAGGAACATAAAGATCCTTTATTGTTTCTCCCTACACCACCATCATATGATTATGGCCTTTGATATTTGCTAAAATATGGATACAAAATACAAGGGATGGGAAAACACGAGCAAGGTATAACTCATCCTATATCTCTTAAATATAATATAAATCAACAAGGCTTGGGATTTTCAAAAAACTTCACAAGGCACCAACAATGCAAGTCAACTAATCACACCCTTCGTTCACGTTCTACTATAAAATTTGGTTCATATGACCAAGATACTCCTTCATATGTTTGTCAAAGGTTCCAACAAATACATAAGGAAATTGTAACTGATTCACAAATTGCTTTTAAGGGGGATATTCCTTCAAATAAATTAATTCAAATCCCCATAAGTCCCACATTTATAAATAATATCCCCCTTATCAAGGGTGATAATTCTTTTTTCTCCTCATTTAACATTAAAAATTCATGAAAGATTAAACAAGACATCATGGCATCTTTACCAAATAACTTTACCATACTAAAAGAAGTGCCTTTACCAAACCTCCCTTTAATACAAATTCCTACATATCTATAAAAAGTGAATGAACCAAGCTATTCAAATGATATACCAAAGGTACCAAAATTCAAATATCCAATACCATTACCAATGTATCCTAAATCTAGTGATTCAGAACTTGCACTTGTTATTCATGAGGATGATGATACTCATATGCCTAGATTCAAGAGAGGCAGTGGATTAAAATCAATGATGACACTATTTCCAAGCACCACCATTCCCACAGAGTATCTTATTTTTATGATGATCACTATTGGGGATCTTAAAAAATAGGTTTCTATACTTCAAATGCAAATGTTACCTCATTCAAAAATTAACCTTTTATATAATTTATACTTAAATATCCTTATCCATAAGATTTTGAACTACCAGATTTACCTCTCTTTTCAAGTCACAAGGACCCATTCAACCACATGATTAACTATGTACATTCTTTGGGTCAATGGGCAAAAGATGACAAACTATTGATAAAAGCATTCCATATGAGCATTTCTGATGAGGTGCATAATTGGTTATATAGCCTACCAAAAGGTTTCTTAACCACTTTTGCTCAATTAGAAGATGCATTCTTCATGGCTTTCAAAATTCATAAGTTGTCAAAACTTACATTAGGAAACTCACACAATTTCAAACAAAGTGAGGATGCATGCTTTCAAGATTATATCATTCAATTCTAAAAAGCATTTGGACCTTCATATTTGGAGTTACAATTCATTTTTAGCAGAGGTCTTATTTCTCCATTGAAGGAAAGAGCATTGCATAAATAATATGAGTCATTTACACATTTGTATGTGGATGTGCATAAATATGTTTCATTCATACTTACTCATCTGAAAGAGATTAACACATACCCTTATAAATACCAAAGTTTTATAACTTACACAAAGCAAGGAAATTAATTATCAAATGAACATTATGAACAAAAATGTGGTGTTCATAATCTTTATATGGGAGCTTTACAAAATATACTCAACATGAGACCAATCCAAGGTCCACATCCAACACCGCAAAGTGAACAACCCAAAAAGCATCCATGCTAAAAAGATTTAACAACCACAATATTCATGGGCGGTGCTTATTTTTGGCATAACCATATTAATCCTACACAAACAAAAACCACTTGCAATGTAAGATGTTTACAACATATTGGTTTTGATCTAAAAAGACTTACAAAACAAAGGAGGTTAGAAAGACTCCTTAGGCAACATAATACTACCAATTTCTTATGGTCCTAATATGATTCAAACATGGTTTGGGTTATGCCACAAACCTCTCCATATCCATTTTTGGTTATATCAAATGGAAATAAAAATCAACCAAATTAACAAGGTATTTACTTTTCTCGTGAAATAAAATGGATCTATATCCCAAATGATACCATTGGTTCTTCTATTTCACATGTAAAATATGAGGAGGAATATGCCATATACCATTTCCAATTATCCAACCATGATTAAAACAATGTAAAGGATCCAACTTAAGGTTGCAAGGCTTCACACATTCCAAAAATACCCAAAAAATTAAAAAAAGTTCAAAAATCTAAAAATATTTATAGGATATACATATCTTGTTAGCTCATTAACTTATATGTTGTTGGTTCTATGTTGGTAAATGGCATATCAGTGTTTCCTATTTACATGTGTTTCACACATCTTTTGAGTGCGATACATGCATATATAGATACATGATCTATGCACTTTTAGATGTTGTACTTTCCCTCTACTCATATCATTAGGACATTGGGGGCATCCACCTCTATGATCACAATACATACAGTTTATATCATTTTATGGTAATTTTACATTAACATGTTTGAGCTCACATATGTACTTACACATGCATTTATCCATGCTTGTATCTTTTTAAGTGTAGTCGATATGTTATGTACTTAACATTTTTTGCTAACACATATATCTAGAGACTAATGTGTATGTTTATGCTTATATTTATGCACTTCCTTGAGTGTCTTGCCTTGATATTGTCTTACTTTTTCAACCATTTGAATATATTTCATTGTTTGTGGCCCCATGCCTTTGTTTGCCTCTTTGACATTTTAATTTGTCATTGTTTGTTGTATGTTGACATTTGACTATGTCATGCTTAATTTTGTAGACATTAACTAAGTCACGTCCCTTCAATTATGAGGCTTTTAAGCATGACCCTTATTTGCGATCTCTTTGGACCTTTATCTCTTAATTTGGTTTTTTAGTGCTCTTGTGTGTGTGTTTGATTGCTTGTTGAGTTTATACTATTACTATCTATACATTGCCATGATTTACATCATGCATCTCAGGACTTGGTGTGATCACATTATTTTTGATTTAATGATATATCTACCTAGACATGTTCCCTCTATATGATACATGGTACATTCATAGTTTACATGGTTATATTATTCTTTTGAGGTAAGGTAACTACTAGTTTCTACTTCCTCTCACCTTAAAAGGAGGGGCATATCAATGGGTGTGTGTCTTAGAGGCATGACTTCCACATTACTTACCATATTCAAATTGCAACGGGGGATTGATTTTAAAACATGTTATCCACACTTACACTAGTTTTTAGTTTCAAATTATAGTGGGGGCATGTTTTGGAAACATGTTCTCCACACTTACACAATTTTAAATTGGCCAAAATTGCACAATTGTATGATTCAAATACATATTTGTGGTAAAATTTTATACATTGGTACCATTTTTATACATAAATTCAACATGAGACATATCTAAGGTGCATATGTTATGTATTGTGCACCTAATATTGAAAAATCAAATTGGGTTTCAAAACATTTTTAGGGACTATCATCACCCACTGGGTTGGACTTTTACGGACTGTATTGAGCTAATCTACTGTAGTAGCTAGTTAAATTTTTGGTATGGTGGAGGTGATTAAATCACTTAATATTACCAAGTTCATAGGTTGGAGTTGATTACATAATCCAACCTCACAAAATTTATAGTGCGATTTGACTTGGTTCACTCACACTCACTAGTTATAAGATGGTTATGTTACACTGTTGATCTAATCTCAATTATCGAGTGAAAACTCATGTTTTATCCAAGGTCGAGGCATGTGTCCTCCAATATATCTCTATCTCTTTAGATATATGCACTTTCTAGGCTTATATTTGTCTTAATCTTAGTTTCAGTGATTCATATTGATGCATCTTTCAAATTAAATTGCCAAAAGGAAAGATGATTGCATCGATGCATTGTTGTACTCCTAAACCTTGTTCTCTTTCAATTTTAATCATTTCAATGCTTTTTAATTTCATTTTACATGTACTGATTATATATTGTAGCATGATTTTAGTTATAGGTTAGTCACCAACAAAACACACAAGTTAGACTCAAGCAAATATAGGGTGTATTATACACATCCAAGTACACATTTTTTCTCCTTTAAACCAACAATTTCATTACTAGATTAAATGGGGGTAAATGTAGACACTATTTATGAATTATATAATGCCTGAGTCTTGTACACTAGAAAATACATATCATGGATGTGCTTCAATTTCTAGACCTTTTCCACTTCTAAAAATCTCGCATACACTATCTTTATGTGCCTAATTACTTATCTCTTAGTCTAACTAATGTTATTTTGATGACCTAGGCCTTCTATCTTGTCCATAATGTTATAAACCTGCTTATCTTCCATCCCTATAAATTTTAGACATGCACCTATTTTTCAACTATCCAGACACTTGCATCCTAGTCAGACGCCCATATTGATACAAGTGTCCTATTCTAATGCGAATGTCTAGTGCCCTAAAGTCATCCAATTTACAATAAAATGTATACCTATAGTCAGGGTAAGTGCTTTAATGGGGGATATTCTCCAAAGGGATCGATATAAATATAAGATCAACACTCATTCATTCTTCACCTACAAAAAACATTACATACCAAGGCAACTTACCAAAAGCATTCTATCAAGAACTCAAGTGAGTAAAGGTTCCTTATTTTCTCCTATTTTCATATTAGTCATAGGGACAACATATATTCAGGTTTGAAGTACTAAAGAAGCAACCTAAAAATTATTTTTGCCAAATTACAAGTTAGGTCACTGTTGTACTTGCTTATCACACATTGCATGATTCAAACACAAGCCAACATGTAGGGGAGAACTACATACGTCTGAAGCCCTCTTCAGAGTATTTATTATGTAGGCAGTGCTCATTTATAGAGGGGTATTTGGGGTGAATCAACATTGTGTGCCCACTAACCCAGTTTTACCACAACCACTATGAAGATGAAGAACTAGGGTTTTTTATTTGAAAAGGAGTGACGGTCCATGACCTAGATCTAAATGCACTAGAGTGAAGGTGACACAAAACTTAAAGCATCTAGATGGTTGCATATAGTTTCAACATGCATTTTGGATTAGACACCTACATCTGAATTAGACAGTAACATTGATGCAATTATCTCAGGTTGACATAAATGTCCACAATTACAAAGGTACAATTTTTAAATCGGGTGACTATTCCAAAATCCATATCCAGCCTACTTTTTACCTATTCCCGATGCAGATCTATATTAGCATCAAAACCAACTAAGTATATTGTATTCATTATCATGAAAATATCTAACATAGTTGTACTTTTTATCTTTAGCATCTTAACATAATAAACTCAATATATGTTATATCTAAGTCTTGCATACAATTGGCCTACTTTAGAGATAATATACCATCCTTATAATATAGGTTGTCTCTACCCCTTTAACCCTAGATTCCCATGTCTAGATTTTAGGGTTAAACACATTCATCTAACACGGATTTATGTTTTGGCATAAAAACAAGGGAAAGAGTGAATCTTATGTCGATAGTGACTTGGATCTTGAAATATGAAATTATAAATTATTTGGCCAAAGTAATGTTATAATTGTATACATTGTCTATCCACCATATTTTGTTGTTTGCATTGTGTTTAGAATCATATCAAATAGGGGTGTGTCCATGGTTTGTATAATTGATTGCATATGATAATGATTGTACCCATATTTTGTTCTTTCATGGTTTTGGATGCATACATCATTATCATTTGCCCCTTCAAGAAGGGAAGGGCCGCCCCTAATGGGGAGGTGTGCGGGAGAATATGGGTATGTGGTTGGAGGTAAAGTACCCAGATGATGCTCTCCTTCCTTACAACCAATCTGATATAGTTATCGATGCTTATTCATGGCTTAAGTATTTGTTATAGAGACATAATTATATTTAATCAATATGAGTATATAAGTAACACTGTATAGCATTGTATTTGTAAATTATGACATTTCACAATAATATGGCTGAATGGAAGACATTGTCTTTGTATATCATGACATTTTTACAATAGTATGGGTGTATGAACAATAATATACTTGCATATTATGACTCCTTATAATAGTATGGTCATATGAATAATATTGTACATCGATGTATCCTATGTTAAGTTACATACATCAATTATACCATGTTGAGTTACTTAAAACAATATGATAGTATACGTGATTTTGTATAGTGATATATTTGCATGTATGTTGTTTAACAACAATTATATGGAAATATTGTACATTAACATTTTAACATGTTATGTTACCTATCAATAGTTAATTTTATTGATGGGACTATATTCATGATTTAGATGGAATGCTTGATGTACTTCACATTAGGACCAATATTGTCTTTTATAGTTTAATTTTGTGTATGGTTATTATCACATCACTATTGTATATAGACAATAACCAAAATTTAATTGTAAAGTAATTTTTCATAATGATATAATTGTTGAGTTTCGAAGGGACCATTAATCATGAGATTATTAGTTGTACTTCAATAGGAGTATATTATCCAAGTAAAATGTTGTTTGAAAAATGAGTGTGTTAAACTAAATTAATTGTTGCTTTCATTTCCTTCTTGTTGTAAAAAGTAAATAAATAAAAAGGTCTTATCACATATTCATACACACCATACTATTTTCAAATTCAGGAGGTGTGATACAAATTCATGCACACTATACTATTTTTCAAATTCAAGGAGAATGCTATTGATTCATGCCATACTTTCATTACTACTTATCCATGGTCATGTCAGGGTCATGAATGTTATCCATTCTCATTTGGTCATGTATACAATAATTAAGAAACAAGTGAAATTTAAATTTTTATGCCATATGTAATGGTTGATTATGTTAAAGTGCATAATGCTTGTTAGAGATTCAATGCACTCCAACATTATAGCCTGTAAATCCATTGTGGATTCTAACCCATTTCCATCTTGGGGTTACAAAGATAAATAATTTAGATTAAGTTGTATGCATCCCTTGATGGGTTCTATTTTATATACATGTTCATTTCAAGTTTGGGCTTCATCAACCTCAATTCACCATGGTTCAATAGAGGAACCAATCTCTCCAAGTGCTTCACTAGAAGCAATAATTCTTCGATGCTTCAAAGAAGCATAACATTTAAGCAAAGTTACAAGAGCAATAATTGTTTCACACATATACGTGTATTCCTTTCTTGTTCTTTAAAATATTTTCAAATTCTAGTTATATTTCAATTTTCAATTTCATGTATGAACATTAACTACTTTTACATCATTCCATGATTCATTATGGAACACCTTGCATGATTGGAGCTTTCTCCCAAAGGCAAATTATGTTTTACACACTCATGTATTTATTTCTTTTTATTATAGTAATTTCATTTCTAGATTAAAGGGGGGAAACACAAATACTAAAATTTGGTCATGAATACTTGACAATGTCAGTTTTGGCCCACATTTACTTTAATTAACTTGAACACTTAAATTGGTTCTATTTCACCACTTCACTCTATCCTAACTACTAATATGGACCCATCCCTTAAGAGTTGTTGATTTACACCTACAAAAATATTCTTAATCCTTAAAACTCTATTTAATTGTCTGTACATAAATGTCAATTTAAAAATATTAAATATTACCCTTCTAGGTTAGAATCGACCTGCATGGGTCGGGATCGACAGTTGATCTTAACCTTACAGGCCGATCCCACCCTTCACCAAGCAATGACTCTTTTTAAAACGTTAGATGTCCCTTACATGTTGCTCCATATTTTTAGTATAGACAATGCTAGGTTTCACCCATTTGGATTATTATAAAAACACATTTACGCCACCTATTCTACTATTTGGTGATTTCATTAGTCAGACAAACTTATACTATCTCACACTATGCAAAGCTTCCCTATTCTTTCCAAATTTGATTCTATTCACTTAAAGAGAGCTTTAGCCAAGTTAAGAATCTTTTATGTCCAAGTCAAGCAAATCATTATCAAGTATTCAATCCATCTTTTAATGCATAAATGCAGTAAAATGAGTACTATTGCACAAAGCACCCCAAGTGGGGGAATTATTGGGTTTGATTCCTTCTTAGAAGTACTTTGGATATGTAGGCAAGGTTCAATTATCATGGGGTGATTGGGGTCAACTCAACCCATTACACTCCCCCAATCCTTTTATAGATTTTCAATTATCACAAAATCCTGGTTGGGTTTCAACCTTAAAGAGGTCATTTGCAAGTCATTTGTGGACAACCGAAGGTTAAAATTCCAACGTACAATTAAATTTCAAGTAAGTGCAAGTGATTGTGCCATTAGATTCCTATTTTCACGCACATGTCAAGATTGACCCATAGAGGAAGTAATTGAAGTTGATATTGATTATTTCCAGTTGGTTCTGACCCAAATGATGATAGTTCTAGTTTCTGTTGCACATTCATAATTAGGTCTAATTTGAAATTTTTTTCCATATTTTTGATGCACACAATCAACATATAGGTATAAATATATATTTTATTTTATTTTTCATTGTTAGTTTCTTTCATTTCTTTGTCCTTTATCCATTTCAGTACTTTAATTTCATTTTATTAGTTACAAGCCATTTACAACATTTGTTACCTTTCTATTTATTTTATCTTAATTCGAATTAATGTTTTAGTTAATTCTAAATTAATATAAAATAGGTGCACATACACACACCTTAGTGGGAGAACTACATGCGGTTTGAGACCTCTTCAAAGTATTAGAATGCAAGTAACTCTTAACCACTAAGAATGGAGTGGTTGGGATTGTCTAACTAATCTTTCTAACTATAGATGCTATAATTGGATTTTTGTAGTACTTCAATCTTGTACACTTGGAAAATATCTATCATGGTTGTACCTTTCAGTTATAGACCTGCTAATTGCTGAAAGGTTTGTGTTCACAATCTCTTTATGCCTAATTATTTATCTCTTAGCTCGACCATTATTATTCTAATGTCCACGCCTTCTATAATATGAAAACATCACTAAAACTAATTATTATTCTTCACTGTTAGTTCTAGATCTGTACTTATTTTCCAATTTTTGGGACACTTGCATTACAAATAGACACTTGCAGCGATGCAAGTGTCCAGTTTTCCTATAACGTATCCAATGCCCAAAAGTCATCCAATTTGCAAAAAAAACATGTCCTAAAGGTTGGCCTAAGTGCTTTAATGTAAGATATTTTTAAAATGGATTGGTATATGTATAATATCAATGCCCATTCATTCCTCACCTAGCAATCACTTAGAAATCACATACAATTCACAAAGCCATATACCAAGAAGCACTTAATTAAGTATTCAAGTTAGAAAAACTACCTTATTTGTCCCTATGCCTATATCAATCATAGGAGCAATATTTCCATAGGTCTGAAGCATTCAAGGAGCAACCCATGAGCCATATTTGCCAAGTCACAAGCTAGGTCATTACATAACTTTGCTTATCACACATTTCATCCTTATGCACACATAAGCCAACACATATGGAAAAACTATATAAGTCTTAGGCCCTCTTCAGAGTATTAGCTATGTAGGCAATGCCCATTGACAAAGGGGTCCTTGGAGTAGCTCGACACCATAAGCCATTTAACCCATTTTTTTACAGTCACTCTAGGGGTGAAGAGCTAGGGTTTGATCATTTGACAAAGAGTAATAACCTTTGCACACAATATGGAAACATCAAAATACAGGTAATGAAAAACCTGTAAGGCTCCATTTAGTTATGTCTAGATCCAATTAGTATTATGTACAAGACACCTATGTTAGGTTTAGACACACACATTAATGTGACTATCCAAATCTGAAGCAAGCATATGAGGCCACAAAAATAATATTTCCAAAATCTAATGTTGTTTTAGGATCATCTTCTAGTCCACATTCAACCTATTCCTTCCCAACTTTGTATGTACATAATAAACCAACTAAGTATCATTTGTTTCTAATTTATTGTAATATCTATCAAAAGTTGTACTTTACTATTTTTAACAATCTCAATTGTAAAAATTTAAAATAATTTTTGTCTGAGTTTTCTATTATTTAGCCTAATCATTAAATTAGTTCACCATCCTTGTGTAGAAGCTAATATAACCCCCTTAACCCTAGATACCCCACATATCTAAATTTAGGTTTAAATACTAACCCACCTTTCAAAGTTAATCTCATGTCAAAAGTATAATTAGGGTTTCAAATGAAGGAGACCCAAATTAAGTATCAATGCATATGAATGAGGGTGAGGTCAAGAGAAATCATTTTCAATCATTTAATTAAATTTATCTAGTTTCATTGATATAAAAAATATAAAGATTCACACAGTCACTCTAGGAGGAAGAACTACATCAGCTTAAGGCCATTTTGGGATATATAGTCAAGACTCAAATTTAACATTTTTTAAAGATATATAATCTATTCCCTTTATTTGATTATCCCCTTTGTATTTGATATCTCCATAGTTAATTGGGATAGTATTAGAAGAGCTTGGATAACACCAACCATCGTAGGGGTTTGAGCTTAGTTGATAGCATCTGAATAGAGGTTAAGGTCATGTTTCTTGATCTAAGTAGTTATAAAGTATTTTAAAGGATTGCAATGAATACATTGAGCAACACAAATTATAAATCAGTTGAGTGTATCTCTCCTCCATTACTTTGTCAATTTTAAATATAGTAAGTGCAATATCAATTTACTATTTTACATTCATATTTGTATGGTTATTGCCTGATTTTACAAAATTTGAATATCCATAGTTTTATCTTACTCGTATTAGATTAATCACAAAATAACTAAAAATAGTGTGTAAGACACATTTGTTCTTTTAAATTTAAAACAAATTATTGGAAAATATGATTTGAAGCTCAACATTTGGTGGTTGATAAGTATTACACAAAATTTTTATTTGTAATTTAAAACAAACTATTGGAAATTATGCTTTGAAGCTCATTCTTTGGTGGTTGATAAGTTGTATTGGTAATTATTATCTTAAAGTAAAGCACATACTCACTAATGGTCTCATTTGGTCCTTATTTGATTTGAGTTAAACTTTAAAACATGGTTTTCATACCAATATTGATTTGAATATGGACCAAAAGTTCATTAATAAAGGTTATACAATAATGTACAAATCCATATATTAATGAATGTAACCAATAAAGTGCACAATTTTTCAAGTTCGTTAAAAACAAATTAATCAATAATCTATCATCATGAGAAAAGTCTATACAAGAGGTATAAAAATCTTTAATTTGATGAGAAGGATATCCATTCCCATTGAACAATTCAAACTTTAGAGTAACAAGTCCTATTGGAAATGAATATGCAAGAACTTCATAAGTTAATGGGTCTAGAAGAATGTCAGCTTTTGAGAGCCTCGATGAATGGTTTTGATTTTATTCAGCTCACACAATGTGTTAATCATGTTAAAAGTATTTCACGGATCACTAGAAGCAAGAGATGGTTAACCAAACAAGAGGAATCCTAAAAATTTGTTTAAACATTAGAAGAACTTGAGAAGTAATTGAAAAGTGTTGAGAATTTTGAATAAATTGAGAACTATCGTGGACATGTTGAGAAACCATAGTATTTTACTTTGATCACCTACTAATCAAATTTTTTTCTTCTTTTTGTAATTGGGCAACCGTATCTAAGAGCTTAAGGAAAACAACAAATGTTTTAGGATTTATATTAAACCAGAGAATAGTTCAACTGTTTTGATATTTGTTAGGCTCTGAGACAATACAAATATTAAAACAACAAACCTCAATGATTAAATAATCTATAATAACATGAAAACAAAATTCTTGTGGTGTGTCTCTAAACATAACTTATATGCTCCAATGAAAGATTGATTTACTCTAAAATGCTTACAAGTTTTCAAAATTTTATTTATTAAATGCTCAATGTATTTCTACAATGACTTAGGATACATTTGTATTTATAGATGTATTTAATTCAAATTATGACCCTTATTGGGGAATAAAATGATATATAATGATTGCATGGTGAAAAACATGAGACAAAGAAAACAAGTGCATTCTAGCCACAAAGGGTGACACAAATTTCGTAGGATCATCTCAACACTTTGGACAAGGAGCACAAAATAATGGAAAATAAGAGGAGAGAGAATATGATAGCTAAATCAGGTTGTAAGAAGGGCCAAAGAACATCAAAAGTCGACACAACTTTCTAATTGATTTAAACTTTTAGGGTTTAACTATGTAAATCTCATGCTTGGTTAAAGTGTTGAGATGTCTAAATAAATTGCAATAATTAAGTATTGATTCGCTATAGCATTTTACCTTCTTTGACTTCTAAAAATAGTAATAAATAGGCATAAATATATACTTATTTGAAAAGTGACTGTAGCAAATGATTTGGGTTCTAAAAATCGAGTTTTAGATAGTTATGAGTGTCATCAAAAGGATTCTGGTGTTTATCTACTCACTAGATAGTAGTGCCCCATATGGATAGTAGTGTTATGTTTGTGTAGTGTCCTCAATATGGTGCTAATGTCCCTTGTATGAGATTGTTTTTTTTTGGGAGCACCTATGCCTATATTTTATATTTTGTTCCTGCGCACGCAAAACTTGGAGCTTTGTGTTGTGCTTAAGAAACCTGATTTAGTGTGCAAACCCTAATCCTCCTTGTAACTATGGTATGAACAATAATTATGTGTCCATTAGTAGGATAGGCTCGACATCCTCAACACCCCATTGTGAAGAGAGTTGCCTACATATCAATGTTCTGAAGAGGGATCAAGCCCAATGTAGTTCTCCCATCTAGTGTTTGATGCAAGTGCAAGTAAATGCTAGAATGAGAGTGGACTTGGATGCCTTGAATGTTTTTGAGCTTTAAAATCTTTGAAAACTGGGCTTAGGGCTGTTACAGGTGCTAGCTACTTTATGGTTGGGATTTTTAGCCAGTTTATCAATTGAGACAAATCATTTTTTCCTAGATGCTCTGACTTTTCCCTTTTTTTCATTCTAATTCTCATGTGAATCTGAAATGATTAAAATGATGCTAGATCAATTGGACCCTTCTCTATTTATTGGATAAATATAGTGGATTCAATCCCTATCTAAGTTCAGAACTCAAGGGGGGAGGTGAGATATAAATCTAGATCCAAAAGTTCCTCCCACAAATTGATTATAATAATTAGTTACCGAAAACTCCTAATGAAAGATTTTATTACGAGAATGAATTAAGTAATAAAATCTTGGTAGTATGCAGAAGTAGGGCATAATAAGAACCAAACTTTAATTTTGCTCAATTTATCTTTGGTTTGAATGTGATTTTGCATATATTTTCCATTTAATGAATAGAGGTCAATTAGACTTGTATTTATAGAGTTCTGTAGCTTACACATATAATAAAATGTGCTTAGGCCAACCTTAGGAGGGGCACACATTTGAAAAAGTTTTTTTTGGAAAGAGTTAGGGTTAAGGACAATAACGCTCAATTGGGGATACTAGCGCCATGTGGTTGTAGTGTCCCAAATGTGGTGCTAATGTCCACTTGGTAGACTGTTGAGCAAGTTGGGTTGGGATATGAGAAGACAATTTTGGGACTATGTTTTGGTTGACTATGGTCTGCTCAATGACTAAAATAGCGTGTCTAAGGCTCTAAGATAGGTCTAAGGCTAAGCTAGGAATGGGGTGACTCAAACGACACTCTTATCATCCAATTACCACTTTTAGGTGATTACACTAATAAATCCTAATTTGGAGCAATACTCAACAAATACACAAACATCCTAAAATCATGTAATTTAACAATTAATAAAATCATAGTGTTTTTAGGTATCTAGACGATTTCAGTGGCATGAAATGAAATTAAAGATGAAACCACATGCCACACAAGACCAACAACTCTATAGTTTGAAAACAAAATTAGAAAGTCATAAGGTTTTGGATTAAACATAATCAAACATGATTCATTCAACCTTAATAATACACACAAAGAGGGATTGCCTAAATATGAAACCTTGGGAGGTGTAATAGAGTTTTTGTTCACCAAAATATATACATAAAATATGCCTACCTCTAATTAAGATCATAATACATTAAATTGCGATAAACCATGCTCAAATAAATATATATTTAGACATAGTGAGGGATACATAGCTATTAGCTTGTTTAAACATTGTCATAAGTTTATCGTTGCTATTTGAACCTAAAAATATGCATTCAAAGTCATGATAATTATCACCTTGAAATTTTGAATCGAATAAAGCAGGTTGTAAATATTGTTCATACAATGGTCTTGGTAAAATTATAAGGCCCCGAAAGGTTCACAAAATAAAACAAAAATCTCCAAATTTGCTTTCCCTTTTGTTGCCTTCTTCCCTAGACACACACCTTGACTCTTTGCGTGAGCTAAATTTGCCAAGCCAAAATGTCAAGGGTTTGTTTGGGGGTCGGTGTTAGAGAAATCCACTAAATTATTAGACTCCTCAAATTATATCAAAGATGTTAATAAATAAAATTTGCATAAAGGAAAATACTTCATTAAGTGAGATAAAAGTGTTCCACTGTAAAATACTAGTTCGAAATTGAACGTTTTTATTTCTTAATTAATATCCAAATAAATGTAATCACTTATTCTTTTTATAGGTGTTTTGAATTGAAAGTTTGACAAAATTCACACACATATCGACTTCCAAAGAGAAAGGAGGAAATGGGTGGATGGCTTGTATGACAAATGACCCTGGTCACTAGATCAGAATTGAACGTTCTTAATTTTTATTTAATTTCCAAATGACCCTGATCACTTGCCTATTTATAGGTGACTTGAATTGAAACAGTGGTTAAATTCACACACATATCGACTTACAATGAGAAAAGAGGAAACAAGTAGACGGGCCCATCTAACAAAAGGAGAAACATGAATAATAGGATTAGCACTGTATGATTGATCTTGAAAAGAAGTGAATAAAACACATAGGAGTTATAAGTGTTAACATTGGGATAAGTGAAAGAGGGCATCAAGTCACAAAAGTCAACATAAGAATTAAATAAAACCTAATTTAAACTAATCAACTATACATAGATAAATGGGGCAAAAATAAATAAAATAACACTAAGAATTGAGGCTTTTGTAGTCCATAACAATAGATTTTTATTTTTTTGTTAAAAAAATAACATCAATATTATTTAATGATGATAGTAATTTTAAATATACGCAATTAGAGATTTACTATAACCGACTCCATAATTACATTGAATTCAAACAATATGTGAGATAAAATATATATTTCTCATGTTTTAAGTGCATACACTCAAAACTACCTTGTAAATCATGAACACCACCACTAACATCATAGACCTTAAATATATATAAATATATATATTTTTAAAAATATATATTTTTTTTTGGGGTTTTAAATTTATTTTACGTCCTACTTGTTAAGACGATCTCCGACCGGTTTGAGCCTATTTGAAACAAAAAAATCGTATTAAATTTGAACTTTTCCTTGTTTTTCATATTTCGTAGTATCAGTTTTAAATTGTTTCCGTTAAATTTAGCCAAATATCATGGGCAAATTGTAGCTCAATTGTGATTTTTTTCAGTCTGGCAGATCGGCACGAATAAATCTAGCAGCTGCGGAGGAGGTATGGATTTACCAATAATGGTTTAGGGTTTCTTAACGAGCTTATGTTTTCACTCGTATTTATTTATTTACATTGTTATTCATTTGTTTCTGCGTTGTTATTAACAGATTTCGGCTATTAACCCTAAACGACTAAATTCGCAGTTTCTATCCTCCTCAGTACGCTAAAGCAGATAAAATCGGCAAAACACTGCGTTTTTGGAATCTTTAGGGATAAGTGAAAGCTTTTAAAGAAAGATTTCATAAATTCTAATACAAGTTATTTTCAGAAATTGTTGCCTTATTATTATGGACAGTGGAAGCATAAAATCTTTAAAAGGAATATTATAATTGCTAAATTCTCTTTATTTGTACCCTTTTTAATTTGTAAATTCTCTCGTTATGATGTAACCTTTAGCTTAGTTGTGATGACTGAGGACTTTCACCCGGCCTTATCTGCTGGATTACGCAAGTGAGTTGGATATGGTATTTTACCAAATCTCAACACTTTGTTATGCTGTAACCTTTCGCTTAGTTGTGATGACCGAGGACTTTCACCCGGCCTTGTCTGCTGGAGTACGCAATCCAGTTGGATGTGGTATTTTACTAATTTTCAACACTTTATCATGTCTCCTAGTGGTACAGAACCTGGGGCACTACTTTGAAAGCCCTAATGTTTTACCATTTTGGCTCATCCCATTTGACAAAAGAAAGATGCGTTGTTGTTGTTTGATTTATTTATTAAACTATAAATATGTGGGTGACTTTATGGGCCGCCTTTAAAGTTGTGTAGGATAAGTTTCTAGCACATTCTTAAGATTTTTAAACTTTAGGAACTCTGGATTGTATCCAATAATCACTACGCCATAACCTTGTCACACGTTTTGTGAAGTTACGAGCTATTGCACTGTGAGGGATTTGAACTTGAGCAACGTTTTTAGGAAAATTTCATAATAAAAAATGTATCTCAATGAAAGTTTGCCATCCCCAAAAATTCACATCATTGACTTTTTTGATGGTAAATTGCTTTCTCACAAGAAAACCTTTGGCATAGATGCCACAATGGGGCATATCTATTCAGTCAAATTCACAGAAGGCTTGCAACTGGTCTTGTCCATTAAGGTCTGTCACTCAATTTTACACATGAACATGTCTTCTGCAGATTTGAACCTGATCTGTAATTGCCTCAGAAATTTCAATGGATGATTCACCATTCAATGGACAATCCACCAACACAAAATTTTATGTGGAATGACTAATATTAGTTGCAGCATATCTATTCTGTCAAATACGCTGAAGGCTTGCAACCGGTCTTGTCCATTGAGGCATGTTACTCAATTTTACACGTGAACATGTTTTCTGCAGAATTGAACCTGATCAAATTACCTCATAGATTTCAATGGACAATTCACCAACACAAATTATATTTGGAATTACTAAAATTACCTGCAGAAAGTAATGGTTTCCAAGGCTCCATACATCATTTCATCAGACATTAAAGCTTCTCAAACCACCAGAATGTTTTATAACTACTTGCAGACAAAGAGACACAATAATTTACTCTTGAGAAACCCAATAATTGTGTAAAAATTCAGCATTCAAGTGGACACCTAATTTTTCTACAAAGATTGTTTACAAGACTACATTGCTCAATATCAGAGCTTTTTTTTTCTCTCAGCTCCTTTCTGATCCCCAGCTACAATCATCTATTTGGGTATGGAACAGAACCACACCCAGTTCTATGCAAACCTCATATCAACTACACATTTATGGAGTTAAAATGTGTTTTTTGGTCTTACATATTCCTAAATTTGTAAGTGAACTCTGAGCACTTAAAGAGTCTTTCTGTTGTTTTTATATGAATAATGCTAATGGGAATATCAATTTTCTCTAAAATCCCCATTCTTTGGCTACCTGACCTCGTTTCATTGACACAAATCCTGATGATCAACATGATAATCAGCAATGAAAACCCCTCATTTTGATAACCTTGACATGCCTTGCTTTTGTAATCCTAACAATGGCGGATTCAAACTGGGGTTTGCCACCTTCCTCAACCCTTTGATGTCTCTCCAGATTTTCTGGATCGATTTCCTCCTGTGCAACAACTGTGCCTAGTCAATGTTTTGGTAAATATAAGACTTATGTTATTGTCAAAGGATTTCAATATTTCAGACCATTGTTTGAAATTCAGCTTTTTAACTGGTTGGTAACCAGTCAACCCCAGAAACTCCTGATTCTAACTATAAATGTTAATAAATTCTGGGCATGGCATAGCCGGGCCCATTCCAGAGCAAATAACTGACAAAATTATAACCGATATACACATACCTCTAGCTACCATTGTAATAGTTACAGGGATTTTGTAATGTTATCCCTGATACAAACAGGAAGAAACAAAATAAAACTGTTAACACTCATACTCTTTGCAGACTGTTATTCTGTAGGGGCGTTTCCCTTTCATATTGTCCTGAACCCCAGATTGGGTCTGATTGCTAAAGTCTTCCTCAGAAGTGGCTCCTTCTATCTGACATCCCAAAGTTTTATGTCCATGCAAACACTGTTATTGGCAAGGTAGCAGTCTTTTAGGAACGTTTCATATGGTGGACATCCAATATGAAAACACAGGTCCACCAAAAGAACACGGTAGGTGCCAAAAAAAAAAAAAAAAAAAAGATCAATTACATAATTTGCAAAAACTAATCCATGATAATGTCGCTTAAGTTTTTAGGTATAGGTGAATTTGCCACCAAAGATGTTCTGCAAATGCAAGTTTTAGGTCTAGGCTATTTAAATTTTAAAAGTTATATTAGATTGTCTGTGATTTTGATGTGCAGCTACTAAAGTTAAAAAAATTAAATTAAATTGTTTAATATTTTACAGTCTGGTAGTCAACATCAAGTGGATCGATTTGGCTATTTACAGGTTTTTTCTTCCACCACCGGGGAAAAGATGGACATTGACAATATTGTGTTATCATGGCTATGTGCAAGTTCCAAAATCCCCTTTGCTTAGTAGTGGATGGTGCTGCAGATCGTCATGTCCATTCTGTGCACTCTTGTAATGTCCCTTTTAGGGATATTAGGTTAAACAAGAAATTATTCTATCAATCCAATCAACAAATATGAATTTCCAGATTTAATTCAAAACCCTAGCAATCTGATTTTGTAAATACAGTAGTAAATAGTCCTTGAATTCAGCTCCAAATATTATATTAAATTCTCCAAAAAATAGCAGAAATTATAATAATTATTCGCCAAAGAATCCAGCCAAGAACCTGGTTTTTGATGAAGTATTTGAGCTGGAAAATATTATAAAATTCAGATAAAACAAATGTGGCTGATCCACACTAACAACTGCCCTCAACAGGACCCCAAGATGGGTCACTGATCCTTCCCAGCTGTTCGCTGCCCCTGGAATTGTGTTCGCTGCCCTTGGAGAGACTTCGCTGCCCTTAAACAGCCCTCCGAACTTCATGCTCCACTCCTCCAATTGTTCACTTACTTGCAAGTGCCCACTTGATGTTGAAAACACCCTTCAAACTTGATTTTGCTCAATGCAAGTCCTAGATGAAGCTGCCCTAGGTCTGAATTTCGGGGTTTCGTCCTCAATTTAGCTCCCTTGAAGGGTTTTTGTCCTCCAAGTACAAGCCCAACTTTCCGGGCTTAGACTTCAAGAGATTGGTTATTAAAATTAAAAATGGATTCAAATGAAATACAAGTCCCCTTTATATATCCACCTTTTAGTTATGAAGGAAGAGTTAGTGGATTATAAGGATAATTTGCTTTTAAAATCACCTAAGGGCTAAATAAGCCCATGACCCTTAAAAATGTCCTAACTTAAGTGAAAAGCAAATTAGTCTATCATTACTTTATTTTAAGTATTTAAAAATACTTTTTATTTTAGTGATAATATTATTTAATTTCAAAATGGGGACATTACAACTCTGTTTTCCAATATCTGTAAAATTTATGTGTCTTGGTGAGGTCAAGAGGTGAATAAAGTTTCAGGTACCTGAAAATCCTGTTATAAACAGGGAAAGTGTTGGAAACACTGCTACTTCTCCCTCTTGTGGCTATGTCAATGAAAGCCTTCAGCTGCCTACCAACATTCTCTGCGGTCACACAAGATTTCCAATTTCTCAGACTGCTGCATCATTGGGCCATCTTCTGCTCAATCCTTCGTGAAATCACTTTAGCTTTCCCTTGATTATTCTTCACTGTATCTATAATGGTTCTGTCCATGCTAAGTGCAACCTACTGGGTAGAATTATCAATTTATGTCACAGTAGAAACAAGAGCTTACCTAGCTCTGGTGTATCGCAGGTCTTCTATTGGTTTTTCAGGGCTCCTCTCCCTCTCCATATTTGAATGGGCCTAGCTGCTCTCCACCCCATATTGGGTCCTGAGTCCCAAAAATAATACCAGCAAGAGGCCGGCCAAGGAGGGAAAGGACGGAGATGGACTCGAACAACGTCATTTATGCACCCTGGCTGCCTCTAGCGGTATACGTAGTGGACTGCCCGCTGATGATATGGGCAAAGAGATCTAGATGGGAGGCATTGTATCTATACTCTACTATACTCTATAGGGTGTTGCCCCTGGCCCCGCCGCCCCCCCCCGCGCCTCTTGCCCCCGCTAGATGGGGATATAGTCAAAGGAGAGGGCCCCCTATCCCTATCCGAAATATAGGGTGGGGCACTCAATTGAGCCCTATATACCCACCCATCTGGTGAGGTCTTCCTTTCTCCCTATCTCTCTATTAGAGTTTAATTGGCCGCCCCTTTCTCCATAAGCGGAAGGGGAGGGTCCCCTCTCTATATACGATAGTGAACAACTTCACTGTCACCATTGTGCCTAGTTTACCTTGCAAGACACGTAAGTACATTTATCATCATTTTAACTATTATCAAATTCATCAATGTCCTTTCCTTTACTTGCTTGTAGGTTGGGTTTTTCTTGTTTAACTCAGAAATCGGTGAAAGAAAGGAACTGTCAAAGCCTTGAATGGTGAGAATTATCTGAACAGAGGAAAACGAGGAACTGCCAAACGTCGTTGTGTTTCTTATAAAATTTCAGAATCAGTTTTATTGATCACACCCTATCTCTAAGTTCATTCTTTATGGCATTTAGTTGAAATATGCACTTTATGCAGAAAACAAGTATTCAAAGAAATCTGAGGGGCGCATTATCCATTTTTGCTCCTTTCATACTAGGTTGAAGTGAAAAACACAATTGGGTCTAAATAATTTTAAACAATTGCTGATGCTAATGGTATAGTGACTCATGCCAAGGTGCCAAGTTCTTTCTACTAGCTATTCCATGAAATGAGTTTATTTTTCAGGTGTTTATGATTTATGCATATTGTTTTGTCTTTTGTTGAAGTAATTTTGCATTATATGCAGTTCAAGGCCAGTTTGTCCCAGTGAATTGTTTTTTTGGTGAATTAATTGGTTTCCATTGGGGCCTTCGCCCACGGAAATAAAACTGCCAAACAATTATTACTTTAACATATATTGTCAACAGGACGCCATCGTTGGCCAACAAACAGAAGCCATGAAAGCAAAAACTACCAACACAAAGCTCTACCAGCTAAGCAAATGGTCATATACAAGATAGACAGGCTTGCTTAAGCAGAGGCAACATACAGTAACATGCAACTGTCAAGTAAGATGACCTATGTTAACACAAAAATAAGACCTCTGAGACAAAACAGGACACTAATGAAAGCATGAAGAAACATCAATGCCCCGAAAAGCCATGCCAACCACCTGCAGCAGCCAACTGTTTATCATTTGCCTGTAATTCCATTAACTCCCATTTATCAACCAGCACTATCATTCCAGCAAGGGCAGCCTCGGCTTGTGCTTTCCACAGAGTAGTTGCCTCCTTTCTTTGGTTGGATATGGGGTCAGCAGAGGTGAAGTGTGTAGCCCGGATAGCTTTGAGGCTTGGAGGCAGGGGGAGATTGAACTTCGAAGGTCCCAGTTGCTGGAGAACTTGGTGTGTCCTCCCCTGTCTTCTGCCCCTCACCAAGTTTAGGCTCAAGCTCAGTAATCCATGCCTTAAGAAGTCCAACAGTATCCTTAATGGAAGGGGTCCTAAAGTGATGTTCAGCTGTAGGCATGAACAGATGAAGAAGCAGGTTAAAGATATCTGGGTCTTTTACCCTGCAATGGAGGTGATGCTCAAAAAGCTCTTGCAAGCTGAACATCCTTCGGACAGAACCATCTCCCCTGAGAATGCACACAAAAGGCAAGCAAATGGGCATCCTGAATCTTGAAAGCTTCCCTCAAATCCTTCACAGACACCCTTGGATAATTTATAGCAACCAAGCCAACCCTAGCTCTCTTCATGGCCACAAGATAAACCAGCAGAAGTGAAAACTGGTAACATAATCAACAAGAGAGCAAGAGCAGCTGTCATAAATAGGAATGGGAGTGTGATTGCAGGGGGTGGTCACTTCTGTCATGATTAAACTGCACGGGAGATAAGTGATGGCCCGGAAAAGTTCGGTTCGAGTCTATTCTGTTTTTGGAAATATTTTTTCTGGCAAAAAAACACCCATCAAGCATTCAATTACATCGAATATTTTTTTGAACGACTGCTAATAGTTCTTGGTTGAATGTAGAGTACATTGTTTTCATTATATTTGTTAATTTTTCATATTTATAAAATTATGCTCATAAATATATATTTCAGACCGGATTTTAAGAACTTATAAAAAAAATTCAGATTTTTGGATTTTTTGCCTTCCTGATTGGATCCAGATTTCTGGACTTGGTAACTATGCGCAAAAGTGAATGAATAGGGAGTGTGAACATCACATATGATAGAAAGCATCCACCCCAACCCTTGATAAGACAAGGAGAAGGAAAGCACTAAATGTCTCGATTATCACTTACTACCAAATCTTCAAGGTGATTCCAATCTAAAAGATTCCCAAGCATCTCTGAAAACAATATTGCCAAGAAAGCAAGATAAAGCTAGAGGTAAGGGTGCGAGAAGGATGTTATCAAGAGACAAGACGCTAGTCGGAGCAGCCTCTGCGAACTTGAACCTAAAACAACCTAAGAGTACCCCCTGCCCCCCCTGCCACGCCCCCGACAAGTAGATGTTTATAGCCACGAAGGGAGGCCAGCATAAGGTCCTTTACCAGATCAACTGCATCGGCCTCATTGTTTGTTTCTCTTCCCAATGGAAGAAAAAAACCTCCAAAATGCTTATCTGCACCTTAACATTCCACTCGCACCTGCAGGGCCAGGGTTGCCTCTAGAAGCCCCATCAAAATTGAGTTTCATAAAGCCATTCGGGGGGGGGCGCGGGGGGTTCTAGTGAATTTTGTTTTTCTCTAATTCTTTATTTTATAGATACAGAAGACATTAATTCCAAATTTTGCAAACAATTGTGCTCATCACCCATGTAAGAATTTGAAGGCACACTCATGCCGAATCCTCTCCAAAACCAATCCAATTCGAGCGTCCTTTGTTCAAAATGAGTTGATACATATGATTAAGCTTGAATATGATCTATTGTATTGATTGATGTAGTTTATAATTTATGAATTGATACACGATGTAATACTGATTAATACTTTAATTGTGAAAGGAGAGATGTACAGCTAGAGATGGATGTGCAGCTAAACACAAGCATTGGCATGTTAGATATATGAATGAGGATTTGGTGGAACTTAGACCCATGTTTTCTCTACGTCCTTGAATGTTATGGTTGTAACTTGTGTGTATCAACTTGTCTTAATTACAAGGCACATGCATGATAGTATACCCAAACATATATGGTAAGTCCTTATACAATATTATCTGGGCATGTATTGATATTGGAATTGGGCACTGTCCTTAGGAAATTGATGGATCGAAATGTTCCCAAACTAAGAAATCTGAGTTGAAATATTGTCTATCCTAGAATCAAATTGAAGCTTGATACAAACCATGACAATGATGTTTGGTGATATACGTAGGATACATTTTGATTTTATTAAACTTTGAAATTGTTTGTTGGCTCCCATATCATTTTAATTTTATTATGTTAAATGCCAAAAATAATTCTTGGTATGCCTACATTTGACATGGATGTGTACTAATCAATAGGTTTATCAATGTGAAAGCTTCTATAATCAAATGCATATAAGTTTTTATTTTGGAAGTTGTGACTTGTAAGTTTGAGAGATACCTAGGAGTATGGCAGTTAAATAAAGTGAGGAAATCAAAATTGCCATGAATTTTTTGTTTTTGGTTAATTGGTGGAATAATTAGCTGGGTGTACCCAATAATCACTAGGCGGCGTGCAAATGCCCCACTCCACATGCCGCACGTAAACCAAGGATAGAACTTGAGACCTGGGCGACTCAAATCATTGACCCCATCTAGTTGAGCTAACTTCAAGGGCTTGCCATGAAGTTTGTTATGATTTGTGGATGTATTGTATTTATGGTGGGATACCATTCATGGTTTTGGCAATTGGTTGCTGGTTGGGCAGCAAGCAGCTTTCAGTCATAGCCTGGGAGATGAGAGTTAGATTAATGTGGCAATTTTGAAATATTTGTGAAGGCCATATTCATTTGAGAAAAAAACATGACAAGTACAAAACAAAAGAAAGAATTTAGCAACACAAGTATGGTGACATGTTTGTGCATCCTTTTTTTTTTTTTGGGTTCAAATACAATTAGGTTTCGTCTATATATATATTTTATAAAGTTAAATATATACTATAAAAAAAGAGGAGTTACTTGAGAGCTTGAAGAGTCTTCATGTAGATGCAACTATCAAATTAAAATTGCTATTTCTACTGTCTGATAGCCCTCAACTGTTCGCAGCTTGTTGGGCCATCATACAAAATTGTAATCAAAACTGTTTATGAATCATGTCAAAACATAGAGTATAATTCAGACAAGTGCACAATAACAACTATAATCTTACTTGATATCTTCAAAACTTGACGTTTTCAGTACTTTCAACCTCTTCTTACTCCTGATTCCTCTCCAAGCCCTGTGAGTTTTGCTGTAAAGCTTTCTAATGCTTTTTTCCAACTACTTATTTTCTTTATCCCATCTTCTAAAGAGTACTCTTTCAGCTCATAGATTTTGGTTGACTGCTAGGTTGGCAAGATGATCAGCTATCTTATTGCCCCCTTTGCTGTATGCAAGTACTGGATAGATCCGACACTTTTTTGCAGCTTCTGTAATGTTATTAAGGCAATCCTGATACCAGTTTTGACATGTACCTGTCTTCAAAGCATTTATCATTATTTTTTGAATCACTGGCAACAATTAAATTTTGTACTCCATCCTTGATTGCAATGTCCAGCCCTTGAAGAAAAAATTACTTCTGCTTGATTGTTTGAACTACAACCCAAATATTTTGCAAATACTTTTGTTCTTTCCCCTTTGCTTCATTTGAAAACATCTCCTCTCCAAAATTCCCAAATTTATTGCTTTCCATATGTTCCATAAGACCTGTCGTAGAGAGAAGTTCCATGTGCATTTCAATATAGGGAGTTGAAAAATATTTTGATTCTGTTCTGAAATAAGATCAATTACCCTACCAACTCAAGGTCTAGAGCACCTAAAAGCTTGCCTCCATAATGACCAAGCCTGTTTTGGAAAATTGCTGCCAAGAAACAAGTGGTCTATTGTTTCTTCCTTTTTTGAGCTTAATGGGCAACAACATGGACCACGGAAGCCATACCTCTGTGTATTGGTTTGAGTTAGCATCTTTTTTTGAAATAGCAACTAGATGAAGGAATTTATCTTGGACCATTGGCCTTTTACCCAGATATTGTTCCCACCGTCTTCCTTTGGCCATAGAACTTGTGATAAAAGCTCATACCCATTTATGCAGGTGTATTCCCCACTACTGCTATTTCCCCATCTTCATCACCTATTTTTTTTTGATAGCCTTCTGGTCCTTATTGTTTTCCAAATTTCGTTTTTAATCTCTTCTTATCCCACCTTACGCCATTGCTTTAGGGATTTCCATCTTTTCACCTTTGCACCTTTGCTGCCATTCACTTCTAAGAAGTTCTCCACTATCCCACCCTGCTTCCCTAAAGATATCTGAGATTGCTTCTTATTTAGGCTCTAGTATCAACTAGTCATATTGATCCCATCGTTTTTCCCGAAAATTTGCTTGCTTCCCATCGTTGACTTCCCCAAAAATATCACACAAAATTAAATGCTTGCCTTTTTAATTTTTTTTTCCCTACATTGTTGAGCCTTTGGGAAGATTTGGAACTCTCAACAAGTCCTTTGTTTATAGATTGTTATTGTACTTCGCCCTCAACAATTTGCAACAATATGCTTCACTTGGCTTACAAAATCTCCAAAACATTTTGTCATGTTCCCTTCTTCAAATAAGGTAAAAAATAATAAAGTTAATATTTTAAGTTGTCTAAGTGACTTACTTTTTATTTTATTAATAAGTGACAATTTAATATTATTTTAATATTATTATAAATAAAATAAAAGGGTGAGAAAAGGCAAAAGTGAAAATAAAACTATAAAGAGGGGTGTTGGGTTCATGTGAGATCATCTTTTGCCTATTATCAATTACCGTTTTGCAAGTTTGAGCATCTGCTTCAGCTTTTAGCCTCCAAGGACAAAAACCGTCCAGTGGATAAGTAGACTTGAGGACGAAAACCCTCTGGTCTTGTGTGGTGGTTCCATTCAAGGACTACAATTGTGCTTTCAAATCAAGGTATTGTTAGAATTCAGCATTGGGAGAATCATCAAGCATATTTATCATATTTCCAGCTCCTTCCAAGGTTTGTGCTAGGGTTTCTGACTAGCCACACCAACTAGGGCAACAACCATGCATCCTTTCATTGCTGACATCATCATTTTCAGCCCTAAATCAATTCGCTAGAGTGGTATCAGCGCTAAATAAGATTGCTACAGTGATGCTACAGCTGTACAATGGTTTTAGACTTTTGAACATTACTGTCAGCTAGAGCATCATTCTTCAGCCATATGTACATCATCACCAACCAACCGTACGACCTGTTTAGTCATTTTCAGCTTGTGACATCATCATCAGCCAGTTCGGATGCCATTTCCAGCCAACCAATTCATCTGTACGGTCAACTGTACAAGCACAGGGTCTACCCGTAGGGTTTGCTGTTTGTAAATGCCAAGTAGGTATAAAAATCTAGGTTTACAATTCTGAATTTTGCATGCATAATTTTGGCTAGGGTTTCACCCATTATATTTTGTTTTGGACTTTGCATTGCAATCTAATATCAATAAAAATTCTGCTCTCCATGGGCGTTCAACCACTTTAATTATTTTTATAATATTCCAAGTTAAAAGGGATTTATCTGTAATTTTCAGAGTTCAGTGTTTATTCAAAATCTCAAAGTTGTTCTTAAAAAGGTTGCTGACAAATCCCATAATTCGGTATTTCAACCGGAAGGGGACATTACAGATTTTAGCTCCAATAGTACACCCTACCAATTCCAAAGGTCTCAACCCCAAACCTCCACTCACATAAGGTCTGCAAACGCTTTGCCACGATACCAAATGAATTTTGTTTTCATTATTACTACCTTTTGAGAGGAAATCTCTCATTATTTTTTTCCACAGCCGAGGAAATTTGCTTGGGGGCTGCTATTGTTGAGAAAATATAAATTGGCATGGCCACTAATACTGTTTTTATTAGCAGAATTCGTCCTGCAAAGGTTATCCATCTGTTTGTCCATAATTGTATTCTCTTCTTAAATTTAGCTAGTAGCTCTAAAGATCCCCTTTTCTCCCTGCTTTTTGTTGCTAAATGAAAACTAAGATATTTTGTAAGGAATATGATTAACGTCTACTGAGATAATAGACCATCAACAGAAGTGTACACCGAATGGTAATCTGAACAATAGCAACTTTTATTCATAAATGATAAGCCTTTGTACAATGCACACAATACGGGGAGGACCTGATAGAAGAGCCCTTCCCCCAATATATGTTTTGCTTAATATGAATGGCATATGGTTGGTGGTTGACACAACTGTCAACACCGAAACATAACCAACAAGAGTCATTGCAAACTACCTAAGCTTGACAATACAACCACATAACCTGTAAACTTGATAATACAAATGTTACTGTTTACGTTATCCCACCCTTAAACAAGTCGGAGTCCCTTCCAACACAATTCATGCAAATCATGATAAAATTGGAATGAAGAGGGATGCCATTCTTGTGGAGTTGCTTTTTATGTAGCTGTTCAACCTGTGTGGAGGCAAAAAAGCATGTTTCACTCGGTGTGATTCTCTACCACTTTGTTTTTGAAAAACAAAGCGTGGGCTGGGGGGCGGTGTGACAACAATGCTTTTGAAAGCATTTGCAAATGTTGCAAATGTACAATGGGCTGTAGGGACACACATAGAGGTGACTTGTTTGGCAGATCAAACACATTTGACAAATGCAATAATCGATTTGGTCAACACACTTTTTGCATGGTGAAATCCTTCTTTGCCTTGTATCACATTGTACGGTTCTTGACCAACGTGGCTGGTACCATAAGATGCTTCCAACATGTCGTATGGTTGTTCCCTTGGATACATGGAAAAGATTAGACATTTAGGTGGGAGTGAAGCACGGTTATGTCGTATGTGGGCTGTGGAGCAGTGTATTGCATTAGGGAGGCATTTATGGCAGTGTATAGATAAGGGATTGTTTCTATAAGGTCTTAAGAACATGTAATGTTCATAGGGTGACATATGGGTGGGATGTTCACATTGGGCTCTACGATTTGGGCTTGAATGCTGGGTCGTACAAGTCTATGCAAAACAAAGCGTAAAACTGACTTTAGGGGTTCGTATGGCTTGGAGGTTTAAACACTGGCATCCTGTTGATGGTTAACGGTGGGGCCGTTTAGGTAGGGTGTTCAGGGTATAATGTTAAACACTAGTTAGGGAGTTTGACAATAAAGGGGGGCTTCAACCTTTATCTTCAGAGTGGAATGTTCAACATGTGTGGGACCAAGTTAATTGGGTTTGTCATATAGGACTGAATGGGATATGTATGCTCTTACTATTATTATTTTCATCAACTTCATTATTTTTATGAACTTTGCTTGCGCCTTTATTTGGCCAGTGTTTGATTTCTTTGTTGCTAGTACATAGAGGTTCAATATTCATGATGTTGATGCTCACCGTCTTGGATCGATACATACTAAACTTTGAACCATTCATCGTATCCTTTATTGCAATCCCATTCAAGTATTCCATTTTGATTGCCTCATTCTGCAAAATTTCTGTAATTTTTAAATGGTCCCAACCATATTACTTTGAACTTACCCGTCTTAATTTCATGCACCCCTTTATACTTTATAACTAGAGCTCTGACTTTGAAGTTCATCCATCAAATATGTTTATCGAGCCAATACTTCTATCTATTTTGTGTGACTTTTGTTGCCCCCTATGCCATCACCCATTCAAACACATCTGTCGTGTCTCCCCAAGCTTCAAATTTGGATTGTACTTCAAGCGGTTGTACCTCTCTGTCTATTAATTTTTCTTCCGTAGAATCTTCGTACATGATCATTGAAGTCGGCTCTTTAGACGTCATATTGTCTACCTATTCCAATTGGCAGGCCAACTTTCCATTGAACATTGCCTCCCTATCGTTGTATTCGTTGCACACCTGTGGATAAATTGACTGTGAGTTTGATGGTTAAGGAGTATTGACATTTGGTTTTGCCCATCCCACTGCAAGCCTTGGACTTCTTCAATCTCCATTATCTCAACATGATTGCAATTAGGCTGAAACACTTCGTTGTCTTCCATTTGCCAATGGATTAGACCTTTGAGGGAGCTCGTCTCATCTTCGAAGCATGACTGTAACTCGAATGCCCCTTCATCGTTTGGATCCATCATGCCTCGGTTCTTGTCAACTTAGCATTGTTCTTCGGAGTTGGAATCCGATGAGCATGAAGGGGCTACTTCTTCACTAACGGCCTGATTCATTAAATCTATGTCATACTTCCGTCCTTTGTTTGCAATCGAAATCAAACTCTTTTTCTGTTATGATTAGCTTTGGCTGCTATCAACAAGTCTTGGCGCAATAGTGCATCATGGGCCTTTTTTTGCAATGAGATGACCACAAATTTCAACAAAAAGGGTTGGGGTTTCCAATAATTACCTTTTGTCCCATCAGTACACCCAATACCTTAATATCATGTTGATTAGGTCCTACGAGTTGGAATGTCGGAGGCCACATTGTTGACTCCCTAAGAGTATTCCAATTCCCTTTGGAAGAACATTTACATTGGAATTGTTGTTGATGGTATTGTTTGTCAATTTTTTGCCCATAATTTCCATATGCATAATTGCCGATTGGCAGATTAGGTTCATCATTGGGAGCATAGGATCAATTACTTGGTCACCTGACAAGGGTGGTTCAACTATGGGTTTATTCTTCTGTTTTGTGCTCTCCCCATCATCCCACATTAGGTGTGCCATTGTATACTCCACATTTAGGCCATTGTCGTGTATCGTAACAGTTAGAACATTCTTGAGTTCTGGAATGCTTTGCACTAAGTCAGCTATCTTCACAGGTGTAGTGGTTTGTAAGACGTGTCGTGCAATATCTTTTTCGAACTCTAGTTGGCTTGTCACTATGCTTGTATGTTCATTTCGCTGACGTTGTTCTTCGACCATGGCCCTTTCGACTTCCACTCTTGCTTTGGCTAGACTTTCCTTCTCTATACGTGGGTAGGGATAATTGGCTTTCTTCACTTGTGCTCTGGTAATTGCCATAGCTTCCTTGCCCTTGGCTATGTCAATCATATTGATGTTGGCTTAATTTGCACAATTGCCATCGTTATGGTTCTTGGGCCCACACCATCTACAAAAAAGTCTAGTGTCATTTTGGTTAGGGCAATCTCTTGCGAAATGGCCCCACTCATTGCACTCTTAACACATTATGATTGGTTTTCCTTCAGAGTTGTACTTAATCCAACTTCCACCACCAATTTTATTCTACCTTGGGCAACTTGTTGGTTGTGTGGTGGGTGGTGTTCATGGCTATCCTTTTGTGAATAATACTTGGCGGCTTTTATTTTGCAAATTGTATGGGCAATCCTTGATTGAATGCCGTGTAACTTGACAAATCTAATACAAAAGATCATTATCTTCGATCTTACTGTCTCCCTTTAGTTCCTTCATCATTCAGAGCATATCTTTTCTCGAGGCTCGCACTGATCCTAGTTCGTTGTCATTGGAATCAGAGTCTTGATCTTCACTTCTTTTTGTGTGCGAGGATGATTTTTTTTTCACTTTTGATATCCATCTCTCGGTTATAGGCATATCATATGACGAAGGTGGGACTACATTTTCTTTTTCAGTCAAGAAACCAACCCCTCGATGAACCATGTCTTTTTAGCACATCGGCTGGTTCTTTGAGTTTGCCAAGCAACTCCTTGAGTCTCCTATTGTAAACCTGAACAATCTTGTGCTTACCTTGTGTTGTGTTGTAGTTTTTTGCAACTATCTCATTGTCGTCCCTTTGAATTCATTTTCGAACACATGCCTAAGGGCTACCCATGTTGTTTTGTTAGTAATTGACGCATTAGTGTACTAATTGATGGCCATGCCCCCTAAGGGTAGCTGCGAAACATCTTAGCCACATCCTCTCATTTGTCTGCCCATTGGTAGTCCAAATTGTGAAGCATGTACGACAATGCCAAACTGGATCTTCAAATTCGTCTCCAGTCAATTTCAACAATTTTTGCGTTTTTGGAGATAGAGTTGATGGGGTAACCATGGCTTTGGCGTGGTTTTTCGAATACAATTCTCCCTCGTAAGAAGGTTAGTGTCGGACGTTTCTGTGCTCTCTTAGCATTATCGAACACGTCCCTATGCTCGATCCTTTGTTCAACAGGGATCCGTAGACTATGTTACCTGCTGTCAGTTCCCTTTCTGTGCACTACAACTTGTCATTCAGGTTGCTCCAGACTTTTACCTGATTCCCTTGCAACACCCTCCACCCCAAAGTAGATGGCAAGGTCCACTCATCCTTCCTTTAGAAGGGGATATTGAAATCTCTACCCTCTCCTTATTATGAGTGGTGTAGGGTCCACCGATTTTGGTTGAATGCTTTGGCCTCATGCATCATACTTCCCTTGATGTATTTTTTGAGTTAACTTCTTCGTTGCCTCCATAACCATGTATCTCTCTTTTGCCTTTGTTTGTAGTTAGTAGCACGGATTATTGTCTATACGCGTCAGTCTTCTTCATCATGAAACCTTTGTGGTGTTGTAATATTTGTGTTTCATGATTATGTTCGACACATAGATGTGTGAACCAAATTTAACTTGACCCGATGTTCTTTAAGGCAATGACGACAAATTTAGAATGATTAATGTCTACTAAGATACTAGACTATCAATAGCAGCGTATAACAAATTGTAATCCAAACAATAGTAACTTGTATTCATAAATGATAAGTCTTAGTACAATTCACACAGTATAGGGAGGACTTGATACAAGTGCCCTTCCCCCGATGTATCTCTTTCTATATATAAGATGAATGACATATAGTTGGCGTTCGACACAATTGTTAACACCAAAACATAACCAACAAGAGTCACTACAAAACTATCTAAGCTCGACAATACAACCACATAACCTGTAAACATGACAAATATGAATGTAATTGTCTACAAGTAATCTTTATGAAATTCCATAAACTTGAGGATCTTGTGTTGTGGATTTTCAGTGACATGAATAAAAAAGATAAAGGATTTTGCCTAGTTTATTTTGTTGGCGTGTTGCTCTCTTATATTTGTCCAATATTGCTTTTAGATTCCTAGCCTCCACTATGCTTAGCTAAATATGCTAGCATAACTTGAGGATCTTGTGTTGTGGATTTTCAGTGACATGAATAAAAAAGATAAAAGGATTTTGCCTAGTTTATTTTGTTGGCGTGTTGCTCTCTTATATTTGTCCAATATTGCTTTTAGATTCCTAGCCCCCACTATGCTTAGCTAAATATGCTAGCATAGTGCTATCAACAAACTGCATATGAGACGAGGGTTTGATTGAGGGTCAAATACATAATCCTTGAATTTGGTTTTTGGTTGAAGCTTTAGTGAGGGTTCTAACAAGGGCTTCTGCTATTAATATGAAAAGATAAGGAGCCGAGGGATCTCCTTGTCTTAATCCTCTTGTGGCAGAGAATTGTTTGGTGGGAGACCCTTTAACAAGAGTTGAAAAAGATATTGAAGTTTTGCAACTTCTTATCCACTCTACCCATTCAACTGAGAAACCAAATTTTCGTAATGCCAACAATAAGATTGATTGGTCTTCCTTGTCATAAGCTTTAAGCATGTCTAGTTTTATGAACATGCTTGCATTTTTCCTTTTAAAAGCCGAGTGAATTGCTTTTTGTGTTGTCACAACACCAACCAATATTTGTCTTACAAACTTTGACTGCTCATTTGAAATTAGCTTAAGTCTTTTTACTATTATCTTTGCTAAAATTTTGTATGAGGTATTGCATAGAGCTATTGGCCAACAGTCACCAAAAGCCCTGATTCCATAGAATTGGTTCTTTTAAGAATCAATGCTATGAATGTGGAATTCATTGCTTTTAACATTTATTTTGAACCTATTGATTCATGCATCATTGCCACAATACCTTTGATGATTTTCCAAATAACCTTGAAAAAAATCTTCATTAAAACTATCCAACTTTGGAGTTTTAGAATTAGGCAGCTCAAAAAGGGTTGTTTTCACCTCTTCCTTCGTTATTGGTGCAATTAATATCTCATTTTTTATGGGATTTACAATTAGAAAAATATTATCAAGCAACCCCTGACGATTATTTGGATGCTTCCACTAAGAAGTGCAAATTTTACTGAAGTTTGATATTGCCTTTAACTTAAATCTCCTGTTGTGAGTTTAAAGTGTCACTTTCAGTATTTTCGCCCCTTGTAATTTTGTTAATTGATTTTCCATGTAAAGTTGACTTGTTTAAAAACTTATTGTTTTTGTCACCATGCTTTACCACAGGACCTTGAATTTTTGCCTCCAATAGCTTTCTTATGCTCTTTAAGCCTCAACTAGTGTTGTAGTAACCATTGCTTCCTCCTTAGCTAGTTGTTGTTAAAGTTATTAATTAACTGTTAGTTAGTTCATTAACTAATGGTTAGTTATAAACTACCTCATTTGTAACTACATTTTGCATAACGAATGAATATTGCACATGCACTGCAATGTGTGCCTTCTAGTTTTCTCCTCATTCTTTCAACATTCATATTTGCTAACATTGGTATCGGAGCCAATGTTCGAGGAAGCCCTAGGAGAAGGGTACGAATAGAAAATTGTAAAGCTCGAGGAAGCCCTAATAGAGTACAAATGGTAGTAAAGAAGAGGTTTGAGGTTTGAGGAAGCCCTAATAGAGTATGAATGGTAACAAAGAAGAAGAGGTTTGAGGTTTGAGGAAGCCCTCTAAAGACCAGTAGGGTACAAGTCATCAAGTAGAGGCAACAACAGTTGATTTTTACAGTTTTGTGATCAAATCGAAGGAATGAGTGTAGAATTGTGATTTGCAGCGGAAAACAAATGCAAAGTTGAGTGGAATTGTGTTGATGCATAGAAAGGACGAAAAAGTGTGATTTGCAATTTGAAGGAGCTTACCAGTTGGCAAAAGGAAACTTGATCAAACAGAGGAAACAAAGAACACAATGATGCAGTTTGGAGAATGTGAGTTGAACTAGAATGTGATTGCACACCATAGAGCATGATCGTGAGAAATACCATAGAGTAGAAGAGAAGTGTAAGCAAAGTCATTACAGAGGTCATGATTTACCTATTAGTTTGTTCCAATCATGAAGTCTGTTCCATCTACATTAGGGCACAAAGTTTGCAGGAAGCTAGACAAAAGTCATGAAGGAACATTTTCGTGAAGTCTAGTTCAACACATAAGTCATGCTAGGGCACGATAGAAAACTAGACCAAAATAAGCTGTAGAAATTTAGGGAACGTTTCAAACGAAATTGTAGAGAACCATATGAGCAAAGATGTTGAAAGAATCTCGTGGGTTTTTGCAGAAGACGTCGTGGCAAAGGAATACGATGGGAAAACTTGCAACGTAGACCAATATACGACCAAAACGTGACAAGATTTCGATGCATTATGCTTTTATTATTTGCAGTTTTGAGCATTGATTTGCAGTTTGAGTAAGTAATTTTTTGAAGTTCAGATAATAAGTGAATTCAAATTATAAATTGTTCATTTTTCTATTGCATCGATCTCTAGGTTAGATATTTTTATTTCCCTGTTGCTTTGATTTCCAAGTCAAAGGTCAGAACTATACACAGTCTTTATTTATTAATTTCTGAGTCAAAGGTCAAATATTGTGTGATTAATAGCCATCACTGAAAATGTGGTTTTGTCAGAAGCAAAAAAATTAATTGGTCATAATTCTCATGTTTGGAGTCATAAGATTTTAACAATTGTGGAATATCGTGATAGTGATAAAATCGTTCTCGATATTGAAGTGAAATCTACTACAAATTTTGTAGATTATGACAAGCGTCATAAATGACCTTGTTAAAGTTATCTATGTTAGATGACATGATTCTTGAGGTCCAAAATGCCGTTGAGGCAAGTGCGCGTCGGACTGATTTGAAAAATAAATATCAATCTTAGGAGAAAAGTATTAAAAATGCCTTTGGTGGGGAAGAGCCGAAGGCTTAGAAACAATAATTTTGGGGTCGATCACAACAACATAATTTTATTAACAAAACAAATTACATATATATATATGAGTTTAACTCTTAAACTCCTATAACAACTCAAACCACTAACACTAATTTAGGTAGGTTGTTCTAACAACTTTTATTCTCTCCATCCTATTTTCTTTTTCCAAATCTCTACCTCTATTGAGTTGTATGTATACAACTCTTATTTTTCTCAATTACATAAATATAAATCCTTACCTATCCATATGTAATTATTACACATGTAATAATTACTTACAATATTTTATTACCTAAGCATCATGTGAGGACTAATTCCTCAACAAAAAGCCGGGTTTTGTGTTTGAAGAATTTGCGATTTTGGACAAAGATGTCCAAGGATAAGTCCTTGTTAGAACATCTTCGGATGAAAAATATTAGAGACCTGTTAGGAAACATTAAAAAAGGGTGGATGATAACGACATAATGGCTTTTGTTCTGAACAGCTTGACGCCCCCATATGAATTTTTTGTGGAGGATTTACAATTGATGGCGGAAAGTCAGTGCTTGACATTTGATCATGTTAGTTCCTATTTAATGTAAAAGAACGTAGACAAACGCAAGCAAATGAGTCTAGTGTTGGACAAATAGAGAGTGCACTTGTTGCTTAGTCGAAGGGGAAGTGGAAATGTATCTTTGATGATTCATCTTCTAAGTACCAAGTGAAGTGCCTTTTCTGTCATAAGGTTGGGCATCTCAAAAAGGATTGTCAGAAGCGATAGTATGCACTTTTCCAACAAAGCAATCACGTGGAAAATGTGGCAGCAGTTGAAGTATGATGTGATTCTAAGGAAGAGTATACCCTTGTGGCATTATACTTGAACGTTAGTTCTACCAATTGATGTTTTATTCATTTCAATGCATCCTGACATTTCACATGTTGTAATGACCGGTATGTCAAATTCATTGCAAGTACAATTTTTTCTGACATTTTTTTGATTTAGTTTCATTAGCTGATGGTCAGTGATATGTAGTAAAGGGGATAAGATATATTTGCATAGCATTGAATAATGCTAAAAAAATCAAAGGAATGTTAGGTATGTTCCTAGCATGAATAAAAATCTCTTGCTTGTTAGTCATTTAACGTAAAATTTCAACATTGTTGTATATTTTTCTAGAAAGCAATTTATTGTGTTTGATGTAAAACAATCAATGGAATGTTAGGTATGTTCCTAGCATGAATAAAAATCTCTTGCTTGTTAGTCATTTAACGTAAAATTTCAACATTGTTGTAAATTTTTCTGGAAAGCAATTTATTGTGTTTGATGTAAAACATGAGAGAATAATTGCCCTGTGATTTGGGAAAAGTGGCTTGTATAGGCTCATTAACCCTACTAGAGTCAATGTAAATGTGATCCATAAACTAGGTGGATATTTCAGTCTTAGCTTCACTAATACGGACTATTTTAAATAAAGTGTTGCTCTCCAGTTCTATGTCATAGAACAACATCGAAAAATGCTGTTTTAAGATGAATTCCAGCTCTAATGATTATCATCTACATCATACAAGAACATATGCAGCCCTTCACATGCAATCTCCACATGCTACAGTTGTTGCATACAATCTTTCACACTCTAAGCATACTACTATATACATACTTGCAATTTAAGTGCTTGTACAATAGTGCAAACCAGATGTGAATTTATTAATCCTTTAGAAAACAAGTACTATGCTTGTTAAAAATGAGTCTTGAGCTCTTTTGAATGTTTGTTGTATTAGCCTACTTGCAAGGAATGAAAACATGCATGCAAAGAAAATAAACACATTAGCAAAGAGATAACACAAGACATACTTTGGAGAAACTTAACGTGCGAAAACTCTAACAAGAGTGAAGTTGTGCTTCCTCATCTCCACTATGTTCTGCAGTTTACAGGGTTTTGCCTTCTTGGGCTTACAAGGAAAAATCAATCTTATGGCTCCCAAACTCGTAATGATCTTTGCCATGTTTAGTGGAAGACTTGCCTCTCAAGCAAGAAAAACTACTGAACTTAGCTATCTCATCTGTGTAGTATTCAATTCATTCACACACAGACCCCATGAGCTGATGACGGAACAAATTAATGCATTCCTCAATCGCATCCCCACTTGAATGCTAGGATTTAATTCTTTGTTACCTTTTGATCTGTTCTCCTCATGTAATCTGCGTTCTAAGACTTGTATTTAAGTTCTCTCATGTTTGGAATCCACCCAACACTTGAAATGAACAGCCAAGCGTCAAAATGGTTCAAATTCTCGTGGTCTCGATTGGCTTCAGAATCCAACAGTCATGGCTCTGGAGTCCAATAGTTGGAAGCCAAATAGTTGCTCTTGAGAAACGTCGGAGCTAGAGTATGCCAGCTTTAAACGGTCATAACTTTTGCATACAACCTTGAAACGATGTGCTATTTTTTTTGACTCGTCTAATTTTTTGAGGGGAATCCAAATATGTAATTAAAAATTACTTTTGAAACCAAACATATGCTATTTTAGCCCGTACAACAAAAATTGGTATTTTCTAGGTCTCAATATTTTTCTAGATTACTCATTTTAGACAACTGATTGTTATACCAATTGATTTGGATGATGAACATGATCAATTTTCTGATCAAAATGCTTGCATGGAGGGAGGCTCCACCATACAGGATTTGTTGGAGGATGAACTTCCTCATAGGTTTGTTGACCCTGCTTCAATCAACTTACATGGACTAGTTGTGGAGGGAATATCCACTATAAAGGATGTGCAAGAGGATGCAATTGCTCAGTCTTAGTCAAACGCACAGGTGGTTGCACAAGAGGATAAATGCCTCAGTCAAAGGTGTTGGCTCAGAGGATTGGAAACAAGGTTGTTACTTCAACAAAGCATGGTCATTTTGTTCTAGCTTCTCACCTTTGTATGGTACTTGAATAGATGGTTAAACAACCCATTGGATGCAAATGGGTGGACAAAATTTGTACTTTTGACAAGTACAAGGCTCATCTTGTTGCAAAAGGTTTCTCCCAATAGGGGAATAGATGAGGAGATGGTTTCTTCTCCTATTGCGGAGTTGGTTTTTATGTGGAGAGTTTTTACTCCCACTACCACTATGGAGTTGGTTTTTAATCCCATTGCTATTGTGGAGTTGGTTTGTACTCCGACTGCCACTATGGAGTTGGTTTTTTCTCCCATTATGAAGATGGTCACATTTCGGTTGCTTCTCTCCATAGCAGCTCAATTTAGTTTCTTGAATAGAGGTTTGGATGATGAGGTCTACATGGTGCAGACTAAAGGTTTTCGAGTTGGTCGTGATCATTTGGTTTGCAGGATGATTGTCTCTATATGGACTTGAGCAGGCTCTACGAGCGTGATATATTTTATTTGACCAACATCTCCAAGGTTCTAGATTTAAAACCATGAAGATTATGTTGAAGTTATCAACCAATGTTGATTCATCACCGATCACTGAATCACTCTACAATGAATTGGAAGACAGTTTGTGTCATGTCCACTTTTCGAAATATTTAATTATAGAAATAATTAGTTGTTCTAAATCACTTTTATTTTATAACATAAGAATGACACTTATGTAATATTATTATTAAAGAGGGCCCAAAAATAATTGTTATTAAGTGGATGAAAAGTACTATTTTATTAAAAGTTTTTTGAAATACTTTTAAGGTAAAATTAGAAAAGGGAATTTATAAAAGGAGTTGGGCTCAAAATAAATATTATTCATGATTCATTTTTGACAATCAGACCCTAATCCAAAGCTTGAGCCATTGTGTTCAATATTTTCATCTGAGGATGAAAGCCCTCTGATATACAGGGGTGGAGGACGGAAATCCTGTAACCCATTGAGGTGATTCCATCCAAGGATCATATTTGTGCCGAAAGATTAGAATTTATTCTATTTTCAGTGTGCTACAATGTTGCTACAGTGATCCGTACTGCTACTATAGTGATTCTTACCATTGCTACATCATTTCATACCATTGCTATAGTATTATTTACCGCTGCTATTGTATTCCATACGGCTGCTATAGTACTTTGTACCGTTGTTACAATGCTTTCGTACCACTGCTACAATGCTTTCGTATCGTTGCCTTTCTGTTGCGGTACGTTGTCAATAAGATTGGGTTTTTATGTTGCATAAAGCATGTAAGTGTTTCTTGCATTTTATCTTTGTTATTCAGTCGATAGTAGCATCATTATCTGTGCTTTGTGGGCATTCAATTTATTGTAATAAATATTCGAGTTGGGTTTTGTGTTACAATATTACATATTATTATTTAGAATTTGAGGCTCCAGTATTGAAAGGAATTCACGAAAACTTCAGAAGTCTTATAATTACCGAAATGGGATATTACAGTGGTAATAGAGCATTGCTTTTGCCAATCTGTCGAGAAAGTTAACATCTATATGCAATCATATGTTTATATCACATGCATGTCAGTGGTATTAGTGGAAGAGAATTAAGATAGTATCAAAGAGAAAGAAGAAAAGTTCAGCCACTTAGAAGAAGATATGGGTGACAAAGAAAAGAGGATTTTTTCAGATGAAATCAGTTGTTTACATGAAACAATTAGCCGAGGTCAAAATGATATGGTAAAGACAATCCAAAAGAATTTGAAAGAATCCATGTTAGAGCTAGTTCGAGCTATATAGGGTATTAACCCGAATAAAGCAAATCAAGGAGAAGGAAGCTCCTCAGCTAATAAACGTGTCTCAATCCACCTTCCTTCCAAAACTTTCAGAGCAAAATTTTTGCAAAGAGAAGAACAACCAGAAGAAGTAGAGCTTCACCAACCTCGCATAGGTAATGGTGTTGCAACATATCATGAGAAATATGCATAACTCATATTCAGAACTTAGCCATGCAGTATAGGATGCATTGACTTTCAGAGAGTTCTGTGATTTAAGAATAAAGAACATTTCTAGGAGAGGAAGAAGAAATCAACGGGATCAATCGAGATATCCAATAGCATTTGGTTAAGATTACCATTCCAACTTATGATGGATCCAATAAATGTTCTGCCAGGTCTTGGTTACCAAAGTTGAACATCTATCTCTCACTGAATCCGATGTATGAAGAGGCAATCAAATTTGTTACCCTCCACTTGGAAGGAGTGGCACATGAGCGATGGTCTCATGGTATGATCACCCAAGGGCACGTTTCCACATTGGAAGAATTTAGCCAGAGATTGACATAGAGATTTGATAGAAAAGAACGTGAGATCCACTTTAGGGAATTAGCTCAACTTAAGCAGTATGGAACTGTGGACAACTATATTATAGGATTCTAGAGATTATCAATTATGGTTCCTTATGTGACAGAAAGGAGATTTATTAGGAATAATTGAATCACTCAAGGGTTTGGTAAAAGCCTTTGACCTTCTGACTTTGCAAGAAGCTATTAAGAGGGTTTTAAACTTGGAATCTTCAACATCCAAGAACAAGTTCTTTTCAAAGACACCTATTGTTGGGTAGCAAGAGACACCACCTGTTGGGCAACAAGAGACATCAGCTTTTAGGCAGCAAAAAAAAAATTTCAGCAAGGAGTTTCTTAACATAAGGAGTTGCCACCGAGACCAGGGAAAAATGTAGAGACTAGAAACGAGCTCAAAAAAAGAAATTGTGCTTTTCTTGCAAGGATCCATGGGAGCTTGGGCACAGATGTCTTGGGCGAGGTCAGGTACATTACATAGAGGTGATATTAGATGAGGAGTCAGAAGCAGAGGAACCTTAACCATAAATTAAAGTGAAAGGACTAGAACTTGAAAGAAGGGAAGAAGGAGATAGTCAGGAGGCACCCTTGCCACACTTTTTGGTGCACCCAAATATCACATTTTCAGAGTTTGTGGAGTTTTTTATGGTCACAAATTCATAGTGTTGAGTGATAGTGGGGCAACCCACAACTTCATAGATGAGGGACCGGTAGCCAGAAGAGGTTTGAAAATAGAGGAATTTGATGGGTTCAATGTTGTTGTAGCTCATGGTTTTACTATTCCTTGCACTAAGAGAATTTAACTGTTGGAGATTACACTTGGCAGACACAAGGTGTGCGATGATTTATATGTTGTGGGCATAGTAGAAACAAACATGGTTTTAGGGGTGCAGTGGTTACATTCCTTTAGGGAATTCACACAAATTTATTAGACTATGGAGCTGAAATTCAAATTAGAAGGAAAAGAGGTAGTGCTCCAAGATATTGCAAATGGAGCCCCTACAGTTGTCACAACCAAGAGGATGGAGAGTTTATTTTGTAAAGGACAAGTAGCAGGGGCAGCCAGATGCTTGGCCTTAGAAGGCATTCGTACCTTCTCATTGTATGGTAAGTTGGATAAACACCATTTTGATATTCATAGTTTTTTGAATAAGTATGGTATGGTGTTTAGTTATTTGACCTCAGAATCGTAGCCAAGTGAAGGAACCCAACACCTCATAAGTTTGGATTTGAGGTCCAAACATGTTAGCCACCCCAAGATGCACAAAAGAGGAATTGCAGAACTCGGATTTCAGTAGGTAAATGAATCATTGTTCTAGGTATTAGGTACGGGCAACAAACAATTTGCAAGTGAATTTGAAACTTCATTAAGCATTTCCACTACAAAGGAACATGATAAACAAAGGAGGTCATGTGATTCTCAAGGAAAATGGAATTTTGATTACAACATGAATTTGGCAATTAGTTTGACTTCATGAATTTTGATCTACAGTACAATTTTAGATTCTAAGGCAACCAAGAATTGCAAACAAAAAGCACTTGATGCAGTCATTGAGGGCGCAATCTTAGAAGGGGACATCTGGGCCTGCAAGTTCCCAAAGGATGAATTGGGATCTAGGTATTACATAAATGGTCAATTGGGGAGAGCTTGAGCAGTTAAGCTTGGAAGTGCTTGAGGACAAGCAATTTTGGGAAAGACGAATTGTCATGTCCCCTTTTCAAAATATATAATTATGAAAATAATTAATGATAATATTTTAAGTTGTCTTAAGTCCCTTTTATTTTATAACATAAAAAAGACACTCATGTATTATTGCTATTAAGAGGGTAAAAAAAAAATTATTAAGTGGATGAATAGTAATATTTCATTAAGAGTACTTTTAAATATTTTGAGGGTAAAATTGGAAATTAGAAGTTATAAAAGGAGTTGAGCCCAAAAGAAATATTATTTATGATTCATATTTGACAATCAAACCCTAATCCAAAGTTGGAGCCATTGTGTTCAGTCTTTTCATTTGAGGATGAAAACCCTCTAATATACAGGCGTGGAGGATGAAAACCCTCTAACCCATTGACGTGATTACATCCAAGGATCATATTTGTGCTGAAAGATTGAAATTTATTCCATTTTTAGTTTGTTATAGCACTGCTACAGTGATCTGTACCGCTACTACAATGATCCGTATAGTAACTACAATATTCTATACTGCTAATACAATGATTGGTACCTCTACTATAGTAATTTGTACCGCTATTACAATACTTCTCACCATTGCTATAGTGCTTTCATACCGCTGCTATAGTACTTCCGTACCACTACCTTTTTGTTGTTGTATGTTATCAATAAAATTGGGTTTTTATGTTGCATAAAGCATGTAATGGTTTCTTTCGTTTTATCTTTGTTATTCAGTCGATATTTAATACTATCACCATTTGTGTTTTGTGGGCATTTAGTTTATTGCAATAAAGATTCCAGTTGAGTTTTATGTTACAATATTGCCTATTATTATATAGAATTTAATTGATGCTCTAGTATTGAAAGGAATTCACGAAAACTTAGTAATTATTTTTTTAGATAGGTACGAAGCTTTTGATCGGAGCAACAACCGGTTACATCAACGGCCACAACTAGCGAATACTAACATTACAGCCACAATTGGTCAATACCAACACGACCGCCACAACTGGCGAATACCAACAATACTGCCACAACCGACGAATACCATCAATATGGCCATAATTGACGAATACCAACAATACTGCCACAACCGACGAATACCATCAATACGGCACAACCGGCCAATACCAACGAAATGGCCACAACCAGTCGATACCAGCGAAATGGCCACAACCAACCTTCCAATACCTCCAAGATTTGAACCTGGGTGGTGCATATAACAATCAAGTTGCTTTACCAATGCACCCCCATCTCATCGGTAAAACTTCATAATTCTTATAATTACCGAAAAAGGACATTATAGATTGATACATCTTATGTTAACACGATCGGATCTTTGTTTTGCTGTTGGCTGTCTTTTTCAATTTTTGTCTACACTGAAACCCCTACCTTGGACAACAGCAAAATGTTAGAGGACTGCAGATTTTGTGTTGATATCTAAAGAGCTGCCTGTAAATATAATGACTAAACTATTTGGTCCTACTTGGAGTAGTCTCCAATTTAGTCATTAGGGGAGGTTTTTAAAGTTATTAATTAGCTGTTAGTTCTTTAACTAATGGTTAGTTATAAACTACCCCAACTGTATGTAACTACATTTTACACAATAAAAGAAGAATGCACACGCACTTCAATGTGTGCCTTCCAGTTTTCTTTTCATTCTTTCATTATTCTTATTTGCAAACAGTTGTTCTGTGAGTCCAGCTTTGAGAAAACCCTCATGAATTTTCCCAAGCCCTGCTTCCAGCTTTCCTTTGCCTTGAAGATATTTCCAAAATATTCAACATTCCATCCTTTTATTTTTCTTTTTACAAAGTCCAACTTTGTCTTTTGAATATACATTTTAGCACCATAAATGTAACCGGCTTCCTGCCACCAAACCTATATCAGATTTTCAAAGATTGGATGTTCCATCCACATATTAATGAATCTAAAGGGTGTTCTGTCTTTGGATAACAACACCTTTATCAATCAATGTTCTGAAATTGAGGGTTTAGTAATATATAATTCTTCTAAGAACCCTTCGTTTATCCAACTTTCAGAGAGGAAGCACATGTCTAGTCGTTCTGCAATAAACTCTTCATCCTTTATGTTATTTGTGCAAGTGAAGGACCCATTGGCTGCTTTGATGTCTATTATTTTACTATTTTCTATAAATTGTTGTTATCCTCTGCTGGTTGTATTCATAGAGAAAGACACTCCCTTCTTATCTAAAATGGATGTTATTGTATTGCAATCTCCTAGCAAGACTATATGTTCTTCCTTTTTGTATTGCTATTGCTTCATGTAATCTTTGGGAAAAAGAGGGGCGTTCACTAGGAGCATTAAAGGCTACTAAAGTAAGGGCTGGAAACAAACAAGAGCTTTCTAAGACCACCATTATCCATGATTCCCCTGTACTACTTTTTTTAACTGAAATCTCTTCTGTATCCCACATTAGAAGTAATCCCCCTGAAGTTCCGATAGCTTCAAAAATAATGCTATCTGCTCCATACCAAACTTTTTTTGCCAGAAATTTTACTGCCAACTCCTGCATTTTGGTTTCTTGTATGACAACTATTAATGGCCTTTGGTTTTTTAATTATCTTTTTTAATGCTCTTTTTTTCTTGGGTCTGCCCCTGCTCCTCTTATATTCCAAGAGATAATGCTCATCTTACTGCTTTTGAAAGGAGCCTATAAGCTGTGCTTGCTTACCTGTTGCAACTTATTGTTTTGTGATTGCTTGATTGGCTTCTGCGTTCGACTTTCTGCCACGTTTTACTATGCTTCTATTCTGCAATTCTACTTCTCTACTTCTACGGCATTTTACCCCTTTTCTTTGTTCCTGCAGTCCTTCTACAAAAAGCAAATACTTGTATTTATTACCTTCTTCAGGCCTATGCACTGGGATTTTCTGCTGCTTTATTTCTTCTGCCCACCTTTTTATCAAATCTATATTGCTGTCTTCAAAAAGTACCATATCCTGAGGCATCATACCTTCATTCAAAGACACTTTATTTAGAAGGGTACAATAAAATGAAACACTTAAGCTAGAACTTTCTTCTTCATTCACTGCCACTAAGGGGAAAGAGCCTAATTGATGGACTTAGTTTTTCTTCATTTTTCTTCAATATGATTATCATCACAAAAGCCAAATTCAATTCTCTAACTGCAGGCCTAAACATTGTTTTTTCTCCATTATTTCCTGTTGGAAAGATTCCTTTGAAGGAGATTGTCTGGTATGGAGACACACAAAGTCGTAAGACCTCTCCCTCTAATTTGTTGTGCTTCAAGGGCTTTTCAAAGATCTGTAAATCTTTTCTTCTAACTGAGAGTTCACTTTTTGGGCTCAGCTGCTGACTACCAGAAGACTGTCGAACTTTTTCTTCTTGTTCGTGCAAATGCTTTTCTGGGCTTTTGCAAAGCCCAACTGTGGTTGCGTTTTGCATCTCTGTGCCATTGTGTTATGCAAGAATTTGGTACAAATCTAAGTTATATTGTTTGCCATGCTCGATATTTCCCTCTATTCCATTTAGAGCTGCATTTTGTTTTGTGTTCTCTTGGGTAATATCTTTTGGGTTAGCATACGGTTGTTTACCCTTTTATTCTTGAAGCCTTTCTGCTGGTTAATGTCCCAAGTCCTTATATTCTCTTCTCCTAGAAATAGATTTTATTTCTCCTGTATGATTTTTTCATTTGTTCTTGTTTCTTTAGAAGATTTCTGTTCTTTTTGCTGAGAACTATAGTGAATCCAACAGAATTTGTAATGGGAGCCAGCGCTGTTGTACCTAAGGGATTTGGATCAACGAAGTATCTGTTCAGAATGAACATTTCCAAGTGCCCCTGCTCATGATAGTAGAAACATTTAAAACGAATTGTTTCATAATCCAAGCTGTTGTTCATGAGTACAACCATAGGCTTTGAGGGTAATGGACTCTGGTTTAGGAATTTCCATGTCCATTTCTTCACATATACGTGCATGGGTGGCTAATTGTCCAGCCTTGTTATAGCTGAAGTAGCCAGTAACTTACCCAAAGTATTAACAGTCTTTGCCAGGGCTTCCTCCAAGAAGTATGCATATGGCAGATGTGGTAGTCTAACCCATACTGGGACTTTTGGGAAGATACTTGCTCGGCTGGTACCCAAAGATCATGGTTTAACATATAGAATATGCTGGCCCAACATAAAAGGTCCATGCTCAAAATTTTTCAATCTGTCCAAGGGAGTTTCGAAAAAAGCTAGGAAGAACACTTAACCCAATAAAGAATAATCAATTAGATAGAACTTCCCCCGGATGGCTTGCAGCCAAGCCTCCAGCTCTGTCTTGGTTGGCCAATAGCTGGCCTATGTCAAAACAGTGTCTAGACTCTATAGCATTATATACACAAATTATTCTTGCTTTTGCAATTTTAGAATGCCTAATATCTCATACACCTTAATGTGCAACAATGGAAACGGTAAAAGAATGTAAAGAACACATCAAATGCATTCACATCAAAAGGCAACAATATTTACTCCAGAGAAAACCTAATGTGGGTAAAAAAGGATATGCCTTATAAATTTTCACACCTTTAGAAATGATTCCTAAGTACAAGCTGTCATGGAGCATGGAAGTTTACGAATCCCTTGACCCTTGAAGCTACTACATCCTCTTCCTACTGCACTTCTTATTCTTCTGCTTGGCCTAGAAAACTCCCTCTAGATTCTAGATGATCAACTATGGATCCATTACATCAATTTATAAATGCTAATGAGCTGTTCCAGTTTGAATTTGCCCACAGACACACCATGGGAAGACAAAACAGACCGTTTGGGTGAATTGTCACATCTGCTACTATGTCCTTGGAATGATGAATCTGGCAGGTGCAAAGGTGTTCACCTGGCCTGATGGAACTCAAATCTTGGCCTGTTGCTTCCTGCAGCTCCGCGCTATAAATTGGTGATGGGGTTGGTAGGGACCGAATGTATTATATTTGAGTGTTTATTTAATAAAATGGAACTACTTCTGTCAGTTGTCTTGCAAGCATTGTTTGATGCATCAAATGGTAATTCTGCATGAAAGTTTCACCTTAAGGTGTTGCCAATGGTGCAACTGCTTGCTTGTGGATGGTCAAAAACCCATCAAAACTTCTCATGTCTCCGCAAAGCTTCATGGCGTGATTTTAAGTAGCTAATCAAACATAATTAAAATTCCAAGGGTCGCTATCAAGAGATAGGACGTGTCAACTCGCAGGGACACAAACAATCATACAGGTTCCTTGGATTGTATATATATCATGTCACCCCTATGACCTATCAGATTATATATTATATTTAATATTCACTATGTAAGTATTACATATTTACTATGTAAGTTGGTATGTAACACTTACACATTTACACCATATCTCAAGGTAGCATGTAACCATTTAAGTGTATAATCCATTATGAACCCCCATTAACCACTAGTGGTCAATTAGCTGTTTTCTCTAGGCATGCACCACCAAATTTTGCCATCCGTTGCTTAAACTGGAGTGGAATGATGTTTTGAACTTATGAATGATTGTGTATGATGTTTAGGGATCCATTATGTCGATCAATTATTTATCAAGGAGAGAGGTTGCATTGAACATAATTTTTTTGTATATATATATTATGCAACTTGCAAGTCGAGGGGATCTTAGTGGCACACCTAGGAGGTGGAGCTTCAACAAGACAAAGCTAGGGGGTCTTTAGAATTGCAAACAAGCTATGGGTGGGTCTTTAGAATTGCAAACAAACTATGAATAGATGCCTTGCATGATACAGGTTTCCCTCATCTAAGGACACAAAGCAATAAACTTATGGGCCTTAATCATTTGTTAGGTGCTGCCTATATAAGGCAGTAATGCCATTGCTTTTTGTCAAAATAGGGAGAGATGCCTTGCATTTGATTGCATCTCTTCAATTCTACATCATGCAATTTTGACTTTTTTCGTCTTATCCCTTGTTATGATGCCTCTTTTGGCTAATTGATTATAGAAGGCAGAATACCATGCATCCTCTTCAATCAAGACAATTTAGAACAACATGGGTCAAGGGCATTTTTTTGGTCTGGTACAATGTTTTCATGGTATTTGAGCTTTGCAATTCAATCTTGGGGAAAACTTTATGGTTCATGTAACGTGAAATATAATTAGCTTTTCCTTTGAACGATATGTCAAATCCAAATCAAAAGTAAAAAAAAGGTTGATGAGTATGCTCATTTCTTTCATGTGGTTGCTTATGAATGCATTGTAATGCAATTTAAGTAGGCATTTCACTGGCCATATAATGTAACGAAAGAAAATTGATCTTTTCTTTGAAACATCGATTGGAGCTAAGACCAAACTTACAGGCAAACATAACATTGTTAAACGATAATGATAAAATTTATGAAGTTATTACCTTCTTTTGGTTGCTAATGTTCATTGTATTTTTTTTAAGTGAAGTTTCCAAACATACGATACCCAGTATTAAGCTGAGTTTCTCTAGCTCAGTTTCTTGCTTTGATTCAATTCACCTAAATCCATCCCTTGTTTGTTACGTTATCAAGTACAGCCTTGGAGGCCTCTGTACCTGTACTGTTACCTCCCAGGTGGTTCTATTATCCTGGGTCCTATGGCACATACCTGGGCATGATGCAGGGCTGTACCCCGGCATGACCCAGGATACATAGGCCATACCCGACTGTCAAATGATAATCATAATAAAAACATAAAATAAAACAAAGATAATTTTAAAAAAAATATCAGAATTAAACAAAAAAAATAAAAAAACACAACTAACTGAACCTAAAGTTTTAGGCAGGAGATGTATGGTGAAGCTAGTGGGAGTGGCACTGCTCCTAGTTCTATTGCATCTAGTTCTAATCAACCAATTTCTGCACAACTTACTGAACCTAAATTTATAGGCAGGAGATGCATGGTGAAGCTTGTGGGAGTGGCACTGCTCCTAGTCCTATTGCATCTAGTTCTAACCAACCAATTTCTGATTTGGATGCTCTCGTTGAATAGCAATATGATGATTTGTTCACTTAGTTCTTGAGTTTGACTATGACATTGACTGTTTTCCTATTTTGAACAGATAATATAAACCTATGTGATATACAATATGTAATGACTCATTTTATATTTTGAATCATCATAGGTATTGTTTTGTTTATTTTATGCATATAACATTGTAGTTATGGTTTATTTTATTTATATTATTTATTATTTCTGTATGGATATGCCCAAGCTGCGGTACCGATATTTTTTCAGCAAATCCCCATACCCGTACCGTATTCGTACCCGTAAAAGTACCCTGGTAACTTAGTTTGTTTTACATAAGCCACATTTTCACATATGAATTGGGTAGGTTTTTTAGCCATTGACTTGAAGAAAATTGTCTTGTTAAATGATTATAATATATTGCTATGATTTTTTCGATTTTCAGTTTCAATTTGTTATTAAGATTTCTTCACAACTCTCATGTTGGCCATTTGAGTCAAACATATTTGTGATTTTTTGTTCTTTGCTTTGTATATTAGCTTGTTTTGAGGATGAAAATGCTTTTGTTGTTTTGCTCAGTGCACAATTTAATTATCTTTTCTATCAATGTTCAATATGGTTAGAACTGATGATGATCCCTGTTTTGTATATTAGATCAAATATGGGTATCAAGCTACAGTCGTTGAAGAACCTAGATGCTTTCCCTCGTGCGGAAGAGCACTTGACTCAAAAGACGCCATCTGGAGCAATAGGTATAATGATTCATTCATACATGCTTCTTATCTGCTACAATTCTGTTTGCAATGTGAATTTTGTGAATTCTGTTGGACAAACAAGGGATTTTCTTTTTTATACCTCAAGATTCCTAGGATTCTGTTGTCCTCTGTTTGACTTGAATTAGGGACTTACATTAACCGCCCTAGTATTCTGAAGGTTTTAAGTGATTAGCTTCCTAATAGCTTAAGTTGCAGTAGTTTCTTTCAAGATCAATGAAGAAAGAGGAAGCTTATATTAATGTGCACAGATGACTAGAGAGATTAATGGGAGACTACGGAGTACTATGTTCAGAATAATAAAAAGGGTGCTGGAAGCATTGCTTGACCTGTCTAGCTTGCAAATTGAGCACTATTTATCTGAAACACTGGCATCCAAATTTTAATATAATTAGAATAGGCGTACAAGGTGTGCACATGGGTAACTATAATCAATAGAACTGATAAGCACACTCATATTTAGAACCATGTTAAAGGGGATCACAGTGCTTCCCACACACAACACATAAATACGATCTACAACTTCCAATAAGCACATTAATAAGCAGTGCAATGTGGTTGGGATGTAACATTACGTATTCAGTTCTTTAGTGATAGATGTATGACGATCTGAAGCTTTTTCAAATTAGTCTTTCTTGACGATGATTTAGATTTTGACATTTATGAGAATCTTAGGACTTGGTATTTGAGGGCTTAATAGCCATACCAAACCATTTGCATTCTATTATTTTAATCCTTGCTTGAGTTTGACTAATTCAGTGTTATATGGAAGTTCTCATGATGGTGCTTATCAGGGGACTCTTTTTTTGTCACTGCACATAACAACTATTAAATAAGCAATTGAAAATTGAATTCTAATAAACTTTGTATGAGGCTTGATTTTGTGAATTATTCTTTTCAAGTAATATATCCATTAACGAGAATAAGTTGGTGTATACTTCTATCTCTTTTAGAATAAAACATTTGGCAACATGTTCAATCTTTGTAAGAAATCTGGGAAAAAAAAAAACAATTGCAAAAGTGCTCCTGCTTCAGATTGTGTTGAGTGGTGGCTCAACATTTTTGGCATCTAATGTGTGAAACAAAACTAAGATTCCTTTATTTAAGGTAAATGTAATTCTCCAGATATACTTTTTGTCTTAAGTAATAACAGCTTGCGATCTGAAAACTTTTAAATGTTATTTCCTATTCAGAAAGAGGTCATATGAATGAAAACAAAAGTCAATAATGCTTGAAACGAGCATGGTGTGGGACTCAAACTAGAATTCCAATTTGAAGCTAATTTCTCATCATAAATGTAGCTAAGATGTTGCAATGCTAGAAACACAAACTAATATTGGCTGTGGTTACTTTCTTTGAAAAATGAATATATATTACAAGTCTCTTCATTTAACCAAATGAAAGGAAAAAACAATAAGCAAATATTGTTCTGATTTATGGCTGTGGGTTTCAAGGGCCGTTGAAATTTCACTTGTCAAATACAAGGAGCTAGTGATAATTTTGTTTTGTTGCATTCTATCATGTTGACTGTTTTTTATTTGAAATGAGTCACCATGGTTTAAAAACTCGGATTTGGCAATCCAAAATTTTGACTCAGACATGTGCTCAGCAAATAAAATAAATAGTAAATTCATACAATAAACTAAAATAACATGTAAAATATTTGTAAAGAGGATAAGAAATGAATTTAGTGAAAGAATTAGTCTATTTTCTAGTTAGTTTTAGACAAATAAACGAGTACAATGCACATCAAAATATCATATGAGGATTGATCACCATCATAAAAAAATTACAAATCCCTCAAAATCCTCCTTCCTTATTTTCCTCAAACTGGAAGGGAAAGCATCCTCCTTAGGAACAAATGCATCATCAAGTCTTTAAGCTGTGTTATGCCCATTTAAACATTCATTGAGATTTTTGACTTCTCAAATCGAACTCTTTTTGGAGTGTGCTTAGTTGAAGTCTTTTGTTTGTATTTTCCAACTAAAGCATCTCTCTACAAACTCTATCTGCTGCCTCAACTGTTATAATACATTTTGCTTTGGCTTCCACTTTATATTTTGTTTCTTCATCCTGCAATGGACTGATTTCTCATTAACAAACTGCTGGTTCAAAGTTACTGTTTGTCATTTTGCCTCATGTAGCTTCCAGAATTTTTTCTTCAAGTAGCTTCAACAAGTGCATGCTTTGACACCAATTCCAATTCATCGTTCTTAAATTTGGCATTGAGTTTGATGATGTACAATTATAATATTATCCTTCATGGCTTGTGCATCCAGCTCATTCATCACCTACTTCTCCTGCAACTGCTGCTTGTCCATGGCCAACTTCTGTTCCCTTTTTCAAGACTTCCTTTCTCAGATGCAATCTTCTCAACTCACCGAGTATAGGATCAGGCTGGAATATACTGTTGTTGGCTTCATGAATAGAAAGTACAAAGAATACAAAGTCAGCCTAATAGAACAGTATATCTTGGCTAGCTTCAAAATTCCCCTTCATTCTTCTCGGTAACTACCTTCTGTGATAAAATGTTTGGTCTGTATATTTTGCAGAAATGCTTTTCCTGCTTATGCATGGAAAACTAATCCGTTTGTTGGATCTCTTGACTCAAAATACATGCATGATCTCTTGATTAAAATCCGAAAAGAGGTCTGCCACATGCCCATGCAACTCTTTCAACATGCAATTGCCAGAGTACTTGGAAAAGAATAATATCAGAGCTAGGGGGCAGGCTGGGTTTAGAAAGAACTATCAGACTATCAACTGCGTCTTTACACTTTGGGCTGTTATTGAAGAAGTTCGTCACAGGTCTTCCAAAGTCTTTTGCTGCTTTGTTGACTCCAAGAAATGATTCATTTCTGAGACACCTGCTTTTCTAGAAGTGAGAGATATCAGCATTCCAGACTCTTTGATTAGTGCCGCTTGGAGGTTTTATGAGATAGTTATTGGGCAATTTCGTACTTCTCATGGTTTTTCTAACTATGTGAAGAGTACCATTGGGGTCAAGCAAGGATGTCCTCTTTCATTGACCCTATTCAATATCTACATTGATGAGTTAAAGGAGTTTCTTCGACAACATACCTATATGGATGATGTGAAGTATCCTTTTTTATAATTTGTCAAAGTTCTTATTCTTTTTGTAATTTTTCTGAATATCAATGCTGTTATAAACCCTAAATAATAATAAATCACTGAAATGTGCAAAACTGAAAATACCCAACTGCAATTTTTATTCAAATATGCGGAATATCAATTTATTACAACAAACCTTAACTTGAAACTGCATAGAAAGCATGAAAACTAAATTTTTACTGAAACCCTAGCTAAAAGAGGAAGTTTGGAAGTACGACACCTTTTTGGAAGGTACGACAGGGCCTTGACAACAATAATGAACCTTTGTGAGTGTGATCTCAGCAGAATTTTTCCTAAAAAGAATAACGCCAACGCTGGAAGTGTATTGCAAGTGGTATGGCAGACTGTAATTGCAGGGACAATAGTGAACAATGATGTGAATAGTGATGTCAAACTGAAATGTCACTTCGTGAAAATATTTTAATATTTTTTGAAGTATTGCAGCCCTATATACAACTATAAATCAGCCTCTCTATACTTGTGTGATGGATTTCTTTTGAATCTGAAAGCTCTAGTATAATCCCTGAATAGAATTACCAAATGAGTTTGAGGGTTTTCAACCCCAACCCTGTGCACATGAGGGTTTTCGTCCGCTATGTAAAATATTGAAGCTAATGCCCCAAATTTTTGAAACAAGTGTTTTGTAAAAGTGTTCGAATGAATGGATGATTTAACTTTCATTTTTTCCAATCAATTCTTTTAATAAGCTCTTTTCATCCAAAACTCTAAAAGTAATTAATATTAATTTTAATTGAATATTCACCTTTTTCCACTCTTATAATTATTAATTACCTTTTCGGCCATGTATTCAATATTTGCTTTTTGGCCCCATTCAATAAAATACATTGAGTGTCATTTTTTCTTTTTTCCAAGTTATAACTTAAAGTACCTTTTTGGACAATTTAATGAATAATTATAACATCATTTCCCTTTTTAAATCCTCCCTGAGCCCAGAAGAAATAAAAATAGGCTTCGGGTCCTTTGATTTAATTAATTCGGAAAATGGGACATTACATGATGGCTGTATTTTGCATGAGGTGCTTATAGCTATATATATATTTTTTTTTTGCTGACGATGTTATCCTCTCACGCTCTGGCGAGGGTCTATAGTGGCAACTTGATGCCCTTGTTCATTTTTGCGAGCTCTGACATCTTGTGTTCCACCTTAATAAAACTAAGATCATGATCTTCAATATCTCCAAGCACTCTCTTTCCAAATTTCAATGTTTCTATAAAGGGGAACTTTTAGAGATCACATTGGACTACACTTATTTGGGGGTCCAATTTCGGTCCATGCTTTAACTTGAAATCTGCTTCTGATCCATGCCTTTACAAAGTTCTGTCTTAGGATGTTAACGTTTCCAGATCCACTTTTAGGACATCCCTTCCAAGTTACGCCTTTTTGATGCAATCACCAAACCTACAATTTTATATGGTTCAAAGATGTGGGGACCTCACTTGGGGGCCATTGATTGGGCTCGTATTGAGAGGATCCAGACTGTAGTGTTGCAGTGCATGATCCATTGCAAGTGGACAGTTCCTCAGTGCATCATCCACGCTGAATTTGCCACCCAACCATTATGCCATGAGACTATCTTCAGGCCTACTTTTTACATCCAGACTCAAGTCCTTGGGGGACTCAACTTCTAGTTGTGAAAGATTTCCATACTTATTACTTTGCTCTTCAGAGAAGAGTGCTTCACTGGTCCCCATCAAACACCAACATTGTTGGTAATTTGAGACTAGATTGCTCCTTTCTATTTGCATCTCTATTGATCGACTACTCTTTTTCATGTATTCCCTGGATGTCGCTTCTCAAACTCCTTCCAACAAAGAATGTTGTCATTAGAGTTGCTAGAGAGGACATCTACATACAGTACATCTAGGCCACCTAGATCTCCCCCATTAAGCCTGTCAGCGCCAAACTTGCTTTCTACGCTGAGCATTTCTTACAAGTAGTGGATGGTATTATTTGTCGCCCTCGCTATCTCCAATGCCATTAGTCCCATTCCTTGAGGTTTCTCTTTGCCCAGATGAGAGTATGCTCTCACCAGTCAAGGGTTGAAACAAATCAACACAGTCTCCGTTAGAACCGGATCTGCCATCTTTGCTCCCTCCAAGATGTGGAGATTGAAGAACACTTCATTTTCATATGCTTCATTTACTATGATATTTAGGGAGATACCATTGCCTCGATGGGGACTCAGTCAACAGTCTATCTACTTTCTTTAGATATCTAGACCAACAATGCATGGCTCTTTATCTTCGTGAGGCCATCACCCTCCAACACAAATCCCTATAGGAGGAGCATAGAGGCTCTAGAGCCCCATGTTGATAACCTCTTTCTTCGAGCCCACCCAAGAAATTGGTAGCACTAAGTGCCCTTTGGACACTGATATATCACACATTAGAGTTGATAGATTAGCTAGGCGTCTTAGCATATCTCTACTACTCAAATTACTCAGATTCCCCAGTCTGCTCTCCCTCAACATCGTGGCTCTGCTTCTTCCTACCGGCGAGGCTCTGCCCCTTTTCGGTGACATGGATCTACTATCTACTGGCCGCCCCTAGATCACGGGGCCAAACTCACATTACGATTTTATTTTGTATTACGGGAAGTACATTGACCTAGGATGTTAGGGGACATTCTAGAGGAAGTGCTTTGCTTCCCCCTACGATCTCTCAACTTGACCCCTCCAACATTGGATACTCCCCAATGAACACTATCAAATCTTCTCACAGTGATTGATGGTGGGTCAAATGACGACTCCACTTTAGGCACAAGTAGATATTTTTGATGAGGTCTTCTAGTCTTCATAAGCACATGTTGGGGCTCTTGTTTGCCCTCTATTGCTATTTGTATTGGTTCCATTACCACCTTTGTTAGTGACACATTGCTCTTCTTTGTCTTATGTACTTGTATTCCCTTTTTTTGGCTTCTTGGATTCTTTTTTCCTTGAACTTTCTATTTTTTAAGTATTGTATCCTCGAGTCCCATTGATCTACTTTTGGTCATCTATGGACATTAATATAATTTCTTTCAATCTTATGAAAGATGAAAAGTACGTCTTACTCATTTTAGGGAGTTGTACTTATGCTCTTCACAACTAGTATCAAAAACCTCCATATAATCTATAGCACATGAAAGATGCTTCTTATGGTCTTAACTCAGGCTTAGTTTCTCCATCCTAGGGAGGTCTAAGAGATAAAGATAGATCTAATTATAGGATGCTAATGCACGTTAGATTTTGGATGATCAGGGGCAACAATATCAACCTAAATAGGCTCAACAAAATCTGTAAGTAAATTGGAGTTAGGTTGGGATTTGGGTGGAGGTTTATAATTGACCGTCCATGGTGTCACTTGGTAAGAATCCTAGGGCTAACTGACCAATCCAGTTCACTTCATCCCCCAAAACAGAGAAAGACAGTTTATTCCAATTTGAGTTTCCTTTAAGTTCAACTTTTATGGTTTGAGCAGTCACGGGTAGAATCTAGGGAAAATTGCATAGTGTTTGAGATATGAGATTAAATAGGTACACTCATGCATCTAAAATTTGAAACTTCTTTAGAATAAAAAATAGCAATGTTAGGTGGGGAAGACAATTGAGGAGTTAGGCTCCACATTAGGTACATGGAAGAGTTGGGCGATTTGAGTTGTGTTCTTGGAACTACCTCCTTTCTAGAATCATCTTAATTTTTGCCTTGGTTCTCTTTGATTGGTTGTGACTTGGGGTTTGGGCAACTCTTATAGTCCTTGTCATTATTTCGCAGAAGTCTTAGATGACACTTTGGCTTGCTAGTCTCAGACGCTCATCCTTTGCACCCTTTTGAGGGGTAACTTGTACAAACAATTTTTGCTCAATTTGTCCTTACTTATAAACTGTTGGTCTCATGTTTGCATCATAATTGGAAGCTGAAATGATGTTACTTGACAAAGTGATGTTGTTTCAGTGAACTGCATCTTTAAACATAGTAGTGGCATGAATGCACATATAGATGCCCTTATACTTTTGGTGAAGGAAGCCTCACATTCGATCTGCAAGCTACTGTGCACAATTTTTTCTAAGTTGTTGGTTCTGGTATGGGGATTGGCTACAACAATTTTTTTCTGGCTCAAGTTCAATACAACCATTCAAAAAATACATATAATATCAAAAATATTAAAAATTCTAGCAAAATAAGCAATATTAACCACATAATATGCATATAATAAACAATTTAACCACAAAACATGTGTGAATAAATCGAATGTTGATAATTCAATGCCAACTGTCATAATAATTCATCAATCAAAATAAACTGATAGTTAGTGCTCAAACTACATTAATCAATATGTAAACTCAAAATGTTCATCATATTGCTCTTCATTAAGAGCATCAACATCATCATGTGGTTCATCAGAATCACAAGTAGTAGTAGTTGCACTCCCACTAACTATACCATGCAGGGCTTGCAAAGAACTTCTTGTCGCTCCGTGTAGTCTAACGAAATTTGGGAAATGAAAGCATCCAAGGTGGGATGCTTTGGCTCTACATCCCAACGCATTGTCACCCCTTCCTTTTACTAGGGTACTTGTGTGATAGAAGGCGAAAGTTGGAAAGCACCTAGACCAACTCCTAAGCCTTTTTGGCTACCAAAAAATTGTGCTCAACTAAGTGGATAGAGGAGAGTGTAAATGGATAAAGGAGTTGGAACTTAGTTTTGATGGAGTTTCAGCCCTAAGCATTCATAAAACTTAAGTGTGCAATGAGGGTAAGTGTGGTTTTATTTTTTACTTTGGTAAACTGAGAGGCAAGTTAGCTTTTAGAGTTTTGTAACACGGATAGGTGTTTCTACAATGACATCGGGGGTAGAGGTTGGGAGCTGTAGTGGCGTGAGAATGTTAGCATTTAATTATTTAAAATCCGACAATATAAAATAAAAAATAAAATAATTTTATTATTTCAAAATTGACATGATTAAATTAAAATAAAAATAACCGACATAACTGTGTAAATAAATAAAAAAACATATAAATACAAACAAATTCAAACCAAAAAAATAAACAAAAATATAAAGTAGAGCAAGGAAAATAAAAAATAAAGAGTAAAAAATGCGGGTAAATTGTGTAGATCAAATACAAACTTTTTACATTTCATGTTTTAAAGATTACTTTTTTTTTTCATTGTTTTCATTATATAGCTTCTCTATTAATTTATGGGTAATATATAAATTTTATTACATTATATTTATAATTAATTAGATAATCATATTTAATTTAAATTTATAGGTAATATATAGATTTTACCATATCATATTTATACATAATCATATCATAACAATGAATTGTATAATTCGTCAATCATAACTAACTTACATTTATAAGTAATAAATAGATTTTACTATATCATATTTATAAATAATTATATCATAACAATGAATTGTAAAAATAAACTAGCACACAAATGTATGCCAGGTGTCTCAAGAATGATATATATCGGTGTATTTTACATATATTTATCTAAGATATGCATGCTAGTTTTAGGTTTTTTCTAGACTTTGTAGGTTATATTTTCATTTTTTGTTTTTTAAAGAAGTCAAAGAATGAAAAATCAGTCAAAAGGTGGAAACCCTACGGGTACACCTTGGGTTCAACCCGAATTTGTCCTTCAATGAATCTAGGTGTCCTTGGGAAGGTTAGTGGATACTTGGGATGAATTGATGAACCCGGGCAGGTTGGTGCGTACCCGGGTCAAACCTGGGATGAGTTGATGAACTCGAGCAGGGCACAGTGAACTTGGATTGAACCTCGATAAGCCACAGTGAACCTCAGCCGAACCCGGACATGAACTAGATTGAAACCAGGTTTCATTGTGTACCTTATTGGGACTGGTCCCCCAAACATGCAAAACTTGGCTTCGTAGCAATCTTCCCAATTATAGATCACTCTCTTCAAAAGATTCTCCAAGTAAGGCACCAACTAAAGAGGGAGATACGTGGCTTTGAATACTTCGACAAGATTGTTGGGTGATAAGTTTTGGAGGTGCTTCAACTTTTATGATCTTAAATTAAACATCTTCAGTCCTTGATCTTAGCGTTTACTCAACTTTTCTTTCTGCTCATCAAAGATATCCTGGGTCAATACTGCTGAAGGTGTTACGCTTAATTTCCCGTCTACCAATTGTAGTCAAAGCACCCTCTTGAAGTCCATGGCCCCAAAGAAAACTAGTACATGGTGGGCCAACTGCTATGACATTGAACTACCTAGTGTCTTGGTTGTAGTACTTAACGAGTCCCACCAAATGTAATATTCCAAACCGGAATATTATACGAAAATTTGATTTCCTTGAAATTTCATTCTTTTAAAATAAATATAGAATTGTACTTCAAAATAATTTATTCAAATTAAATGAATTTTATTATATAATTTTTAGATCTCAAATATCACAATAAAAAAGTCTGAAGGGTTTACGCCCTTGAGTTGGGATGACAAGGTGTTTCGTCCTCAATTGTAATGGTAAAGCCTTAAGCTTGTACCGGATTAAGTGTTTAATATATGAATGATTAGAAGATTTCTTCCATTCCCCAAAATGCTTTATTTATACTTGCAATCCTACATTGAAGAGGTGTGACTTTTGCAAGGGTAGCGTCCCTTCATTTAAATGACTGCTGTTTAACATCTTTAATTAAATACTTACTAACTCATAATGAATGCAATGCTGCTGCTCCTTAGTGCAGCGATTCCTTTAAGTACAGGCTGCGCTGCAATTCTAAATTAGATGGCAGCGATTCCAAATGTAAATGCAGCGCTGCATACTCCTTGGTTTTTTTGTGGTCAACATGACCTGCATATTCCTTGGGATATTACACCAAATTCTTTTGTAAATAGATCTTGTCAAATAGAGACGTAACCCTGGCATGATTCAAGAAAGCCTTCATCAAAGCATTGTTTAATGGATGCTCATCAGGCTTCTTTGATCACTACTTTGAGCAAATAGTTTTGTGAGGCATATACCAAGACAAATCCCAAACTGCATGCTTCTTCTTGGAACATTGAACATTCATGGCATCCTTCAAAATCTTGGGTCGCAGTTTCTTCCCCATAACTGTACGAAAACCTGAATTAGGAATAATCTGAAATTTAGAGAATTGGGAGAGCTCTGTCAACTCTCTATATCACTGAAACCTTGTCATTGGCTGAGTGGAAACTAGCAAATATTGTTGCCGAAATCCAAGCTGAAGCTTTGCACCAAAAGGTGTCAAAACTCCAAAACCACTTTGCAATTGCTTGGGACATACACCAACTGATGACACCTTGTACAATGAAGGGTCTATTGTCACCCTGCTGAATTGACTCCATTCCGGTACTTACTATTATCAAATCTAAACAATTATTATCTTGCTTGATTTTCTAAACTACTTTCCCAAATTTTCTAATTTTTTCTTGTTTTCATTTCCAAGGCTGCTACTGACACAACCCCAAATCGTTGTGATGACTCATTAACATTTGCAGGCCTCCCTGAATTCACATTCATGTCCATTGATGTCTCACCCTTCCAAGTCTGCTAGCCAATGACATCTATATTACAAGGATCATAGTTCATATACTCATACTCAACATTACTTGGCAACCCAAATTTTGACTCGGACTCCAGACTTGGCAATTACTCGATAAATTTCCTGCAAGTTAAAAAAATATGTAAATTCATAAAATAAACTTAACATGCAAAACACTATTAAAAAGAATGAGAAATGATTGTCGAAAATGCATAACTATATTTTCTATTAGTTTTTAGACTACAAAAATGTACATTGCTCAGTTTTTTACCAAAAAAGAGTATTTTGTTCCTCTGCTGCACCATTATATCATCTCCAGCTTTATGTACTCATTTGCTGCACCTTGGAAGGGAAAGGTAAAGATTTATCTGTAACAAAAGCATCCGCAAACATATCATCCTCACCAACCCCTCTTAATGCTTCCGCTTTTTCCTTTATTGCCATTGCCCCTTTTGCTGCTTCCCTCTCAAAATCTGTGATCTCCTCGATAAACATGGGATCCACATCCTCAACAATCCAGTCTGAGTATGGATTGATATCATCCAAGTCAATTGCATCATGAATCTCTTTTGCTTGCACTTGTTTCACGCGAAGTCGAAGATTGTATCGCACGAAAACAAAGTCATTGAGGCATTGTGTTGTTAACCTGTTGCACTTATTTTTGCGAATAGACTCAAACATGCTTAACTTATGTTCACACCTAGAAGAGCTACATGGAATGCGGATGGCTAGCCTCCGAAGATTTGGTGTTTTTCACCATAATCTTCTCACCACAAATTTGCAAATAGAAAATTTATAACTTTGGAAGTCAACTAGGCTTGCATTTATTAATGTAATCTCTAGTATTTACAAGTAACGATACTACAATGAAAAGATTCATTTTTTTTTGCCTTTGTTGTTTGGTCATTCTTCTTCGAATGCATGGAGCCGAAGAAACGAGCCTTCTCTTTGCAGTCTTGTAAATCTGCAACTCATCAAGATTTTCTCTAATGGCTTCGTTAGGGATCATCCTCTCTATGCTTGTGTTGAGGCTATCTATATTGGCCTCAATTGAATTGGAAAAGAAACATTTGGGGTTCAAGTAGTAGGCTGTTGCATGTATATGTTGGTAGAGTTGCTTGTTTCATCTTCGATAAATTATGTGCTAAATGGGTTCATATTTGTATATATTTTTCTGATAATAATTCGCTATGGCCTCCTTGGCCTTGTCCATGGCCTCATACAGATAACGCACCGTATTTTTTTCTCATCTACCAAATATAGAACTTCGACAAAAGTATTCAACACCCAAAATATAAGAATATGCAATTTTAAAATTAAAATTAAAAGAAATTTGAACCAAAAATAATTATAATAAAAAAAAACGATTAAAAAAATATAGTTAAGCTTAAAGTTACCTTAAGGATGTCATATGTGCTCTTCACAAAAACATCATAAACTATTTTCACGACCCTTTCCTCTTTAGCCTTTGTACAATAGGTAGACTCCAAAGTTTCCAAACATAGGGTGTTCACAAACTTGTTCTTTGCAATGTGATAAAAGTGTTTGGCAAATCGTGTGACTCTCAAATGCACAAACTTCTTTCCTTTGGTGTGCTCTCTCATCAAGGTTAGCACCCAAGGGTGATTTTAGATGTATTTTGTGATATTTTTGGGTTCTTCAACCACACTTTTCACCCATGTAATTTTTCCTATGTTCTCAAGTAGGACATCAGTGCAATGGACTGCGTGAGGGCTTTAAAAAATTCTAGGGTGCCTCTAAAAAAGTCTCCCTACTGCTACATATGTTGCGTTATCAATCACAACTTGGACAACATTTACCAAACCTACTTCCTTGACCACTTGATCCAACTTATCACACAAATTATCTGCATTTTTCACTTGGTTGGAGGCATCAATTGATTTCAAGAACACCAACTATGCATTTGAAGGCATTGAAATTTTTATCATAGTGCGGTTCCTTCCATCTGTGCATCCATTAGACAATATTGTAGCCGTTTTTGCGCCATATTATTTTTTGCTGTGTATTTTTCATGGTGTCTTCTAAAAATGGGCAACTCAAATCATGAGTAGGTGTCGTGAAACCCTTTCTGACAACGATTCATGTAGTTACCAATGTCTCCCAATATGGGCTTCTCACCACATTGAATGTTATGTTGTTACAATTCAAATTTTTTGTAGCAACTGCCCTTGCTTCAATATGCTTTTTTTGGTTCCAAGCAATACCTTTGAGCGAAAGTTGCACACAAGGAGTATTGCGAGGAACAAAGAAACCCTATCCTTGTGAACCTGAATTGCCTCAAGTGGATGAACTATGTCTCCAAACCTTTGGGCCAATAGAAGTGGCTGCCAATTCATTAAAATCAAAGGAAGCATTCATTACAGATGCGATTGCTGCAACTATCTTCTTTTTTTCATTTTGTTCTTCACAAATAGCAAGGACAACTTTCATCTCTCTTGTAACCTCACGCTCCACCTTGTCGCACAATCACACATCTTTACCTGAGATTCATGCAAGGTGGTTTATGAGTTGATTGGCACCTGCTCTGATCAGAAAACCACAATAATTGCTTATCATAGTATTGTACTCCTAACCCTCTATGCAATGCTTCAGAGTAGGGTCATTAGACTTCCTACTTGTACTGTGACTAAATGAACTAGATGCCATTCTTGTATATCATTGCGAATTTCCAAATGCACATTGTGAAGCCTACAAAACAAAGAAAAAAGGGTTTTAATTTAAAACCCTAGCTGCCTATCAAGGAAAGAAGAAAACAACATTCTTTTTTCAAACCCTATAGATCTAAAATGGAAATTTTTTTTAAAAACAAAAAACGTAAAGTAATTTTGAATATTAGAGTCTTACCTCTGAAACAACCATCAAAATCCTTCAAAGCTGATGGGAATTGCGCCATAGCAATTGGTAAATGATAACACTTGCTTTAGCAGAGAAAAACGATTGAAAAATTGTTTGTAAAAGTGAAAAAAATGTTTTTTTACAGCAACTATTATTATTTAAGAGTAGCTGAGTGATTAACTCAGACTCGCGAGTCTGAGTTAACTACTTAGCTCATGATCAATGGAAGGTTTCTTGGTGGGAAAAAAATGGCGATTTCCCAGCAAGTACTCGCTGTTTTCTGCGAGTTTCAAATCTATGGCGAGGATGTCGATTCTCATATCTAATGTCATTCCCTGCTCCTTGGCCTTCATATTTATATGGTATTACATGTCTCTGCCCTTAGTTGATGTCAACTTCCTCTTTTTGCCTGAGTTTTCTGCAAGATTTATTTCTAAATTCGTGTAAATTGTCTGGAGAAACTTGTGAAAAGGAAACATAAGATTTTAGAAATAATATCGAGAAATAAGATTTTTTTGATGGAGATTCTTTAACTATTGGAATTGGCTGCAAGGTGGTGGTTGAGATCTCTACCCCCTCTATTTATATTAGGCAAAAAAGTTCCAAGTTGGTTTTCCAATGCATTTTTAAGAAATTTGAATTCAAACTTATGAATTTTCAACGTCAAGAATTCAAATGCGATGGACTATATAGAACCTCAGGCCAAGTGCAAGCAACCCATAGCTATATATAATATATATACAATGGGGAAGGGAAGAAAGCAACAATTGGACAATTGTCCAATGTCTATTGATTAGGGATTGGGTAGGAGAGGAGCTTGAGCGCATAGAAATCAATAGGCCCCTGCCTGATAGGGGAAGGGCCACTCAAGTTACATATCTGATAGAGTAGAGTATGGACCTTGATAGTTTGATGAATTGCATCATAGTCTATCTATAGGAGTCCTTAGCTTTCCAATCATAGGCTATATATATTTTTGTTAGTACAAGGATTTGAAGGACCTCGATCGATAAGGAGAGCAAGATCTTCGGCCTAAAGGCCAAGTGTATAAATGACCTTGATGAGTAGAGTAAGTAGGCTATATGCTATGGTTGGGAGGTCGAGGGAGAGGGCCTATGTAGCCTATCTTGGGAGGGAGAGGTCCTTTGTCGGGTGATTCACTGCCTCTTCTCGACCCCCCAACACAAGTGGCTCGTGGTCGAGTCCTTTTCTGTTGGTCAAGTGGGGGAACCCCTGTTACTCCCCTCAACTCTATATAGTAAGGTCTCAGGGGAGGGTTGGGGGAGTGCCAGTCTAATAGCGCCGCCCCCAACTCCCTCGTCCTTCCACCCCATCATCTATTTATAGCTTTATTTGTTGAGTGTTGACCCAACCATATATAGCTATGGCCACCCTTCCTCTCTTCGCCCTCTCCCTCTAGATAGATCTATAGGGGCAAGGGAGTGTCATTAAATGAATTTATTAATTGACTGCCCCTATTGACTAAACAACACACACGAAACGACCTTAATATCTAATAAATGGCCTTATGTCGGCCACTGGACGATCCTAATATGTTTAAAATGTCGTTATGTCAGCACAAATGGGAACATAGATATGTGTTGTCGCCACGAGGGTCTTTAGGCCATTTTTTCTCTCAGCAACCTACCCTACCCCTACCCCTACTATGTATACCCCACCAAGATAAAAGTTTTTCTTTCTTATTCATTGCGAATGAAGATATATTGTAAAGAAAATATTTAGATATAGATTCTTTCTTATGTAAAGAGAAGATTGCATCATGTATCATTTCATAATTTATCTTCTCCATGCTTCTCAGAGTCTGTAGGTAAGTTTTGTGTTTTTACCCCACCAAGATAAAAGTCTTTCTTATTCATTGCGAATGAAGATATATTGTAAAGAGAATATTTAGATATAGATTCTTTCTTATGTAAAGAGAAGATTGCATCATGTGTCATTTCATAATTTATCTTCTTCATGCTTTTCAAAGTCTGTAGGTAAGTTTTGTGTTTTTTTTAGTTTAAAACTTGAAAACGTTTGTAACTAGTTTTAACCTTATTTTAATATTTTTTTAAAACATTTTTTCAACAAATGCAAAATGCCTTCAATTTTAATAGCAATATATATATATATATATATAAATTTAAAAATAAACAAAAAACAAAACTAGGATCTATGGTGATTTGCTCGAATGTTTGGTTCCACAAGTGCTAGTTTCGTGGGCCAAGGGATAGCCTTCAAAACTGATTCTTCCTTGCCCCTTTAGAAGTATGTGACAAAGTTAGAACATGTGCTAGGTGGAGGGGATTACATTTGGGTTTACTTAGAGCAAAAGGTCAAATATAAGAGCTTGCATAGTCAAGTGAAAGCTCATTTGTGTGCGATTCTTAACCATGGAATCAGAGCTTTTCTTGGGCCAAGCAGAAATGAAAAGCCAGGAGAGGGCTTGCCACCTACAAAGATCGAAGCATAAATCAAAGAGAAAGAAGTGGAAGCCACAATTTCCCTAAGATTGAAGCATCCTTTGGCAAAGAAAGGATCTAAATCTACCAAGCCACTTGCTGCTACATCTCATGCTAATGTTGTGACCCCATCACACCCATTTCTTGCCACATCCCTCGTGGCTGCAAAGGAGGAGGATTAACCTCTTAGTTTCAAGAAGAAAAAGGTGTAGGTTTTTTGGAAAGGGCATTGTAGAATGAATCTAGGGACATAGCCGAGTATAATATTGCATATTATGTTTATGTATGTGGGCTGCCATTTAATGTTGTTAGATCTCCATACTAGCAACATATGATGACATCTATCAATGAATCTCCTAAAGGGCTCACTCGCATAGATAATGAAAAGGTGCGCACCACCTTGTTGGCAAAAAACAAACAAAAAAAACATGTGGAAGATTCATTGCAGCCCATAAGGGATTCATTGGTCGAAATAGGGTGTCTATTGTTTCTGATAAATGGAAGGACACAGTAAATGGACCATTGATCAATGTGGTCACAGTGTGTCCTAAAGGGGCAATGTTTTTGAGAGCAGTTGATTGTGAGGAGCAGGGGAAGGATGCACGATTCGTGATTGATATCTCATAGAGTCAATTGAAGTAGTGGGACCTCAAAAAGTTGTCGAACTTATAACAGACAATGCAAAAAATTGCAAAGTTGTGGGCATGTTGGTTGAGGCAAGGTATGGTTACATTTTTGGGATACATTGTGATGTTTATTCCCTCAATCCCATGTTGCTAAAACTGGGCACCAAAATTGACTGGATTAAACAAGTCTATGAGGAGGCAAGTGAGATCCAAATGTTTATAAGCAACTATCACATGTTCCAAGGCATATTCTTGACATTCTTGAAGTTGTAGTTGTTAAAGGTAACTATTTAAAAAAAATCATTTATGTATAATTTTAATTTAATTTTTAAGTTTGTAATTTGTAGAATTTTGAGTTTTAAACATTTTTTTTAATCTATTTATTTTAATTTTGTATTAAGTTACTAAGATTCGGATTGCTGCACACATGCTCATCTTGAGACGACTTGTCAAGGTGCGTGAGGCATTGAGAAACATGGTTATCAACCACCCTTGGGGTCTGTGCAAATAGTCAAACATTGAGAGGGCTACAAAGGTGAAAGGGTCGATCCTCGATGATGGGTGGTGGGATCGTGTGGATTATTTACTTAGTTTTATCGAGGCCATCATGAGTATGATGAGATTTCTTCATATGGATCATCCATGGTTGGCCAAGAATTATGATGAAACGGATTTAGCGATTGAGCAGATTAAGTCAATCATAAATGTCAAAAATCAAGATTCTATAGAGAGGTTCTTCAAGGAAGTGCAGTGGTATTTCATTGATAGGTGGAACAAAATGACCACTCGTTGCATCTTCTTTCTTTTACCTTGACTCCCAAACACTACAACATAGAGATCCTTTATATGCCCAGGAGGGTACCACCATATATGGATGTTGGATTAGTGAGGGGTATAAGGTGACATTCTCTAGACTATTCTCTGATCGAGAAGTATAAGATAGTTATGGGAGAGTTCGTGCATGTCATGCCTTTTATAGGTCACTCCTTGGTGCTCCTTGTGACAAGTACGAAAAGGATGTTCATATGTGGTGGTACCTCCATGGGAAAATATCCATCCACCTCAAACCACTTGCAATAAATTTTTTATCACAAGTAAGATTTTAATTTTTAAAAACTCCTACTTTTCTTTTTGACATTTTGTTTTAACTTTTAAATTAATTTTTTTTAATTGCCTTTGTGGCTTGTCTCAATTGGTTGCGAGTTCCTCTTCAGCATAAAGGACTTCGGGTACATAATTCTTTATTCACTCAATTAAAGTGCAACAATTTGACAGCGAAAAAGGCGGAGGATTTGATTTATGTGCATTCCAACTTGTGCTTTCTAACACACAAGCATGATGAGTACAAGCAAGGGGCAACAAAGTGTTGGGATGTAGACCTAGAGACTAATGACTTGGGTGCTTCCATTGCCTAATTTTTCATTCCTTGACACAAAGCTAGAGGTTTCTTCACACAAATTGCATAGCGAAGCTGGTGGAAGTGGTACTACTATTGCTTGTGGTTCTAATGAACCATGTGATGATGCTCTTGATGAAGACATTGAAGACCAATATGAATATTAAAAATATGTTGTTTTGTCTTGATTTTTGTGTATACATTGTAACATTTGCACTATGTATTTGTTCTTAGACTAATCGAAGATCGATCATTGAATTTCATGGCATTTGGCATTGAACTATTAGTATGTTTTGTGGTTATTTAACTTATTTGGATTACTCTATGCATTTTATGTGGTTAATTTCTCTTATTTGGCTATATTTTTAAATATTTTTATTATTTTATATATTTTGTACGACCGTACCTAGGCAAAAAACATTGTCGTACTTTTGTAACCAAACCTCGTACTTGTATTACCCCTATACAAAAAATTATTCTTTTTTGATCTCTACGTTCAGCTCATTTAGTTGGTAGTATACAACACGACCACACACATATGTATAACTGAGACTAATGCACAACGGAGATGAGGACCACATCCATAATTAATCCTCCCAGATTTATATTGTTCCGATAGATAGGAATAGGTCTTAAAGCAACACATTTTGTTATGAGCAAGGTTATGTTCACGGGTCCACTGAACTTTGATTGGTTGGTCAACATGATCTAGGTTAATCTAAGGCCGTTAGTGACCCTATCAATGAATCCAGGATGTCCTGAAACATAGAAGATGACTCTAAGTTTGCCCAAAACAAACATTAGATGCAAAAGTTATTAAAGTGCCCTTTGATGCTATTGGCACTTAGTATATATATGTTACGATATATATAATTCACCCTTATATTAATGCTATGATTTTCATACTCCTTAAATTCTCCCCACACACTATCGCACTTATCTCTCTCATGCTTCCTCGCATATGTGAACTCCTTCAACCTTGGTATGAGACTGTGATATGGCAACACGTGTCAAAACGTTGCACTCTAGATTATCGCAAACTTCCATAGTCAAGGTTTTCGATCTTCAATTTGGGCTGCGTTGTGAGATTGTGCCACATGGCAGGGTCTTGTACACAGCTTCATGGTGCTCACAAGCCGTCCACTTGATTGGCAAAAATTCTCAACACTTGGACATTTATGCATATAAGCCCCAATTTTACCAATCATAGGGTGAATGTGGGATAATTGTTCTCATGCTTTATAATAACATGCCCGCTCACCAAAACACCTCCATGCGGGTCCCCCACAAATCTAGCCAATGGCTTAGCATGACTGCCCATTATGTGGGCACAAGGTCATGCAACACAAAGGTTGATAAACTCTTCAAAGCGTTGTTTTTGGGAAAATGTGGGATAAAGGCCAAATCTATTTTACACCTGTGCTTAATGCATTATGGGTTTGAATACCTCCAAGGGTCTACTTGGGCAACATTACCACTCGGGTAAGTTGGCACAATTTCTCATGTTGGTTTGAAAGAAGATGGGTGAGAGAACGACATAGAAGGGGTACAAACTTCATTGGGCACCATATGGGGTCCTTATGCTGCTTGAAACATTACACTATGGACATTTTTCACAAATAAGCACTATCCCATGCAAGCATGTTCCCATGGCTTGAATAAATTTGATTTTCAAGGGAATGCATACCTTTTTCTAACAATAACATAGATCATTCTAGTGCCCATTCCAAACCAAATGCCCTCTTAATATAACACAACTTGTGCGTATTTTAAAATGTAATAGCTTTAAGGAAATTCAACACGCTTGTCTGTTTATAGTTTTATGTAATGAAATTGATTCATTCATATGTATGCAAAAGATTACAAAAGGAATTTCAATAGAAGACAAATTTAAACCTTATTAATTTGCCTCATCCTTCTATGAATACATACTGTAGCAAATAGCTTTATACTATTTAGGAGGATTTAATATAGCTTGCAAGTCTTGAAATCCCATATGAATACAATTCAATTGTAACAAATAGCTTTATACTATTTAGGAGGATTTAATATAGCTTGCAAGTTTCGAAATCCCATATGAATACAATTCAAATCATTAGCCAAAAGTTTAAATGCTCACATATCCTTGTAACTCTTTTATATTAATCCACTCTACTATATAGAGGCAACCATCAAACCATCCCAAAATATATTCTTTAACCAACAAAGGGTGCAATACATCAATCTCTCTGAATTTTCACAAAAGTCTATTGATCCATGAGGATCTGAGTTATCACTTCAACTCATGGTACCATGTGTTGCTTGATGGCTCTTGCGGCTCCACCAACAACTTCAACATCTTCGTCAACATACTTGTCTGGAACCACAAGTCCTAACTCCCCTTTTGCCATACGACACAACTCTTGCAAAATTAGTATTGTACAATGCATCTCTGCTATGATGTCAGTATAAGTCGTCAGACTAAGGATTGGTTATGAAGCAATTGCTACCAAATATTGTAATGGTTTAACCGACGCTTCATCTTCCTCCTTTGTGTATTAATGCACATCTCTATTCTTTCAAGTTAGTGATATAGAGATAGACTACAAGTATGTAGACATCGCATATCTGATCTCTCAGATCTTGTACAAAACTTAGCATAATACAACTTTGCTATTATGGTTCTCATCTTGTGTCCATTGTTCTTCTTTGCTTTATCCTTTGCTTACAACACAATGCTATATCTTTCAATCTTTATCATTGTTATATGCTTCCACATATAATCCATTAAATTTGTTTAGTAATGTTGTCCGTCGGGTCTCCTCCTCGGCCTTGGATCATCTATGCTAAATAAAGCCCCCCATATGGATCTCCTTAGCTGAACGGAATATGAGTATACATGTCAATCCAGAAATGAAAATCATACTAATTAAAATAATCAGATTGGTCTTGCAATATGTAATTATATGTAATTTGAAACATTCCATATTGAAAAAGCACCCACAATGAATAAATGTCTTTTGAGACAATTCTAAACACACAAAATTTCCAATCCTTAAGATAACCAAACTCAACAACCCATCTTTAGCTAGTAGCCTAAAAGCTTATAAACTAAGAATCGATCATCTGTTGACAAAATTATTATCTTATCAAATTAAATACAAATGATAAAAGTATTAATTGATAGAGGATAAGGTAAGGATTATGTGTCCCAATTATCTTTGTTCGTGTTTTGTACTATTATCCACCAATGGAATTCATTTCATTCTCTGTTTGCGTTTAATCTCTCCAGTTCGCATTTGCATTTCGCTTTTTTTCATTTCGCATTTTGATTTTTCTACATTTAATCATATTTGAATAGCTTTACCAGTTTGCATTGTCCTCTTTCCTGGTTCGTGTTTTGCAACTATGGCATTTTGGTAGTTTGCATTTTGCTATCTGCTCGCATTTTGTCCTCTTCTCGCATTTTGTCCTTTGCTCATGTTTATTTGGATCATGAAGGTTTGTTTGATTTTCTACGTCTGGTCCTTCCTCGCTTTTGATCCTTTGCTCATGTTTATTTGGATCATGAAGGTTTGTTTGATTTTCTACGTCTGGTCCTTCCTCGCTTTTGATCCTCACGTCTAAGCCTTCCTTCCCAGCCTTAACATAGTTTGTTCTATTCTTACGCGTTTTTGAGTGATCTTCTAGCCCTTGTGCTAGGGCATGGATTTACAACCAAGCCTCGTGCTTTCAGGTTACCTACCAGATTTTATAGAAAACATAATGGAGCTCCCTCTAATGCAGGGCATAAAACTCCTTGCCATCAGAGGGTGTTGACCCCCAAATTTAAATACGCTCGCATTTGTAGTTGGATTCCGAAATTGAGGCCTTAGGTATTGAACAAAATACTTCGTCACTGTTCTAGACACAATTGCAGGAGAAAGATGGTATTATTACTGATTTGCAAGCAAGAATCACTAAGCTTGAGCAAGCCCAAGTCACCACTGTTGATTCCTCATGCCTACAACATCTTAATCAAGTAATTTCAAGATTTAGAACAAGAAATCTAAGATAATCACTCAACATGAACACCGTAAAAAGGAAACCACAATGCAACAACAATCTATCCAAAAACAGGTTGAGGAGCAAAGTTTGTAAGTACAAGCGGCTAAGGGGAAGAAAGCACCTCTAGTTGTAGCAATGGTTGTTTAAGCAAAATTTGAGGTAGACAAGGCACGTCAAACCAAGGCACTGAACCTCCATGTTCGTGTCATCCCTAAACCAACTGATCTCTTATAGGAAGGTCTCACATTTTTGCATGAATCTTTGGACTTGAAAGATATCTCCCTTAACAAAGCTTGGACGTTGTCATGTTATCCAATTCCCAACTGCAAAAGAGTGTCTGCAAGCTCTTAAAGCAAAAAATAAACTTGTTTCCTTCCCACAAAAAAAATATATAGATGTAAATCTTTCATGACTCTAGGTGGAAGAGCTTCGGAAAGCTTATATTCAGGTTGTAACTACCAGGAACAAGAACAAATGGGTTGTTATTAGATATTGTAGGATTGTCATTCGTGATTCTCCCCTTCTTGGAACTACAATGGTGCTTTATGGTCACCTGCAATTACTTTCTAGGATTTTATTGCTTTTCGGGATCTCATTTTCCTCACTGAGACTCATGAGAGCCCCGAATGGGCCCTCCCTTGAATCATGGGGTACTCGTGGATTTCGGCTTCTCGTCGTGAGATTCACAGATCAGTGGGTGTACGTGGTTCAGGGGGTGTGGCTTGCCTCATTCAAAATAGCCTTAGATCTAGAGTTTCTCTTGTGGCTTATGGTGTCCACTCTAGGTACATATGGCTTAGATTCAAAGGGGCCCACCTTTTCGGGATGTCTTCATAGCTATTTGTTACTCCCCCCGCCACATCTCCTTTTGCCATTGTGTTGATGTGGACTTGTTCCTTGACCTCTATCTAGAGATCTCTCAATACTCCACTATTGGTGATATCATTCTGTGGGCGATTCTAATGCTCTTATGGGGAACCACTAGACGCCTCTTCATGACCTTGCACAAGAATAGTTATGTCTTCATGAGTTGGATCTAGATAAGTTTGGCTTGTAGAGATTCTATGTTGACAGGAATTCTATGGTTATGACCTATGGGAGACACCTCCTTTAGTTGGGTGAATCTTAGAGCCTCCACATTCTAAACGGGCTTCCTTGCTTCCCCAACTCTAGTAGGTTTACTTGTTTTCCCCATGGAGGTGATGCGAGCATTGTGGACTATGTTCTCACTAGGAAATCCCTCATCCGCCACATTTGTGGTTTCCTTATTTCACCTCATCTCCCCCTTGATGACAATGTAGTCCTGACATTCACCCTCCATACTAGTTCCCACCTCCTCTCATGCCCCCCTTCCCATTCCACCACGCCCCCCATCACTAGACATACCACAATCCACTTTGATGATGACTACTACCATTGACTATGTTACCCGTTTCTCCCTTCTTATGTCTAGTTTTTACTCCTTCCCACCACTGATTCCATGTATGAGTTCTTATGTCAAACACTCTTGGATGCTGCCCTTGACTATTGTCCCCACACTATACATTACTCCAAATCCCCTATCCGCCATAGAACTTGCCCCATGAACTGATCGTATGATGATGAGTGTAAGAACCTTCATTAGAGACTTCGGTTTTCCCTAAGCCATGACCCTCCTTCCATTCCCACCCTCCGTAGGGAGTATTGTTATCTTCTTCGATGCAAGAAACGGGAGTTTCTTGTGTCTAGATGGCTTTCACTCCTTGCTGATCTCTACCACTCCCCTAAGACTTTTTGGCGTACTCTTCTTCTGAGAAAAACCACGATTGCCGACATTGCCCCCAAAGCTTGGGTCTCCTATGCTAGTTCCCTCTACAATGTTGCATCCCATCCTATTGTCACTACACCCACTCCCCCACCATTCTCTTTTGTTTTCTCCACCTCTTCTGTCAAGAGAGTTATTTTGAAATTGTGAAGTCTCAAAGCTGAGTTCATCAAATATGGGGTGGATTCCCTTGCCTTTCCCTTTATCACACTCTTTAATAAGGTTGTGTATTTAGGTTTTCCTCAGTCATGGTCCTAACACTTTATTCACCCTCTTCATAAGTGTAGTGATCTCTCTACCTTAGTCAACTATAGAACCATTATGATTGGGCATACATTTTCCAAAGTTTATGCCACAATGTTGGAATGCACTCGTTAGAGTACTTGGAAAGGACTAATATTAGAGCTAAGGGAGAGGTTGGCTTTAGAACTGACTACCAAACTATTGATCACATCTTTACACTTCGGGCTATTATTGAAGAAGCTCATCACAGGTCTTCTAAACTCTTTTGTTATTTTGTTGACTTCAAGAAAGCCTTTGACTTAGTTTCGAGTCACGTTTTGAAAAGTTGAGAGATATTGGCATCCCATATTCTTTGACTACTACCACTTGGAGGTTTTATGAGATAGTTATTGGGCAGTTTTGAACTTCTCATGTTTTCTCTGGTTTTGTGAAGAGTACCATTGGGGTCAAGCAAGGATGTCCTTTCTTGCATCTACATCGATGAGTTGGAGGAGTTTCTTCAGCAACATACCCATATGGATGATGGCTGTATTTTACATGAGGTGCTTATAGCAATTCTTCTTTTCGCGAACGATGTTGTCTTCCTCTCACACTATGCCAAGGGCTTACAATGACAACTTGACGCCCTAGCTTGTTTCTGCGAACTCCAACAACTCATGGTCAACCTTGATAAAACTAAGGTTATGATTTTTAATTTCTCCAAGCGTTCCCTCTCCAGATTCCCCTTTCTCTACAAAGGGGAACTTCTAGAGATCATATTGGCCTACACATATTTGGGGGTCCAATTCTTAGGTCCATGCTCTAACATGAAGTTCCACTCATCTACGCCTTTTCAAGGGGTATGCCTCTCTTTCTATCTTGGTTGCTAGTGTTTTCAGATCCACTTCTTGGACATTCCTTCCAAGTTATGCCTCTTGATACAATCTTCAAACCTACAATTTTATATGGTTTAGAGATTTGGGGACATAGCTTGGGGGCGATTGGCTAGGCTTATATTGAGAGGGTCTAGACTATAATGCTAGAGCGCATGATCCGTTGCAAAGGGATAGTTCCTCAGCACATTGTCCAGGCTGATTTTGTCACCACGTTGCTACGCTTTGAGACTATCTTCAAGCTTACTTTATACATCCACAGACTTAGATCCTCGGGAGACTCAACTTCTGGTCTTGAGAGAGATCCATCCTTAACACTTAACTCCTTTCAAAATATTTCTTCACTAGTCCCCACCAAACGCCAACATTATTTGTATTTTGAAACTAGGTTGCTCCTTTCTATTGGCATCTCTATTAATAGGCTATCCCCTTTCATGTATTCCCTATGCCTTGTCACGACTCCTTCCCATAAAAGACATTATCACTAGAGCTGCCAGTGAAGACATCTATAGACAATATATTCAGGCCACTTGGATCTCACCCCGATAGCTGCTCAGCCCCAAGCTTTCTTTTTACGCTGAGCACTTCTTGTAAATAGTGGATGGTATTATTTGTCACCCTCACTATCTCTAGCGCTATTAGTCACATGGCTTGATGTTTCCCCTTGGCTAGATGACAATGTGTTCTCACTAGCTATGAGTTGAAACATATCACCACATTCTTCGTTAGGACCGAATTGGTCGTCTTTGTTCCCTCTAGGAGGTGGAGACCGAGGAACACTTCATCTAAACATTTTTAGATGCCCAATTTGCTATGAAGAAGATATCATTGCCTCTAGGGACTCAGGCAACACTCTTTCTACTTTATTCATATATCCAGATCAACGATAACTGGCTCTTTATCTTCGTGACGTTGTCACCGTTTGACGTAGATCTCTATAGGAGGAGCCTAGAGGTTTTAGAGTCACTATGTCGATCACCTCTTTCTTCCAGCACATCTAGTTTATTGGCAACACTAAGTGGCCTTTGGACACTTCACATCCTACATCAAAGCTATTAGATTAGTTAGGCAACACTTATCTTAGCATACCATTTCTAGTCAGATTACTTTGATCCCCCAACATGTTCTCCCTCGACATTGTGCCTCTGCTCCTTCCTATCGACATGACTCTGCGCCTATCTGGCAACTTGGATCTATTACGTATTGACCACCCCACAGACCTCAGGTGAAAACTCCTACTAAGAGTTTCTTTTCTACTATGGGAAATGCATCGGACTTGGATGTTAGGAGAGATTGTAGAGGAAGTGCTTTGTTTCCTCCTAGGGTCTCCCAGCTAGGCCCCTTTGACATTATGTACTCCCCGACGAGCAATATTAGATCTTTTCACAGGGATCGATGATGGTTTGTATGGCTTCTCCACTACAACCACAAACAAATATACAAGATGAAGTCCTCTAGGCTTCATCGACACATGTTTTTTGGGCACTTGTTTGCCCTTCTTTTCTGTTTGTATTGGTTATATCGCTGCCCTTTTTTGTGGCACATTGCTTTACTTTGTCTCTTTTTTTTGGCTTTTAGGATTCCCTTTGTATAGTTTCCTATAACTTTCTATTATTAATTGTTGTATCCTCAAGTCCCATTGACCTACGTTTGGGCATCTATGAACATTAATATTATTTTATTTCTTTCTTTTCTGCTTGTCCATATTCTTTTGCATATACGAATTGAAAAGAGTGGTGTTGTATGATCCTCCTGACCACCCTCACAGAGAGTGCTCCGGGTACATGAGAGGTAAAATAGGAAATCTTCTGCTGTTCTCTTGCAATGCACGTGGTCATAACCATGCTGCAACTGATCCTCTCTATAATATGATCCCCACTCAACTGATACATAGGGCTTAAGGTCAAGGATCAAGAAACAGGGCGGAAATAAACAAACTCACACAAATAAACCATGCCAAGAAACATGCCTCAACAGACAATACAATTTCAACCAAAAAACAAAATAAGAAACACCCAACCTCATCTCCCCAAAATCACTCTCACGGTTGGATTAATCATTAGTTGGGTTACTCCAAGATATGATTATCTTTCATATCTGAAACAGGGGCTGAGTATCATGTGCGTGTTCTCGATTTCCAATACACGGGTTAGTTGGAATCACTTCCACGCTTACAGGCATCGTTCTTGCTACAACAAGAAGTGGCATATAAGAAGATATATGCAAATTAATCAATACCAACATTTTGGCTTCCCTATGGGTCATGCTCTAATTCTGGACTATAAGAGAGGTGTAACTGCACCGTAACAATTATGAAAATCAGCTTATATAAAATAACTAGGGATGACAGGACCAGCTATGGCATCCAAAATAATCACATCAATTGCTTACATGCTGCATAGAACCATAAACATTCACTTCATTAAAATTTTAAGCAAATACCCAAGGCATGATCATACAACCAGCCTTCACAAATCTGCACTGGCAGCAGCCAACTCCAAAAACAAGCTTGCTTCCGTTTTACACAATGAAAAAACAACATATAAAAACAGTTGAAGGAAAATACCTTTTCAAAATAATATCAGAATTGCATTCATATCTGGCTGAGATTTAGTCATGTCCAAACCAGTGGGTATGACAATATTCATGGACTTTATAATTAGCAGAATTATCGAGGGGATGGGACTCACAATCACACACTATCGATGAGTGTATGTATATACAATTGCAGGCCAGCTGTCACTCCTCACACCCACTCCCACACAAAGGCAAATGGAAAAGGCAACCATCAACAACGGGAGCAAGTAAAATCAGAATTCCTGAGCAAACAAAATAAATGCTGGCAATCCAAAGGACTGCAACCATTCAATAAAATTTCAACATAAAGAAAGAAATTAACTGGCTCAAAAGGAGAAAGTGCTAAGAGGAAGGAAACTTCACTTCATTTCTCCTAATTCAGATTTCTTCATTCTCCTTTCACTGCTCCTCTATGACGTGTGTGTCCTCTATCAGTTTTCCCATTCTTAAATAGACTCTTTCCCATCTAGATAAGATAAATATATTGATGTCCAACTAATGACCACAAAAGTAGGTCAAAGGGACTGCAGATTACAGAAATGTGTCAGGAAAAAGCGGGAAACCAAAAAGGTCCTCGAAAAAAATGTGCAGATTAGAGAATTCTGATTGTCATTTATCGAGGAATGGCTTCCGCTTCCTCTTGACTTTTCTGTCATCTCTTTGATTTTATTAATGAAGGAATCGGCTTCCTTGCAATAGTTTACTTGCTGACTTTTCCAACTCTATCAGGTTTCATTCATGAAGGAAAGGTGTCCAAGTTATTTCCACCTCTGATCTGATTTCTCTTTTTGTCGTTTACTACAACTATGTCTTCCTTCAAATCTTTTCCAACCGTACACTTTTCAAACTCTTGTTGCATGCTTTCCTAGATTTGTCCTTTCTCACTTCTCCACGTTAAAATGAAAACCTTGGAGATATTCAAGGGTTTAAAACATGATTTATATGTAATATTCTATAAGTTTTTTTTTTGTCTTCTTTCCAACAAAAGCCACAGATTATTTTATCAAATTTGTCATTTTGAATGGCAAGTTTCAAAACATAGGGGATTTCTTACTCCATTTCCACCTTAGTGACTACTTGATGTCCAGGCAAACTCATCCACTGATTTAACTGGGACTCAACACCTCTAAATACCTTGCTGACTGAAGATACCTGCCACTGGAGCCGCCTCCCTGCTGGGTTGAATCTTATTACCTTCATGGAACTGTCTCACTCCCTTACAAACATTTGTATGAGCCATTTTACCTGCACATAAACCAGATTCTTCAAGGTATCTCTATTGTATGACAAAATATAACTAAAAGCATAATCAGTGGCAGTGCTCTTTTATATTTCAACATCATATTTTAATTCATTTTTCCAAAAATTCAATATATCACAAATATCAATGAAATAACATGTTCATTATCAAATGCTCGAGTCCAATCCAGATATGATGTCACAATAAGTGTTTTCTTTATCAATCGGTTCCTTAATCGATGGCATTAGAAAGGGCCAAGCCTGGGGGAGCACTTCAATTATTTGAAGTTGGTTATATCATGTCCACAAAAAATAACTGGAATGTTCACTCTTATGTTAGGTTTTAATTAATGCAAGGTTTTCCAACTATCCTGTGATATATGGTGTGGGTGACCGTCTTTTTAATTATCTCAACTGAATATACTTATTTTTTGTAGGCATGTTACAAGTGTATATTGTAATCGTTTTGACCAGAGTTTGTTTTCTTTGAAGGATCTAGTCATTCATGTTTATCTGACCAGTTTTTGCTACATACTGAATTCAACAGTAGATGGAGCTAGATGTTAAACTGAATGCTTTCTTTAACTCAATTGCTGTGTCTTGAACATTTCCTTTTCTTATATTAAATATTTCAAACTTAATCTAAAAGGCTCAGTAGTGTGTATGCTAATAAGTTGGTATCCATTCTGTTCTGTTGGTTTTGCAGTCTCTATTATTGGGCTTATCATTATGGCGACATTGTTTATACATGAATTAAAGTATTATCTTGCAACTAACACTGTACATGAGGTTAATTTTCTGCCCTTAATTGTAATATCTGTATTTTCTTGTTATGATTATTATACTACTGGAACATGTAGGCCCTCCAAATTGAAATTTGTGGTCAACACCAAAACACAATAACTTTGTCTTAAGAACGTTTTATGTTAAATGTGCTTATTTTGTTATCTTAAGATGCATTCTAGATTCTTACAAAATTAAACAACTAAGTAGTTTCTTTATGTGCAGATGTCTGTAGATGTGAAGCGTGGAGAGACTCTTCCTATACATATTAATATGACTTTTCCTTCAATCCCTTGTGAAAGTGAGTTGCGTGCTTTTTATTTTATGTTAAGACTTCTTAAAGGTTGCTGTATATGATTGTTTTTATGTTTTTCTTTTGTCAAATCGAATTACACGAGTCTATTAGACAATAGAATGGTCAATCAATTTATTCTTATTGTTGTACTCTGTTCCAATGGTTTTGTTACAGAAGTTTCAATTTTTGTATTTTCTTTGTTGGCAATTGGGCCTGGTGAGTCACATTGTTGACAATTATTGTAACTTCCAATATGTGATGCTCATAGTTACCATGTAAATGTTTGATCCTAAAATCTAGATTAGGGAATCTAAGGTTAAAGGGGATAGAGATAGCCTAGTACACAAGGGTGGTAAACTATCTCTATAGCAGGTCAATTAATTGTAAAACTCAGAGATAACATATATTGAATTTATTATATGGAGATATGCTAAACATAAATACAACTATTTTAGATATTGCAATGATAATGAAAACAAAATACTTAGCTAGTTCTGATTATAATACAGATCCGGATTTGAAACAGGGAGGAAGCAAATTGGATTTGGATTCTAGATTAATCCCCTAAATTTGGAAATTGTATATTTGTAGCTTCGGACACTGGCATCGACCTGGGACGTGTTAGGAATAAGAGACAATTTTAATGTGCTACAATAATGAAAATAAAGAAAAATAGGATAAGATATTACATGGAAAACATGCAACTTGCAGGAAAAACCACGGGACAATGGCATCTCTCTTTTATTGGATCTGAATAATTTTTGTACATAACAATAATAGGGTCGTACCCTTTAAATAGTAAAAACAAGAAAGATTCCAGAAATGTGTTTTTGGAAAACTGTGCCAAATAATACAGGGGATTACAAGAGGTCACCCCATTATAATTGTTGGAGGTTTGGATATTCACTTCACCTTCTAACATGACGGTTGCATCGACGCTACTGTCTAACTCGGACGTAGGTGTCCAGTATGGAAATACTTGTTGAAACTGGATGCAACCACCTGGATGTTTTTGGGTTCTGTGTCGCCTTCGCTTTGGTGCATTCAGGTCTGAGTCATGAATTGTCGCACCTTGTCAAATGAGAAAAACCTAGTTCTTCATGTTCATAGTGGTTGTGGGAAAAATGGGTAAGTGGGCACATGGTGTCAAGCTACCCCAAAGAACCCTTTGTCAATGAGCACTGCCTACATAGCTAATACTTCGAAGAGGGCCTCAAACTTATGTAGTTCTCCCCTATATGTTGGTTTGTGTGTGAATCATACGATGTGTGATAAGCAAGTACAACAATGACCTAGCTTGTAACTTGACAAATATGACTTTTAGGCTGCTCTTTAAGTATTTCAGACCTGTAGATGTGCTATCCCTATGATTGGTATGAAACTAAGAGAAATTAGGGAAGTTTTGCTCACTTGGGTGCTTGATTGAATGCTTTTGATAAGTTGTCTGGTGAGTTGCTAAGTTTGTGCTAATTGAGGAATGAATGAGGGTTGATCTTGTATATACCAATCTCTTTAGAGAATATCTCACATTAAAACACTTAGACTGACCATATGCAAACACTTCATTTGTAAATTGGATGACTTTAAGGCATTGGACATGTGCGTCGGAATATGACACTTGCGTCGACATTGTTTGGGATGCAAGTGTAAGGGAAGTTGGAAAATAGGTTCAGGTTCAAAACTTTCAGAGATAAAAGATAAGCAAGTTTATAACATTCTAAGCATGATAAATGGTCTGGATCATCAGAAAAACATTGGTCGGATTAAGAAATAAGCAATTCGGCACAAAAAAATAGTGTATGCGAACTTTTTAGCAGCGGAAAAGGTCTAGAAGCTAAAGGTACATCTGTGATATGTATTTGCGAAGTGTACAAGACTGAGGTGTTAAATAATTCAGGAATAGTGTCTACATTTGCCTCCCTTTAAGCAAGTTTATAACGTTCTAAGCATGATAAATGGTCTGGATCATCAGAAAAACATTGGTTGGATTAAGAAATACGCAATTTGGCACAAAAAATAGTGTATGCGAACTTTTTAGCAGTGGAAAAGGTCTAGAAGCTAAAGGTACATCTGTGATATGTATTTGCGAAGTGTACAAGACTGAGGTGTTAAGCAAGTTTATAACATTCTAAGCATGATAAATGGTTTGGATCATCAGAAAAACATTGGTCGGATTAAGAAATAAGCAATTCGGCACAAAAAAAGTGTATGCGAACTTTTTAGCAGCGGAAAAGATCTAGAAGCTAAAGGTACATTTGTGATATGTATTTGCGAAGTGTACAAGACTGAGGTGTTAAATAATTCATGAATAGTGTCTACATTTACCTCCCTTTAATCTAGTAATGAAATTGCTATTTGAAAAAAAAAGAATGTGTACTCGGGTCTGTATAACACACCTTGCTTTTGCTTTAGTCCAACTTGAGTGCTTTGCTGGTCCTGCAGCCAAGAGCATGTTACAATGTATAATCAGTGCATATAATCTGACATTGAAAGTATTGAAATGATTGAAATTGAAAGAGCAAGGTTTAGGAGCACACCCGTGTATCGATGCCACTGCCTTGCCTTTTGGCAATTTGATTCGGAAAGATTTATTAATATGAATCATTGAAACCGACATTAGTACAAAAAATAAAATCTGGGAAGTGCATATATCTTGAGAGAGAAAGAAATATTGGAAGACACGTGCCCCCAACTTTGGAGAAAAGGTGAGTTACCACCCAACAGTTGAGATTAGTTCAACCATGCAACCCATTCATACTTATAACTTGGTGAGTGTGAGTGAATCAAGTCAACTCACTATAAAACTGGTGAGGTTGGATGATGTAATCATTTCCAATCTATAAACTTGGCAAGATCGAGTGATTTAATCACCTCAATCACACCAAAAACAAACCAAATACTGCAGTAAATTGGCTCAATACAGTTTGTAAAAGTCTAATCTGATGGATGATGACAGCCCATAAAAGTGTTTGAAATTTGAAACTGATTTGATTTTGCATTATTAGGTGCACATTACATAGCATATGCACTTTAGATATGTCTCATGTTGAAACTGTGTATAAAAATGGTATTAATGTATAGAATTATGACACAAATGTATATCTGAATCATATAACTATGCAATTTGGCCAATTGAAATTGTGCATGGAAAACATGTTTTCAAAACATGTCTCCATTGTATATCTAAATTTGAAAACTGGTGTAAGTGCCAAGTGGAAGTCATGCCTATATGGCATGCCCCCACTAATATGCCGCCCTTTTCGATGTGAGGGGAATTAGAAACTGGTAGTTACCTTACCTCAAAAGGATAAGATAACCATGTAAACTGTGAATGCACCATGTAGCATGTAGAAGGAACATGCCTAGGTAGATATATCACTGAAACATGGAAAATGTGATCACACCAAGCCCTAAGATGCATGATATAAATCATGGCAACATCTAGATAGTGATAGTACAAGCTCAACAATCAATTAAACACACACACAAGAGCACTTGAAAGCAAATCAAAAGACAATGGTCCAAGGAGACCACAAACAAGGGGCATGTTCAAATGTGCACAATCGAAAGGACGTGACTTAGTCAAATTTCCACAAAAGCAAGAATGACATATTCAAATGTCTACATACAACAAACAATGACATATTCAAATGTCAAAAAGACAAACAAAAGCACGGGGGCCAAAAACAATGGAGCATATTCAAATGCTCAAACAAGCGAATCGAGACACTCAAGGAAGTGCATAAAGAAAAATTATAAGCAAACAACATAAACACATCATATTGGTCTCTGGATATATGCGTTAGCAAAAAATGTTAAGTACACAACATATCAAGTACATTGTGAAAGATATAAGCATGAATAAAGACGTGTAAGTGCAAAAGCTCAAACATGATAATGTAAAATGACCATAGAGTGATATAACCTAGATGTATCGTGATAAAAAAAGTGGATGCCTCCAATGCCCACATGACATGAGTAGAGGGAAGGCCCAACATCTCATCTGCTATTTGTGCTTTTACATGCTCATCTGCTATAGAGGGAAGGATGTATAGAATAACAAGCATTTACATGCTCATCTGCTATTTGTGCTTTTCCCTTATCCTGATTTGTTTCTATATCCTCTGAAGATGAGTTTAACTTATATGTATCGGGACTTGTAGGTTCAAATATGTTATGCAAAAGATGCTCAAGTGGATTAAAATTTAGCTTGCGTATTTTCTTATTTGTCATATCATATGTGGCCTCATGATCATTGTCATAGTAATCTGGAACATGGCCATCTTGTTGCTTAGTATTAACCAATAAAAGAAGCCCAAATATTGGAGGTTCTTGCGGTTTTGGTATCATTTGTTCTTGTGGTATTGGTTCTTGTTCTTGAGGTGCATCTATGTGCACTTTAGTGTTTAGTGCCTTATCTGTATTTGGAGATAATGGAGCCATTGTACTTGACTCGTCCACTTCATCCACTTCATAAGTTTGCATACTCTCAAGAGGAATACATTGTGTAGGAGGCACCACTATATGAATACCTTTGTATCAAAATGTATCATTTTGCAAAATTTAAAAGGTTCATCATTGACAGAGATTGTCAATAAGGCCCCATCATGTATGAATTTTACACACCGATGTAAAAGTAGATGGGACAACCTCCGTGGTATGTATCCAAGGTCTACCTAGAAGCAAATTATAATGTAATGATTGAGACATTACCTGCAAATTGGTTGGAACCGTTTTTGGGCCCAACGTCACGTCCATATGGATTTTGTCGACTGGTGGACTATGTGAATTATCAAATTCTTTGATATGCATAATAAACTTTTGAAGAAGGTTGGTAGTAATACCCATGGTGTTAAGAAAATTTGTGCTACAAATGTTTAACCCTGATCCATTATCAACAAGCACCCTTTTGATACCCTTATTATGCATAGTTACTTGTATGAACAAAGGTAACTTTTAGTCAATAACATCTTTAAATGGTAAATCTATTGGCTCAAAGGTGATTAGTTTTGCATTGTTTTTGAGATCTTGCATGACATATGCAAAGTAAGCTGGGTTAATATCTCTTGGAACTTGGGTTGCACACAATGCTTCATATAGGATATCCTTATAGATCGTAGATTGCTTTATAAGTTCAAGGATGGAAATTTTAGCATGTGTGTTGCTCAATTGGTCAACAAGGTCAATCCCTTAGATTTGATCAGAAACTTTGGTTTATGAGGCCCCTGTTGTATATTAATAGGTGACGGATTTGGTTGAACACCATTTATCTTTTCGAGTAGTGACAACATGGACCATGTCATCCAATATAAGCAATGGTGACTTTCTTTATAGCCTTGTCCTCAAGTGTAGGACTTGGCTCTAAGGAGTGATCTATGTAGGACTTGACTTTCTTTAGAGAATGGATGAGTTCATGAATAATGATGCTACCATCCAGAATGTGTCTACCTTCAACAAACCCTCCTTGCTTTTTCGAGATGATGAGGTGAAACAACTTCTTTAACCTTTTAGCTATGACTTTGTAGATCACTTCGTAGACAATATTGCAAAGTGATATGGCCTAAAGTCTCAAGGTTTCCTGGCTTCTTTCCTGTTGGGGATGAGAGTTAGAAAGGTAGCATTCATTCTTTTTAGGAAGGCTGAAAGCTCCTAGATTTCTCCACTACCCCAAGAAGCTCATAACCCATTATCTCCCAAAAGTGTTGGAAATACATAGTCGGAAACATGTTTTGACATGGGGTCCTATCACCTACCATTCCAAAAAGCATTGATTTTAACTTTTTCCAAAGCAAGGGTCTTTGGAGATCCTCATTTTGCGTTTACGAGATCAAACTAAGGATGTTGAGGAAAAGTTTTCGAGCATTGCTTCGATCCATCTCTTCCTCCGAAAGATATAATTCAAAGTGTTTTTTCAGAGTCTAAAAATATTTTGAGGGCCTTCCACAATCTCATCATTCTGATTATCAGCTTTCCCAATGAAATTAGCTTGCCTTCTGTTTAATGCTAAAATGCAATCTGGGTGATCTTATTGTTAACCCCAGATTTCATTAAATGGGTATATAGAAATGAGATGGCACAAGGGTGATAATCAGAGCTATACCATGGCAATTAGATGCTAAACTTAGATATAGGCATATATTGAATTCATAAAACTGAGATAGTCAAATATAGAAAATACAACTATGCTAGATATGGAAATGATAAAGTAATGTACTTAAGTTGTTATGATGCTAATACAGTGTTTGATCTAGAATATGCAGAGCAGGTTGGAAGGAGATTCTGTAACATTCGTTAGATTCTCGATTTGATGTTTCTGGAGTGTTGGACACTAATGTCAGCGTTAGACGGTTGCGTCGATGTTGCTGTCTGAGTTCCACACAAGTGTCTTGTAAGGAATATCTGCTTTAAAAGGATGCGACTACTTGGATGCTTTTGGGTTTTGCTTCACCTTTGCTCAGGGGCATTCAAATCTAGGTCATGGACTGTCGCTTCTTGCAAAATGACAAAACCCTAGTTCTCCATCTTCATAGTGATCTTGGAGAAATATGGTTCAATGAGCACATGGTGTCGAGCTGATCTCAAAGACCTTGCGTCAGTGGGTGCTACCTACATAGCCAATACTCTCGAAGAGGGCCAACAACTAATGTAGTTCTCTATGTGTTGGCTTGTGTGTGAATTATGCAATATGTGCAAAGCAAGTACAATAGTGACCTAGTTTGTAACTTGGCAAATCGGGGCTTTTGCGCTACTCCTTTATTACTTCAGACCTGTAGATGTGTTGTATCTATGACTAGTATTGAAATAGGAATACTTTGTTCAATTGAATGACTTGATAGAGTGCTTTTGATAAGTTGTTTTGGTCTCTTCGGTCTTTTGTTAGGTGGAGAATGAATGAGGGTTGATCTTGTATTTATATCAATCCCTTTGGAGTAATAACTTGCACTAAAGCACTTAGACCGACCATTATGATGCATTTCATTTGCAAATTAGATGACTTTAGGGAGATAGACACTTGTGTCTGGTCAGGACACTAATGTTGATGTTAATGTCTGTTTTGGACGTTATTGTCTTGGGAGTAGGAAAGCAGGTAAAAGTTCAGAACTTGCTAAGATGGCAGATAAGTACATTTTTAGCATTCTGGGCAAGATAGAAGGCTTGAGTTATCAATATAAGACTGGTTGGACTAAGAGATATAGGCAAAAAGACACAAGATAGAGCAAATGCACGACTTGTGAAAGTGGAAAAGGTCTTAAACTGAGAGGAACAACCAAGGTCTGAGTTTGTCAAGTGTACATGACTGAGGTGTTATATAATTCATAAATATCGTCTTCATTTGCCCCCCCTTTAATCTAGTAATGAAATTTCTAGTTTAAAGGAAATGAATGCGTACTTGGGTGTGTATGCACACCTTGTCTTTGCGTATGCGCAACTTGAGTGATTTGTTGGTGACTAACTTTCAACCAAGAGCATGTTATAGTATATAATCGTGTATATAATTGGGGTTGAAAGTACGTGAAATAGTTTGAAATTGGAAAAGCACAGTTTAGGAGTACATCTGTGTGTCGATGTAACCGCCTTGCCTATTGGCAAGTTGATTTGAAAAAGATGTATCATTTTAAGACTGAAATTGAGACTAGGACAAATATAAATAAATCTTGAAAATGCACATATTCAAGAAGATAGAGAGAGATAAAGAGGGATTCGAAGGCCCATGCCCCAAACCTTGGAGAAAAAGTGAGTTGCTACCTGACAGTTGAGATTAGCTCAATCGTGCAACCCAATGATATTATAACTTGGTGAGGTTGGATGATACAATCAAGTCCAATCTGAAACTTGTCAAGATTGAGTGATTTTATCACCTCAACTATACCAAAAAGTGAACCAACTACTGTAGTAGATTGGCTCATAAAGTTCATAAAAGTCCATGGAGTATCAGTACAAAAAAGTCTGTGATGTGGTAATAGTTTATAAAGGGTTTTTGGAATTTGAAACTAATTTGGATTTTGCAGTATTAGACGCACATTGCATAGCATATGCACCTTAGATATGTCTCATGTTGAAACTATGTATAACAATGGTACCAATGTATAGAATTTTGCCACAATTGTGAATTTGAATCATATAACTGTGTATTTTGGCCAATTCAAATAACTGTGTAAGTGTGGAGATCATACTTCCAAAGCACGTCGTCACTATATATGGAGACATTTGAAAACTAAAATAAGTATCAATGTGGAGAACATGTTTTCAAAATATGCCCCCATTGTAATATGAAGATGTCGAATATTGAATAGGTGTGGAGAACATGCTTCCAAAGCATGCCCCCATTGAAGCTGAGAATTGTGAATGTGTGGAAGCCATGCCCATATGACATGCCCTCACAGGATCTGAGAACTGATATAAGTACCATATACTGAATGAGTGTGGAGGACATGCTTCCAAAGCATGCTCCCACTAAATCAAAAACTGTGTCAAGTGTGGAGAACATGCCTCTATGACATGCCCTCACTAATATACCGCCCCCCTTGAGGTGAGGGAAAGATAGGAAGTGGTTGTTACTGCACCTCAAAAGGATAAGACAACTGTATAATCTATGAATGTAACCATGTAGCATATAAAAGGAACAGGTCTAGGTAGATATAACATAGAGTCACATAGAATCAATGTGATCACTTGAAGACCTAAGGTGCATGCTAAAGATCATGGCAACGTTTAGATGGTAACAATACAAGCTCAACAAGCAAACAAACACAGACACACAAGAGCATTCAAAAGCAAGTTAAAAGGCAATGGATCAAGGAGATTGCAAACAAGGGGCATGTTCAAATGCCACACAATCAAAGGGACATGAGTTAGTTAAATGTCCACAAAAGCAAGAGTGACATGTTCAAATGCCCATACAATAAACAATGATATATACAAATGTCAAAGGAAGCATACATAGGCATGGAGGTTGCAAGCAAAGGAGCATATTCAAATGCTTGAAAAAACAAGACAATAGCAAGGCAAGACATTCAAGGAAGTGCATAAAGTAAAACATAAACAATCAGCATAAACATGTCATAGTAGCCCATGTATCAAATGTGTTAAAAAAACATCAAGTGTAGAGCATATCGAGTACCCCGTATAAGATATAATCATGGATAAAGGCAGTGTATGTACATATGTAAATTCAAACATGATAATGAAATGTGATCATCTAACCATATAACCTGTATATCAAGATCAAAGAAGCGGATGCCCCCAAATGTTGACATGACATGAGTAGAGGGAAGGCCCAACATCCGAAATAGGAATAGATCATGTATCTTTGTATGCCTGTATCACACTCAAGTATAAGTGTGACACACGTGTATGTAGGAGTAACTAAATATGCCATCCATCAACATGGAATTGACACATAGATGCCAAGGAGCCTATAAAACATGTACGTGCCCAAATTATTTTTGGAGTTTTGAATATTTTTGATTTTTTTGGTATTTTTGAAATATTTGAAGAGGAAAGATCATCTTATGATGCCATCCAATGGATGGTCATATATGTCTCTTCCTTGTAAGCCTAGTATAATAATCCGTTTATGTTATTGAAGAGCACATATAGGTGCAGTATTTGTCATTGTGGTATCAATGGTGCTTTGTGTATCTAAAATAGGACTTTGTTGTCATGAAGTAGTAGGAGTAATATGAGTTCTTAGAACCCATCGTTGAGTGATCTGTGGTTTCTTTAGAATAGTAGTAATATGTACATTTCGAGGTGTTTCAGATATTTGAACATGGTGTGTGGTACAAGATGGGGTTTCTGTGGAACCCACTATATGTCTCTAATGTAATGGTCTCTCAAGTACTGTCCGCCTAGTAAAAGGGATTGCTTGTTGCTTACCTCTTTGCGGTGAATTAGTCTTAGTAGGATTGATAGCTAGTTGTCTGGGTATAAGTTTCTCTTGTTCAAGAGGATGCTCATATGGAATTCTGGAAACTGTAATTACTGGATTGACATGAATATATTTAACACACCCATGCACTATAGACGATATGGCTCGAAGAGTGTGTATCCAAGGTCTTCTCAATAACATATCAAAGATGCATGTGAAAGGGACAATTGAAAAGGTATTGACCACATGTGCAGAACGACTTGTAAAGGTAAGTAAATTTTGCTAAGAACCTTCTATGAGGTTGCATCGAATGCTCTAATTGATCTGGTCGAGGGGTGTAAATCATGATAAGTATAACCCAAGTGTGTAAGTAATGTCATGGTGCAAACATTTTCGCTTGCACCATTATTAATCATAACACTGCGTATGGGGAGTTTGTCAAGGTATGCTCGAATGAATAGAGAATGAAGATCAGAGTCATCGTCCTTAATGTCACTGTCATCAAAGGAAATAGAAGGTTTCTGAACCATAGGCGGTATATGTCGCATATAAATACCAATAATCCCATCGAGTGGGTGCCCATAATGTGATGGAGGAGGATGTGCATTATATGCCATTTGCACTTCTGGTTCCTTCTTAGAATGGTCTTGCAAAGGATTGTTAAATATTTTCTGTTTATGGTGATTGTCAGGTTGTGAGCCTAATTCCTTTGGAGGATCCTCAAATGTAAGCTTTTGGTCATTGATAAGATCTTGGATCTTGTGCTTCAAGGTAAAACATCTGCTTGTAAAATGCCGTGATCCTTGATGATAATTACAATAAGCATTTGCATCATATCCTTTGGATAGAAGTTGACTTATATCAACCTCGATAGGATGAGGGAGAGATATATGCTGACACTTTAGTAACCGCAGGAGAAATGAAGCTAGGGACTCAGGTAAATGTGTAAATTGTCTCCTTGGAACATTGGATAAGACAAGTCGATTAAGTTGTTGTGAAATTGTTTTAACCGTGGTGGTTGTTTCCTTTTTAGGCTCAGGAGGTTTTACCATATAACTTGGTTTAATTGTAAATTTGGTACTAGATCTGGATGCAATTGGTGTGTTGGCTACATACTTGAGCTTGTTCAATGACATAAGCTTCATTTCATGGTCTCTTACAACATGGCATAAGGCATCGAAAGATTTGAAGAACTTAAAAACAATGGACTCATGTAAATGAGCAAACAAACTTTGTTTGAATATATCTTGCAACTCTGTATGCCATAAGATTAGTCATTTTGGTTAGCATTGTCTTATATCCCAAGACATATTCAATTGATAGGTTCATAGGTTCCTTGTTTGATTTTGACAATTTGGGCATAGGAAACCTTTTCAGAAATATTAATGGGAAAGTGTGCTAAAAATTGGTTTGCAAGAGGTTTGAATGCTTTCATGGATGGGAGAGTTAAACCATAGAACCACCTCAAAGCATGGTCCTTGAGGCTTCTTGGAAATAATTTGGTCAAAAGTTTATCATTGTAGGCATAGTCAAAGTATGTCGCATAAAATGTTCTAAGATGTTCAGGATCACCCTTGCCATTATAAAATGTGAACTTAGGTGCAACAAATCCAGTTGGCAAAGGGTGTAAAAAAATTCTCAAGTGCAAGAGGGTTATGCAACACATCTTGCGAATCTATAGCATGAGGGGATTTTAAAGCTTTTTGTTCAATGTTTGTAACCTTCTCCTACAAGGTATGTATAATTTGAAGGAGTGATTGAACTATAAACCCAGTGGGCTTTAGATTAACAAGTTGAGTAGTCACCAAAGAGGATAAAAACATGTGTTGAGTAGTAATAGGCATTGAAACCGGTATTTGTGTTGAAACAATGGTAATTACATGATAGATGTACCAATGGTAGTTTCAGGAAACAAAGGTTTAAACACATAACCTGTGCCCCCACTAGATGCAAATGGATTGATAGGTGTCTACTTAGTTAGAGTCCCTTTTAAGGATTCATCATCACTAGGTGAGCAGTCTTAGTTTTATATTGATTACTTATTTCATCTCTTGTAACATACAAAAATGTATCCATTAAGCCCTTGTTATTATCAAGATGAGTAATCAATGCTTTTTAATCTTCCATTTGGAATTAGGTTTAGGTTTTTTCACTAACATTTTCCATTGCTTCACAAATGAAAAAATTTAAAATTTGCAACAAAATACAACAATCAGGTAGAAATATAAAACCCTAAGTGACCTAGGGTTTGATGTTCAAAGATCGTGTTCACCAAATGTTTAACCCGAAAATGCAATTTAGGTAATCTTATTGTTAATCCTAGATTTGATTAAAGGGGTATATAGAAATGAAATGGCACAAGGTTGATAACCAAATTTGTAGTAGGTCAATTAGCTATTGAACTTAGATATAAACATATACTGAATTCATAAAATTGAGATAGTCTAAATATGAGAAGTGCTATAGCTCAAATTTGCATCCTTGAGAAGGTGTTTTAAGCCCTCTCAATTTGGCTATACAATGGGATTAGTCTTACGCTGTGGGTGACCTTTAAATAGATTATACCTCTAGATTATAAGGCTAACTCTCCTTGATGTATCAATAAGGCCTACTACACTAATAACTTACTTGCAAAGAAGAAAGGATAGAAAAGACACGAAATAAACCTATCCAAAGAGGTGATACACCAAACAACACCCTCCACTTGACTATCATGTACTTAAGAACAAAGATTAGGCCTGAATTTGATTACATTTCTCAAAACAAGAACCTTCAAGCATGAATGTTTTAACATATTTGAGAATGCATTGAATGAGAGAGTTAGTCAAGAGGACTAAACAAGGCACTAATGACTGAAAATCCACTTTCAAGCTATGCAAAACTACATCAAACTCACCATGTGACTTGTAAGAAAACAATCCATTTGCAAATAGGTAGGAAAGGACAAATGAGAGAGAGCACAATCACTACTACTAACATTCATCAACGATCACACAAGTACACTAGTTGCAAGCATGTGAGGAGGTAAGAATCAACTTCATTCATTATCCAAAGGCATAGTACAAGTGTTCAGTTGAGCAGGGCTTTGCCATACTCAACACGAATATCTATACAAAGCCAAACAAGGTTGCATCTATAGAGAATGAGGGAATGAAAGAGAGAAAGGGGCATAGAAGAGAGTTTTTTGACAAGTGTCAAGCATGAGAAAGCAAATTACAATCAAGGAGTTGTTAGAGAACAGTCCTAGAAACTCCTTTGACATGTGTTGATTTGTGCAATCATGATCTTATAGAGAGTTAATGTAGGAGACTTCAATGATTCATCATCCATTCAAAACTGCCCATCTTGGCTTGTGAGGAATGACAAATGGCATTTTGTTTCATCAACTTCCCTTGCTTGCCTTCTGCCTTCCTCTTTGACACCTTGCATCTTCTTAGGAGCTCTCCAAACTGAGATTTCAGTGGTGATCATCACATCACTCTTTAGGTGTCTTGAAACCCAATTCGTCTTACTAAGTCTTTCTTGCCCAAATGGCACAAATCTAGATTTCATCCTCATGACTGCAACTGCTCCCAATGGAAGACCTCTCTCCATCTTAACCAACTTATGTCAACCCCTTTGGATGCATCAAACACTCGCAAACATCTCATTTTGCACCTAAATCCTGTACTTGCCTTCAATTCCTTGTAGCCCAGAAAACACACAAGGCTCCTTGTGTAGAACAATCCACAGATGATCTTGGAACACTAAGCATGGATTTGAGTACCTAGTATGCCCTTAAAGCTCTATGCAAAATTTAATGACTTGACATCAAGTTCAAGTACACTTATCCACCCATTTTCTCTCCAGTTAGCCCTTAGTAAGGCCTTTAGACCTAAAAATTGAGTTTTGGCTCCATTGGAAACTCCAAATAAGTGTTTGATTCACTTTAGGGACCTCTTGACCATGCTCCATGCCAAATTTGGGGTTCTGAAACTTTGTACGAATGGGTGATCCAGGAAATGGTCAAAACCCTAGTTTAAGTGCTTGTTCATGCATGAGAGGTAATTGAAGTGATATCACAAGAAGTTTGCAGGTTCTAATTCCTAAAAATGGTTTGTTGCCATCATGAGACAACTCAATTTTTGGAGGAGAGCTCTCTTTTTGTACTCCATAGGCTTGTAGATAGGCTTCTTGGCTAGCAAATAGTGCATTTCTTCATTCTTGACCTAACTTGGTGACTTAAATGGCTTAGATGTCACCTTAAGAGACCTACAAAGTTGTGTAGAGGATCATGGAACCTCTGTCCTATCTTGCTAAGACATCGTACTTGATTTGGAAGCTTGCCACAACCTTGCGCACTCACTATTAGGCCTACAACCATGCTTTTAAGCCAATTCTGTACAGTGTACCTTCACATGTGCCAACTGATGGTTCAATCAGGTGTTTAGGAGGACCACAAAAGCCATACAAGTAGTTTGGAGGTCATTTCAATCCAACTTAGGCACTTAGAAGAACAATCTCCTCAATCAGGTCATTTGAAGGTTTCTTGGTAGCCTGAGATTGCTTTAAATCCTTAAGGATTGTTCATAGAGCTCAGGCCCTTGATGAACATCCAAATGTCATGGATCATTAGTGCATAAGGGTGGCCTCTTATGCCTAATAATTCAGGTTACCATGCATCTCATCATGTAAGATGTGAGCATATCAAATTCCCTCTTGAGCTGGCAGACTTCTCATAGTTTCAAACCTAAGACCATTGTATATTCAAATTGAGAGGGCTTAAAACACCCTTTCAAGTGTGCAAATTTGAGCTATAACAGTTTTAGCATGCTTGGTGTGACTAGATTGACATCAATTGAAAGAATTTTTGGTGCTATCCTTCAATGCATCAACCTTTGGAGGCAAAAACTCAAGCACCAATGGGGACTCCAAATGAATCTCAGCTGGTATAGCTAGTCCAAGTGCCTCAAAAACAGAAAATTGGTAGGTATCATCATTCATATGATCAAAATACTTCTTGTGTACCTTCATATCAGTTTGGTCAAGTTAATGGTGTTCATGGTTTCTCCTCAAGTAGCCCTCAAACAGCTGCCTACCAAGTTTACCAACAGCCCACCTATCTCTCTAATCAACCTTCTCAAAGTTATGCTGCTCCTTCTTCACTCTTACTCACCTTTAAACAAGTTGTACTAGACCTTGTAAAGTGGATGATAAGGAATGATAGAGAAGTAGAAAATGGTGTAGCTTCTCCTTTCTATCCTATTCAAGATGTTAAAGAGCTATTGCAAGGCTTTTGGGTAGTATGGGCAAGTGTTGAAAAGGAAGATCATCCAATCAATGAGAAACTAGAGGTTAAGAAGTTGATGCACTTAGTGGAAGATAGGCTAATGAGATGGGAGCATGTGAAAGCCCAATCCAATTAGTCTGATATACCTCCCCCTGTCCCAAGTCAACCTTCTTTTGCTCCAAATCTCCTCCAAGCTGCAATACAAGATCAAAATAAGCTAAATGAACCTCTTAATGAGTCCGCTCTTTAAAATCCTAAGTTGGAAGGCCTTCAAGAGAAACGTATGACTATTCCAACTCCATTCACCATTCCTCAAGAGCCCAAGACCACTCCATCTTGGAGGCCTTCTTGAACCATGAATTTTGATTTTGTCATGCCTATCCTAGAGAATGAATCTTCTCCTATACCTTTCCAAAGTCGAGAGAGAAGAGGTTGTAAGAGTTACACCAAAAGGTTGTCTAAGTTGGAAGAAGTTTCTTCATATGCAAGCTCAAGAGCAAGAGGGAGGAAGAATGTTCGAGGTTAATTCAAGAAAGCCTACAAGCTCTTCAAGCTCGTCATCTACCATTCATGTTGTAGCTGTCCAAGAAGCATCCAATCACCCTAGTTCTTCTAAAATACCAAGTTGGAAAGACACTTTAGCAGGTTTCAAGGAAGCTAATCAAGTTTCTTGCCCTCCTACCCTCTCTTTTTGTGAAGGAGAATCAAGTACATTGAGGGAAGAAGATGGAAATTCAATTGAGAAGGATAACTTGTCAAGAAAGAAGGATGAATTGGCTGTCTTGGAGAGGCAAGATGTTGCAGCTGTAGGTGAATTTCAAGAATGCCTTGAAGAGAGTGATTCGAGTGATCATGAAGAAGAGATCATCATTGACACTCCCCTTGGTGGAGAATCAAACCAATCAGCTTTTAAGGATGAATATGAGCCTCTAACTTTTAGCCAACAGTTGGATGGCTCTTTGGGTGTCACAAATGACCAAGTGGATCAGCTTGATTGGTATGGTTTTGAGGTTGATGAAGAAGAAGACAAATCATGTTTGATAGAACAAGAAAATCATGAGGTGCTAGATCTTAAGTGGGCAGATGAGCTTCCATTCTTCACGGAGGAGGAGGAAGATCAGTCTAGTCTTGATGAAGGAAAGGACAATCATGCAATAGTTGAACAAATTGCAGCTGAACTTGAGTTGATAGAGCTTAAAGAAGGCCAATTGCCACTTTCCAAGCCAAAAAGAAGGGCAGTTTGAAGAAGCAGCAAGAGGTGTGAACCAAAGGGAGAACTCCTATGCCATTTCCAAGATGATACATGTTCAAGAAGGCAACACATGTCTTTTAAGATCTTATGAGATTGTTTCATAACTCCTCCTTGAGTGGAACTCTTGTTTGACACTTGTCATTACTCTTTTCTACATCTCTCTTATCTTTTCTACTCTCTTTCTCTATAAATTCAGCCTTGTTTGGCTTTGTATGGATCCTTCATGTGGGTACGACGAAGCCCTGCCCATTTGTATGCCTTTGATCAATGAGAAACTACTAGTTTTATCTCCTTATATGACTGTACTTAGTGTGTGCATGAATTATTGATCTTGTGAAGTGATTTGCCTAAGCTTTCTTGGCATGTTGTCCTTTTCTAACACCTATATGCAGTTTGAAAGCTTCTTTTGCAGGTCATGTGAAGTGTGCAAGTGAAGTGTGAGTGTTGAGTTTGTCTCTTCATTAGTGTCATTCCTTGACCTATTGATCAGTCCTCCTAGCCCAAGCATCCATCACAACCTCCACATTGAAATGCTTATGTGAGAGATTCAAATTAGGAGTAGTGTATGTTAAGGTTAGTTTTCTTGATCTATATGTGCATATGCAGCTGGTTGGTAGTGATCCACTGATTTGGTGTATTACTCCTTTAGTTTGATTTCATATTATCCTCCTTCCTTTTCCTTGCAAGTTAATAGTATAGTAGAGCCTAATTGATACATCAAGAGGAGCTAGATCTATAATTTAGAGGTTTGATGCACCTAAAGGTCACCCACAACGTAGGATCAATCCCATAGCATAGCTCAAGTTGAGAGGGCTTGAATCACCCTCTCAAGGGTGCAAGTTTGAGCTATAACATGAAGTACAACTATGCTAGATATAAAAATGACAAAGAAGTAATGTACTTAGCTTGTTTTGATGCTAATGCAGTGTTGGGTCTAGAACAGACAGACAATAGGTTGGAAGGAGATTTTGGAACAATCGTTAGATTCTAGATCTGACACTTCTGGAGATCTGGACGCTAACGTCACCTTGAGATGGTTTCGTTGACGCTATTGTTTGGGTTTGATGCAAATGTCCTGTAAGGAATATTTGCTGGAAAAAGATGTGACCACCTAGATGCTTCTAGGTTTTGCTTCACCTTCGCTCTAGTGCATTCAGATTTGGGTCACGCTCTATTGGTCCTCTTGAAATGACAAAACCTTAGTTCTCCATCTTCATAGCGACCTTGGAGAAAAATGGGTCAGTGGGCACACGGTGTCTAGTTGACCTCAAAGACTCTATTGTCAGTGGGAGCTACCTACATAGCCAATACTCCAGAAGAGGGCCTCAAACTCATTTAGTTCTCTCCTATGTGTTGGCTTGTGTGTGAATCATGCAATATGTGCAAAGCAAGTACAATGATGACCTAGCTTGTAACTTGGCAAATTAGGCTCTTGGGCTACTCCGTAGTACTTCAGACATGTAGATGTGTTGTACCTACGCTTGATAAAGTGCTTTTGATAAGTTGCCTTGGCCTCTTTGGTTTTTTACTAAGTGAGAAGTGAATGAGGGTTGATCTTGTATTTATATCAATCTCTTTGGAATAATAACTCACATTAAAGTACTTAGGCAGATCATTAGGATACGTTTCATTTGCAAATTGGATGACTTTAGGGCACTGGACACTTGCGTCAGGTCAGGCACAAGCGTTGTCGTTAGTGTCTGTCCCAGACGTTATTGTCCAGGGAGCAAGAAAGCAAGTACATGTTTAGAACTTGCAGAGATGGAAGATATGTACATTTTAAGCATTCTGGGGAAGATAGAAAGCCCAGGTCATTAACATAAGATTGGTCGGACTAAGAGATATAGGCCAAGGTGCACAAGATAGAGTAGATGCAAGACTTGTGGAAGTGGGAAAGGTTTAGAACTGAAAGGAACATCCAAGGTTTGAGTTTTTTAAGTATACAAGACTAAGGTGCTATATGATCCATAAATATCGTCTACACCTAATTTGTGTTGTCATATGGATTTGTTTTGAGTTTCTGTCTCCCTACCTGATCCATTTGTCCTTTAATTTCAATCTCGAAAAAAAAATCTTCCTTCTTGTAGATCTCCAATTGCTTAGCCAACCCTTGCTCCGTCTCTTCCAATGAATCTAAGAGTTCTTCTTCCCCTATTTTGTGTTGAATTAAATCCATGGCTAGTTCCAAATAATTTTCTTGAAAATAGTCTTCCTAATGCCAAAACTAAATTTTTATCTTTGAGATCTATGATCTTCTGATTGAAAAGTAACATTTTTGTCGTGTACCTAGAGGTGGGCTTCACCCACTCTTCTTTTACTAGTCCTTCAAACATAGGGTATTCCAACCACATTTTTTCAAACTTGAAGCTGATGTTCTTGGGTCTCGGTTTCCGTCATAGTGAGGGCTATAGGCTAGCAATGTGAGCCTCCTTTTGTAAGAACTTCAGCTTCGAGAACTCCATTGTGATCCCTTCGGTTTGAGGAGGCCATAAATCTATTCATCCTTTTCAAGATTGCTTCCTTGCCTTTCCTTCTGTTATTCTAGGTGAACTAGCCTTTTTTCGGTTTTACATCCCACAAATTTATTCTATGAATGAATTTGATGAAGTATCTTCTTTGATTACCACCACAATGCATTTTTTGTGCCTTTCGTTATCCATAATATGAGGGATTTGATTCCAAGTATCTTCTTTGACCCCTTGAGATTTAGTGCCATAGTAATTGATATTGGAAAAGTTCTCTTTTGATTTTTAACCCACTACTTGACATTCTATCTAGTTCCTAGAGTTTTTTTTGCAAGTGATATCAATCTCCTCTAGATTCCGCAATGTCACGGGGCCTCTAGCCATCCCAAAGTCTCCCACCCCCATCATCCCCATCTGGAGCCATCTGAGCAACCTATATTGCTGAATAGTCTCTTTTTTCAATTTCATTTCCTGAAGCAGAATAATCCCAGGGATATAATTTACAATCATCCTTTCTAAAAGCCTTTTCTTATTCTGGGCATTAAGCCCTCTAATATTCTAAGAGATGACTAACATCTAAACAACCTTAATTTTATTTGTGCCCGCCATGATATCCTCCACTCTTGGTTGATTTCTTGCCACCTGATATGTTCTTGTTTATTTTTGAATTGTTTCATATGTTTTGACTCTTGCTTTCTTATTGCTCCCTACATTGGCTTTCTTCCTCTTATTGTTTTTCTGCCCAAACTTGAATTGAGTTTCCTCGAGGGCCTCTATGGAGTAATCATCCTTCGCTTGACTACTAATATCTTCTGTTTCTGAGGACCCTTCCTCTATTTGCATGTGTGAATCCCTCATTTCTTTTTGTGTATCTTGGGGAACAAAATCCTCAATGAGCTTTTCGAGATCCTATTTGAAACTATATTCTGCCATTAGGGGGTCATTTTAATGTAACCCTCTCTGATCAATCATTTGGGTTTCAAGCATCCTTTGATGGTTCTGCTTCTTTACTTAATCTTCCATCCTTCTTTTCTATCTCCCTTGCTCTTTTCCCTTTGCTTTTGATGATGCTTTTTTCTTTGGTTTGATAAAACCATCTTCTGTTTCTTTAACCTCAACATTTGGTTTAGAGCTCTCTATAATCTTATGGGTTTTAGGGCATTTTTTCACCAAATGGCCATATTTGTGACATACTCAACATCTGAAAGGAATACTTTTATGGTCCAAATAGTGTATCCACACTCTCTCTCCTTACTTGAATGTAACATTCTTAGGTAGCAGCTTGGATAGATCTAGCTCCACACAAATTCTCGCATAGTTCGATAGACCTTTTCCATCGAAAGGTTTTATGGTTTCAACTACCTTTCCTATCGTATTGGAAATCATATCAAACATGTATTTAGACTAAAACTCAAGGAGAGCACACAGTTTAATCTAAACAGGTGTCATATATGGTATTTAGCCTGTTGGCTTGAAGCTGATGTGCCAATATTTCATGAAAAGGCCCACATTCTTGAAGAAATATGGGTCTCAATTTTTTTTTATCACGATACATCTCATTGGCAAAGATTGCAATGAATAGCCTCTCTGCATGTAGGAATCTCCACTTCTCCATGCGTTGTACGATTTTTGATGGCCCACACTTGAATCTCTTCTCTTATCAGTTGTGCTCCCAAAAAGTGACAGATCAAGCTTTTCCCTAGAGATCGAGGCAAACGATTGGATCTACCTCCATGGCTTGCATGCATGTGGTTTTGTTTCCATTAGGTTGCCCTTCTTTTCGTTTCCTAGAGCCACCATTGCTGATTCCAGCACCACCTCAGATATTGTGGGTTTTGAATTAGTAACTTTCTGCCTGTAAGGAAAACAAACCCCCCCCATGCCACAAACTGAAGGATTGTTAGATAAGTTCTATTTCAAAAAACCCTAGCAGAGCTCAAACTCTCCAGTAAACTTTTTTTCAAGGGTGGGTATTTTGAAGATGCTGCATTGCTGAAATTGCTTGAAGTTCTAAGGGTTGGTATCACCTTGGACCTTGTAGATAGCTCCTAAGCAGGGGAATTCGATGCATTAATGTTAGCCTAGTTTTGACTGCAAGGCCATGGCCAATTATGAAATGGTCTAACACTAAGAGGCATTTTCTGCTTTACATAGTTTGACGTTTTGGAATTCCTCTGTTTTTTGTATATTGAAATTTCTATTTAGTGTTTAATGTTTCATTTACAAGAGGGCTCAGATTAATCCTCTTCAATAGTTTTTTTGAATTATAATGTGAAATGGCTTATCAGATCTCTTCTTCCGGTCTTGTCAAAGATGTGTGAAAAGACCCAACTTCATTTTAAATATGTTGGAATGAGAATGCAATTCTTAGGTCAGGCAGGGTGCTTTTGTGTGAGGCTGGAAGGCTTTGAAATCAATTTACAGTTATCCAGTCTATCTGCTTAAAATGATTTGGTTGTAAAATTCTATTTCTTGTTGGAGACTGAGATTAGAGATTAATCTTGTAATTCTTGAGTGAATATATGAATTTTCATCACACTAAATACATAAGTTGATTTGAGCTCATGCCAATGATATGATTTTGTTTAAGTGAGTGGGCTGGATTTAAAATTTTGACATTGAATTATTTTGTTTAATAACTGAATTGAATATATGATGATATCTACATAATTTGTTTTAAACCCTGTGTTTTTTCCATCCCATTGAACATTGCGGGTCTGTGACAGCTTCCAAAGTTAACTAGTTCCCCATAGAGTTTTTTTTTGAGTTTCCTTTGTGATGCTATTCAATGTGTCATTTTCTTTTGAGAGTCTTGTTAATGTGTCTTGACTCCTTTTTGATGCTATTTGAATTATATCTCCATTGATAGTTTCTAATATCATACTTAACTTTCACTTGATAAATGCTGTATTGCAGTTTTGAGTGTTGATGCAATTGACATGTCTGGCAAGCACGAAGTAGACCTAGATACAAATATATGGAAAGTAAGAGTTTCTTCATGGATTTTTGAACAAGGCTTACTGTTTGGATTAAATTGATGGATCTCATTATGTCACAACGTTGTTTGGCATTTCTTCTGTTTTTCAAAGGGGGAATGCTTTCTGCCAGTTTTTATTAAAATGTCTGTAGCTCAAATACAAGAGTATAACATTTGTTTGGATTAAATTGATGGATCTCATTATGTCACAACATTTTTTGGCATCTCTTCTGTTTTTCACATGGGGAAGGTTTTCTGCCAATTTTTATTAAAATGTATGTAGCTTGAATACAAGAGTATGGCATTTGTATGGACTCGTGAAGTTCTTGATATTAGCCCCTTGAAGTAATATAAGATGCATTTCCCTAACAATAACATTACAAGGAAAGTATCTACCTCAACCTATCAATAACATTATAAGATGTATGTCTCCTCAAGGTGTTCAAATTCAAATGCTCTTAAATGCGATATGGTTCAGATGATGGCAATGAAATCGGGCCGAAAAAGGACTGTTAAAGAAGAATGAATGCAAAAAAATTACAGCTGGAACTTGAATAAGACATTTTAAAAAAAAATATGTTTTTCTTTCCATGTTTTATGTTGGGTGTTTGTCATCTCTTATCTAAATGTGACCTATTTTTGAAGCTGTGGCTTGTCCCATATTTTTATTAATAAGCAGAAATGCAGTCCTCAAATGTTTTTTTTGTTTTTTTTGGGGTAAAAGTCTAAAATACCATTGTTGAAATGATTTATAAAACAAAAGGTCACATTGAAAAAATCTACTAGAAAAGATAAAAATATATAGTAGGAAAATGCAATTTGCACGTCTGTGTTATAAAAGTAAAAAACCCTTTTGAGGTTCAATAAATCATTTACCTAGTTATTTTGGTGTATGTGTTCACCCACATTGGCTTAGCTTATGATTGATATTTATAGACACAAACAGGGAACTACCTGATCAATTTGACATGGACAGTGGTTGTTGGCAGAGGTTATAATCTTATAACTGCTTCAGAAGGTCTTGGGTGGGTGCGCGAGTCTGCTCAAAAGTGCCTCTTTTTGAAAATTGATTTTGATAAGGCCTATGACAGAACTGTTTCATCCTAAATATTTTGAATTTTTTGGGATTTGGTCCCCCTTTTCCACAGATCAGTGGTCCATTTTCACAAGCTTCTGCAAGATTTAATGCAGTTCTTTAAGAGCCTGTTCTCTTAAAAAGACTTATTTGGAAAGTCTGTCCTCTAGCCCCCTTTCTCCGTGATTGCAGCAAATTCTCTTTGTTGCTTGTTGGAGGCAGGTAGAGTGCAAGGGAAAATTAGATGAATCTTTTACTAGGGGGTAAATCAACTACGCAATGTGCACTTTGCTGATGATTCAGCCCTAACACCTGAACTAACTCAACATTTGGTGGAGGGTGCTATTCTTTGCTTGGACACATTTGCACAAGCTGCTGGAGTGGTGGTAAGTGAGGAAAAAATAGTGGTGATTTTTATTGGTCAAGATGAACCTCCAAACTAGCTCAATAAAAAATGGAAGTTTATGGAGTTAGGGAACATCGTCCGCTACTTGGGCATCCCTTTTAGTACTCAGCTCTCTCTTGAAAATCAATGGAAGTAAAAAATCAGGCTTGGAGCAGTCTCAACCTCCCTCTTGTTTGAAAGGTTACAATTACTGACAAAATTCTTTCTATAGGGAACATCTATTATTCATCTTGTTTTTTCCCTCTTAGGCAGCCTATAAAGTGATAGAGAAGGTGCTTTGAAGCTTGATTTTGGGGCAAACATGTTGGGGTGAAAGGTGCCCAGCTAGTGGCATGGGATGTCTGCACTTTGCCAACGGATCAAGGGGTGGTGGGAATCACTGACAAGCTGGTTCAAGGAGTAAGAGACATGGAGGGGGAAGCACTGTGGCAAATATTATTTTTAAGCGGATCCAAGCTGTTCAGCATATTCAGGGTATCAAGGACCCATTTAAGCTATGCGATATTATTGGTAATGCAAAGGAATTCACATTTTGAGGTATAGCTCTGCTTAAAAGAGTGTGAGATGCTAGGCATATGGTGGATGAGTTTCTACAATGGCAATTTGAGGGGCCAAGGGATGCTTGGGATCTTGCGATAAGACCTGTTTGGACGTTTCATTATTCAAGCAGTCAGCTTGGTTTCCTACCATGGTTTTACACTTAAAGATTAGCCATAAAAGGGCTTTTCTACTGGAGGGATTTGTGAAACATTGAGTGTTAACAGTGACACATTTGATGTTTTACTAATTAAGCCCAAGAGTGGAATAGAGTGGACAAGCCAACCTTTGAAGATTTTTGTAGAATGATTCCTGATAGCTTTCTTTTTTAAATGCAATTATAAGCGTGGGGTCCTATTTGCAGAGATTAGAAATGGATAGTGGGAAGGCTTTCTACGATTGTTTGAAAAAACATCTCTTACGAACTAGTGTGGGTCTTGCTGCGCAATTGAACAAAAGGATGTGCCAGTTAATTTGTAAATCACAAGCTTCTTTCAAGTACAAAGTTTTGGGTGATTAAGGCTAAACCAAGAATTGGTGGTCAAGTGAAGTCTTTGAATAGTTGGTGTTTTAGATTCTACTTGCGGTCTGTGTGGTAGAGATGAAATGGTTGACAGTGTCTTTCAGAGATGTATGCCTGCCAAGATGCTTTGGGCATGGGTCAAGCAGAATTCAGTTTTTTATTCACTTCTCTCTTTTCTTGGAGAGGACATCTTGGGAATACTTGGATGATAGGGGATAGCTGCAAATTGTTATGGTACACAACTTAGTTAGCCGTTACTATATTTTTTGTGGAAAGCATGGTGTAAGTCTACCTTTAATTAGGACCCAACCTTTACCAGGTTTTTAAGTAGGAGGTGGCTATTCTAGTCAAATATTAGATTTAAGTGTTTTTGTAAGGAGGTTGAGTCATTCCTTGTTGGGTCATAGGCTCAAAAGTAAGCTTTTCTATCTCTCTTAGGAAGAGACTTTCCTTGTAATGTTATTGATAGGTTGAGGTAGATATTAGCCCCTTGAAGTAATATAGGATGTATTTCAAAAAAAAAAAAATAAAAAAAAAAAATGGCAAAATCATGGAGAGCATAGGCGTTTGCAAGGTTAAAAAAACTACATCCAACATCCATTGACACCATATGAAATTGGGATAACTTCCACCAATATAGAAACATTTATGAAATGGCAGTCTTAATGAACAATCTTTGAGATTCATACAAGGAGAGTAATAATCAATGAAAAATGCACATCGTACAGGGCGTGAAAAACTTTGCAAACAGAGGATACGAGCATAAATGCAAGCCATACCTCCCACAAGCTGGGGACAAAGTAAGTTTGGCCAAAACTGACAGAATAAGTGTGGCTGGTACTGCTAAAAAATAATGACGATTTGTACATTGGCAAAAAATGATGGGTGTGATCCTTTAGATGCCTCAATTGCAAGAGTGACAAGGAGACAATAAACCACTTATTTTGACATTTTTGTGATACATCATTGATTGAGGAAGCCAATAGAAATTGGTTGTATCTAAAGCAAGATTCATTTAATGACATGATTGATATACATCACAATTGGCTGAAAACAAAGTCAGAATTCACCAACAATTAACTTCATCAAATATCTCCCCTTTTCATAAACTGGAACATCTAAGCTTGAATTCAACAAAATAATTTATGTCCAAGAAATCAAGCTTCTGGAAGAGATCCTCATAACAGTTTTTAACATCATTTGGATGACGCGCTTGATTTGTAAACATTGGTGATCACTCTTTATAACTAATACGTTAAACCTGGCTTAGACAACCTTTGTCAGCTGTCGGCTCACTTTGGGGCACCAAAGGTCATCCTCATCCCTTACCCTTTCTTCAACTCAATTTTGAGTGTACACAAGCCAAGACAAGGTGGGCTTATCAAAGACATCCAAATTATATTTGTCATAGCATATCAAACCAATTTTGGCCATACCAATAATAATGTAGCAGAACCATAGTTACTTATACAAGGTGTTGGTTGGCTAGGAACATGAGTACGTCCATCCTAATGTTAAAGGGGGAATTGAAGTTAATATTATCATTAACAAAACTAAACTCTTAAAGTCAGACTAAACGTCAATGCAGTCTCGTTAGACATTCTTGGAGATGATAGACAATATATCTAATTAACTGCACATGCCAAGTATTAAGAACCTTTGTGCATTTTAAGACTTCTCATAGTCTAAGAATCTCTAGCCATCCATCAAACATCCTTTTGAAGCAGTAGGATATCAGGGTCTTGGGGAGGTGTATATTATCAACAGGGTATCTTTGGACAATCTTCTTGTGTCTAGTAGAGGAAGATTAGAGAGTGGCAACACCATTAATACACTGAGTTTAGAGATGTACCTGACCTTACTTCATTGGTGATGCAACACTTAGAAGCAACACGAATCAAGATTGTAACAGTCACTAGTAGCCATTGATGATTTCTCACTAATCTCTTGGACGGCAAGAAGGACTTTTGCAGTGTGCCCCACAAGAGCATGTGAAAAGGATTCCCAAAACCCTGCAGGTGGCCTGAAGGTAGTTCACACACCACTATTATCTCAGAGGATGACCTTGACCTGAACTGACCCTTGCAGCAGGTCTCACACATACCATAGAGGCACACATGAATGTCTTCCAAGATTTACAAATGTTCTAGCACATACGATTATTAGTTGACCAAAGGGACTGTATCGATTGGAAGCTATGATATTTCCAAATTCAGTATCATAAGGATGCCACAGAGTCTTACAATTTCATCAGCATGTTAGATGACTGATTTTAATAAAAGCACTGTTTTGTAGCTGAGTTTGTTATGTTATGATTAATCTCTTTGATATCTGATATGATGATTATTCTCGTCTGTTTTAGGTAGTGTCTTAATGAGCACTTCAGCTACGTTCTGTTGTGTTTAAATTTTAATGTATAACCATTGAGTCATTTGTCATATAAATAGAATGATGTATGTCGTGGTGAGGGTGATTTGTGACAGGTCTTCCTTGTACTGGACAATTGTACTGCAAACTACCTTATGATATAAAGTTGGTATTCTCTCATGTTCTTCTATGCTATGCTGTGTTTTGTATTTACAATTCTGCAAATGATATTCCTTTGGTAGTATAGTTTTCATAGCAAACATTTTTGGCATGTTTGTCTTTGCAAAGTTAGGGCAAGTTGAAGTCAGTTAAAAGTGAAAGTCGATCGACAATATCCATTGATGACAAGGCATTGCATTATCTTATAATATCTTCATTCTGATTGTAACGGTGAAGCACGATGGCAAAGATTTTACAATGGTAAGAAGAGAGGTGTTGTCAAGAAGAAAAAGAAAGATTTGAAGATAGACACTGTATGAAAAGTAATTAATGCCGTTGACTCAGAACAAAGGTGGTAGAAGAAGACAACATGGTCATGTAGTGGACTAAGATATTAGACGGTCTACTCGATTGGTGGATCAAGAAAGAATTCAAAGGCTGTGAGAGGCAACCAATTCTGAAATCCATCAAGATAAGTACAAAACAAAAGCGGAATTTGGAGCTGGAAACAAGGAACGGTTCTGACAGAATCAGAGGACCCTACGCTACTCACAAGTAAGGAGTGGGTAGATATTGCAAGACAATCACCTCTTTTGGAGGAAGGAAGTGCAAACCTTGTTGAGTGGGATGTGTTGGAGGGTGTTGAAGAACAATCAGGGGAAGAATCCACAAATCCTGCTTGTTTAGAGGGAAGTCTTTATCCCAAAGCAGAGTTTGATTACTTCTTAGTGGAAGAAGAGGGAGGCCTACGAAACAAATATCTGTAGAATTGAAGATCTTCTAATTGTAGAAGCACAGCCAAAAACACCGTGACAGTTTGAATGACAAGTTGGAATGAGGAACACAGGAGGGTGTTTTACTAAATTGTGACATAAGGTATAATGACACTAAATGAATGGTAAAACTATTTGCACAAGGGAGATATAGCATGTAACAGGCCAAAACAGTAAATTAAATCTACAGTAATCACTTAAAACAGTAAACAAGAATTAATTGAAACGATTTGACAAGCAATGAGCAATATGTGAAGCAAAAGCGATGAAAATTGACACTACTTGAATTTGATTTTGATTTTGGAAGTGGATCTGGGTTGTGCAGGTCTTAGGCATGCTTTGGGTGAAGTATGATAGTCTGAAACTCACCGGACGGATTTGACACCTGCTGGCCTGTCAGCAGATACGGATAGGGTAGATTCGGCCACTGGATGTCCTTCCTATGATGCTAAAGAATATGTTTAGGGCCACTGAATTTGACGGCGCACCTTTCTGGGTTCTTGATTTTTTTTGAGTTACTTTGTAGTCGGATGCTATACAGTGTTGCACCATCACTTTGTTGGATTCGTGGGAAAAATCATTTGATTTGATCTTCTTTGTCTTCTTGACCTAATTCACAACAAAACACATGCAAATGGGAAGGGGAGAAGTAGTTGGGTTGAGAGATATCAAGGGAGTTGCAACTACGTATCCTGCATGCCAAAATCAGACCCCATGTAGTTCTAGTGCAGTGTGAATGGACAATTTGAGTAAGGGCTTCAACCTCCTCTTCCTAGGCGGGGATACAACTACTTGCATATTTCCCTATCCTCTTTTTGGTACAAGATGTAAATTAAAATTTTAATGCAGGTCCTTGATTATAATTAAATATTTGTAGAGTGTGCCTAGACTTGAATTGATAAATGAATTTCCGTGATACATATTATTTTGAAATGACACCAGACTATTTGTATGTATAGGATTCTTGAGTTCGAATTAAAGATGTACTGGGATGCAAGCTGACTAAAGTAAAAGCAAAGAACTCACATACATGGATCCAAAAAACTAAAGGACGCAAGGAAGGGCAGAAGGGCCCACACAAAGAGAAGGGATAGATTTGGCAGGCCATCGAAACCGCCAAGGCACATTCGATGGCATAGCTGAAGTGTCGAATTTGTCCTAGAAGAAGAAAGACTAGTGAATGAAGGCAAAATAGAGAAAATAGGCTTGCAGGCACAAAACAAACAAAACAAAAAAGGAAAAGAGTAGAACAAAAGACCATAGGATTGTAGGGAGAATAAGGAAAAGGATGAAAGCATATAGACAAGCACCAATGAGACCCTAATTTGAACCGGTGATCCATATGCGTTAAACAATACTAAAAGCATTGCAATAACATGCCTTGTACGAAAATTAGGTGTCTACAGAGGGGAACTTGATGGTGAACTAACCAACGTATGGATCACTTAGATTGAAGGGAGGGTGGAGTATAGTGATGTATTTAGTAGTGTTGAGAGAGAAAAAGAGCATGCAACATAGACATTTCTGAGGAGGATTGTGTTCGAAGAGCGATGTCAAAAACGCCCTTTTGCCCACAACCATTGGCACGCCACCAACTCCATCTTCAAGAAAACAAAAGCTGCCAAGTTTATTGGTGACAAATCTGAAGATCTAGTATGACATTATAGGACTTGCATTAAATTTTGGATTGCCAATGGGTGGACAAATGAGTGTCATTGGTTGTCGTCTTTGCTAGCCACCTTAAGAGGGTTGGCTATTGATTGGTACACAGGAGCATTGACCACATACAAGTCGTCATGGGACAAATTAGAGAAGGAATTTGAAAAATAATTGAAGCTTTTCAGAGATGACAATGAAATTGTCATGGAGATTTACAACATATGGCAAGGGAAACACGAGAATACGTGAATCTATAATAGAAGGCTCAAAGAATTGTTGAGAAAGCTCTAGAAGGAACCATTTGATGGTTTAAAGAAGTATTGGTTCATTGAGCGACTTGTACCCTCGTTGAAAAGGAAGAGAAAGGTGGTTTCCCCTTCGTCTTTTGAAGATGCATATAATAGAGCGATGGATATTGAAAGTGAAAATAAGATATCCTCACGCTTGAGGAGTGAAGGTGACGACTTGGAGTCCAATGATGATAGTGAATCTGTGTTGATGTGAGCCTTGGGAAGAGACATGTTTTGAATGAAGAGGGAGCTAAAGGAGGACAATAAAAACAAAGGTAAAGATCTTTGGTGTACTGAACACAAGGTAGAAGGTCACACGAAGGTGAATTTCCCCAAAAACATGTTCTGTGAGATTTGTCACAGTGCATAGTATTATTTCAAGTATTACTTGTAGCCTTGTACAATTCACAAAACAAGAGTGCCCAAGTACTCTTCATACAATGAGAGTATTGATACCGCCTATCACACCACCAAAGCCAAAAAATAACCTATGCAATAAAATTGTGGTGTTGGTAGTTGGATTCAATATGATTCCCAAGGAAGGCTGATTGTCGAGTGTCATAAGTGCAACGAGTAGGGGCATTCTACAAGAGATTTCCCTACAAACCAAAACATTGGAATGCTTTGTAGATGGTGTGGGCCTGGGGATCATAACGATGCCAGCTAAGCGAAGCAAGCAAATGTCAACATGATCAATGTAGCCGAGGATGAGGAGTTAATGACAATTACCAGAGCACAAACAAAGAAAACTATCTAGCCGAGGAGGGAACAAAGGAAATGCTTGTTGAAGCAAGGGCGGAAGTTGAAAGGGCCATGGTCGAAGGACAACAATCACATGAACACACAACTACGTCAACTAGTCAGCCTGAGTTAGACAAAGCAATTGCAAGACACGTTTTGCAAACTAATGTACTTCGCAAGGTAGAAAATTTATTGCAAAGTATACCTAAACTCAAGAATGCATTAACTGCCATTGTACTTGACAATGGCCCCAACATAGAACATGTGATGACATACGTAACGTTCGAGGTAAACATCTGAAAAGGGGACAATAAGAAGCAAAATAATGAATTCATAGTCGAGTTCCCATTGTCAAGTGATCAAGCGATCAATAACGTTTTCTTGGCAATGAATCTAGCTCGACAACAAGCAATAGTGCATATGGAGATACTTGGGAGAAACTTGACGAACACCATTGTTGATGGTGGTTCGGGTGTTAATGTTCTTCTAGAGGCCACTTGGAAAATTTTCAAGAAGCCAACTATCTGGCCTCCAACATGGTGGTTCGGGTGTCAATGCTTTTCTAGAGGACACTTGGGAAAGTCTCAAGAAGGCAATTATTTGGCCTCCAACATTGGAACTAGTGGGCGCATACCAATGAGGCATTAAAATATTGGTTGTACTGATGGGACAATAGGAATTTATTGGAACCCAACACTTTTGGTTGAAGTTTGTAGTTATCTCATTGTAGAAGAAAGCCTATTATGCATTTTTGGGTTGTCGCTGGTTGGTAACAGGCAAAGTTGACCCCAACTGGAAGAAAATTTACTCTCCATTGAAAACAAATGTCATAAATATGTGACAGGTCTGAAGAGTCAGAGAGTGAGGACCAATGTCACCTGACTCATTAGACTTGGACTTGAAAGAAGCGTGTTCGGAAGATGGGAACTGAGGTACTATGGAGTTGAATGATGAATCGATAATGGAGTTACAATCATGCTTTGAAGACAAGACAAACTCCCTCAAAGGTTTGTTCTATTGGTAGATGGAGGGCTATGAGGTGTTCTTGCCGGATTGTAATAACATTGAAATTATGAAGATAAAAGGAGGATTGAAAAGAGATGTCTAGAATTAGAAGTGGGAAATACCAAGTCCTTCTGAACTGTCAATGTCACAATTAGCTTACCCACTTGAGTTGACATGATCCAACATCAAGAATGCAAAATCTGGTGATAAGTAGGTCCACCAGTTGGAAATGTAGCCAACATGAAGTTCATAGTGCTGCCTATAGTGAACGTGAATATATGTTCTAAAGATAAATAATAGAGGTGAAGTACGACCCTATGATGCATGGACTAATTTTGTAGTATGATTGGATGCAAATATCTAGATGATGAATGTGTCATGGCACATTGAGAGATCAAGGTCATGATGAGATAGAGGAAGCATTGCCATAACCAAGATTTTCAATACATGAATTTTAAACCAAGGGCACTTGTGTAAAAACTCGTAAGGAAGCACATGGATGCAAAGTATTAAAGGTACAAGACTTTTAACGCTGGGGAACTTATATGAAAATGTAATAGTTGGTGGGAAATGAAGCCCAAGAAATTTAAAGTTATGTGGCTTGATCTATTTAAAATAGAAGAAATTCTAGAGAATGGTGCGGTCAAGCTCGAGACCTTGGATAGGACAATAGCTAAAGATACAATGAATGGTTTTCTATTAAAATTATATCGGTTGAGGATGGAAAATGTCAATAAGACTAATTTTGTGCCAACATTTGTGTTATCTAGTATGATAATATGCTTCTTTGCCTTTTGAAATTATTGTGGTTTGCTAACAATTTCAGGTGCTCTACTGTCTTTTTTGAAAGGTAGGGCCCTCTAACTAGGTGACTTTAGCCAAAAAAAGTATTTCAGTTATTGGGAACCCTAGCAAAATAAAAAACATAAAGATGTCAAGTATAAAAGCAAAGTAAAGTTGATTGTTTCATCAACATCCAAGACCATTCATACATTCAAGACTATCCCATGTTGTACATCCCATAGTAGCATTAATTGTTTGGGGCAAAAAATATTTTTTCAAAAGTGCAAGTGTTTTTCAAAAAATCATGATAAATTGGTAAAAAAGCGACAAAACGAAAACTGGAGAAAAAATGTCGAAAAAGAGGATTTTTTTTTCTTCTTTTTTAAATTTAAATGCATTTCCATTGCATAGAGATATATATTAGGCATTCCAATTGTATAGATAATAGATATATATTATGAGAGGAAGATAAATGAGATAGTACACCATCAAAATCAGTCAACCGTTTTCTTTCATTAATTTTTATACTATTCAAATTGTTGGCCATTTTTGGCCCACATACCAAGCTTCGCCTAGACCTAGAAAGAAGCTAGCAGGGTCCCAATTGAAGAAAGATCAAATGGCTTAGAAGTGGGCTCAACATTGCAAGTGAAGGGATCCAAGCAGGGTTTCATGGTGTTTGAGCAGTTTCATGAACAAGCCTGGAAGACCCTTTGGGCCAAAAAGGCTAAGTGCAAAACCCTTGTATTTGGCTAAGTCCTTACTTGGCACATTGCTTCAGGCTCTTATTTGGCTAAGTTCAATTCTTGCAGACTTGGGCTAAGTTCAGTTCTATTCCTGAAGCTAGTTTTCTTTCGGGAAAATTATTTTCGAAATTTGGCTAAGTGTTGGATTTCTTTTGGAGAAATTGTCTTGAAGGCAAAAGGCTAAGTCCAGATTGTTTCAGATATTTTGTCCGACACAAAAAAGGCGCAGACTTAATTCTTTTGAGGAAAGTGGCCGAGCAAAAATCTCGAAGACAAAATTCTTTCAGACATTTTGTCTGCGAAAAAAGGAGCTAAGTGCATTTGTGTTGGGAAAATTGTCAGGGACAATTTTCTCGAAGACCTAATTCTTTCGAATATTTTGTCCCCAAGAAATGTCTTTGCGAAAACCTCGAAGACAAAGTGCTCAAAACAAAAAGTACAAGGCAAAATTCTTTTGGGGAAATTGTCTTGAAAACAAAAAGCTCGGAGTCATTTCTGTCGGACAAATTGCTCGAGACAAAAGGTTCGTGGGAAAAGGTCCGAAACACAAAGTCCGAAAGAATGGTTTGTTGTGGGGAAAATGCATGGGAAGCAAATGGGGACGTTTGCTCAAGTGTCAAATTTAGGCCACACCAAGTAACTGTTGAAATTCAAATATGCAGTGTCGGGCGTGCAGACGTCATTGACATTTGCACCAACGTCGAAGTAAAGCTCAGTAGTCATCCATTAGGGTCCAAAGATTGACGGTTGTGCAGATGTCATTGACGTTCTCGCGGACGTCAATTGACAAGTGCACAAACGTCAATTTTAAGCCCCATGGAATAGCCGTTTGGATTCAAAAGGCACGATCAATGATCGACGTTCAATCGTACAGAAGATCCAATGACGAGCAGCGATTGACAGGGTAATGGGCCCAGACAGATCAATGGCTTGCGTTCAATCGTGGATTCAAGATCAATGGCATGCGAGCATGTCAGAGTCAGCAGATCCTGAGAATGGACGCATGGTTTACAAGTGGCATGAGCACGTTCAAGCTGGCAGAAGATCAACAAGCCGTGTTTTATTGTGCTAATCAGGATCAACGATGCGAATTGGTCAATAGATTAATGATCTGAGTCAGTCTTCAATGACCAATCAAACGAAGAATCGAGCTTGGGACATTTCGATGAAAGTCGATATGACATTCTTTGAAATGGGGAAGGTAAATACAAAGGAATCGATCTCAAATGCGATCCGGGATGGACCTAGGTTCAGATTCACATGCAGGGGCAGATAAATGAGATATGGTGGAGGCTTCTCGTCTTTCAACACAGTCATATCTCAACAAACTGCCGTTCAAAGTACGCACGGCATGGCTATGCTAGTTTCGAGATATGAGGATTTGGTCCTCATAATGGTTGACAAGTGGCAGAGGGCATGGGAAATGAAGACAAACACATAGACTTCAATGGCTTCATCGCTAGAGCCAATTGCATGAAAGTGACTCCTCTCTCCACTCTTGCATGCCTTGACAAACCAGTAAAGAGCAGTTAGCGCCATGACAAAACCCTAATAGATCGATCCAATTGTGGTAATTGCATTGATTCCAGAACTTAGCATGAAACAACTTGATCCCGTTGTTGCAACCATAAAGAAGCATCAGTGAAGGAATAATGTAACTGTGCAATAGATTGAAGTGACCTAGATCAAATCAGAAAGCTTGAATGAGCATAAATGCAAAGGCAATTGTAACTGCGGTTCAAATGGGGTTGTGCTCATTTTGATTCCTTTTTTAGCTCCAAAATCCCTCTCTTGTTCTCCTTTTCTATAAATATGACCTTTGAGCTATTGTTGAAGATCCCTTAGGTTGGTACGACTAGACTCTGCTAGAGATTGTATTCTGCACCCCTTGGAGTAATGAATAGAGCATTTTGTAGTTGTTTAGTAATCTGTGCTTAGTGTTTGATATTTGTTTGATATACAAAAATGGTTTTCATCTTCCCTTTGCAGGTCCAAGTTCAACCTAAGTAGTAATAAACCCTCCTTGCAAGTCATCTAGCATGTATTAATGTGGATGTCTCAGGTATAGAGTGGATTGTTGATTGGAAGTGCTTTCAATCAGGCCTTACCCTAATCGCCCTCCGGCCTAAGTCCATCAAATTGACCTCTAGGTGAAGTATTGTTGCTTGGAAACAATAGTAAACATTGTATTAGTTATTTTCATAGTCTATTAGTGTGTTAATGAGTTCAATCTTGAGAGTGGATCTTTGAACATTCGGTGCATCACCATATGTTAGAATAGGTTTTATTTTATGCAATCTCTTAACTCTTTTCACCCCAACCTTTTTTGATCTTAGAAAGAGAGATCCAAACTGTCATATCCAAAGAACTAGCCTCATTAAAGTAGCAGATGGCATGGGAAACGAAGACATGTGGTAGATGGCGTGGTAAACGAAGATAGGCACGTAGACTTCAACGGGTTCATCGCCAGAGCCAATTGCATGAAGGTGACTCATCTCTCCACTCTTGCATGCCTTGACAAACTTGTAAAGAGTAGTTAGCGCCATGACAAAACCCTAACAGATTGATCCGATTATGGTAACTATATTGATGCCGGAACTTAGCTCTTTTCGTGGTCTATTAGTGTGTTAATGAGTTCAATCTTGAGAGTGGATCTTTAAACATTCGGTGCATCAGCGTATGTTAGAATAGTTTTTATTTTATGCAATCTCTTAACTCTTTTCACCCTAACTTTTCTTATCATAGAAAGAGAGTTCCGAACTGTTATATCTGAGGAACTAGCCTCATTAAAAACCCTAGAGGTTTGGTCTAAATATAGGTATTCCACAGCGTTAGATCATTCCCATGTTAGTCCAGGTATGGATCAAACTTGAACAATTTTGACCTCTATTGGGTGCTATCTAGATCCTTAATAGTTCTAGCATGCTCGATGGAACCACCTATTTACATAGTTTGAATCATTTATCTGCATATCCAAGTATAGTAGCAAATTCCAGAGTTTCATTTTCAGATTCTGCATATCCAAGTATAGTAGCCAATTCCAGAGTTTCATTTTCAGATTTGCATATTTTTTATGCCCCCAAGAGTTGTCACAAAATCCTTTGCAAAAGTGAAAGAGACAAATTTCTCTGAGCTATCTTTCCAATCAGCAAAGAAGAAAAAAACCTCTCAGTCAAATCCTACACCTACACCTCTTGTTCCCCTTGCGCAAAATTCACCTGTTCAAGCCAATATTGTTCAGCCAAACATTGTTATAAGTCCCATACCTCAGATGACTGTTCCTAGAAGGCAAGCCTTTATGCCATTCAATGGTGGTAGTTCTCTAAATCTTAATGGGATGATATTCCAGTCTCAGTTTTGAAGGCTCTTCCTTATTTTACAGGAGAAAATCTAGTTATTCCTATAGAACATATCCCAGATATTGCTAACCTTTGTTCAATGCATCATGTCACTGAGGAAAATGTAGCAATGAGGTTGTTAACAACTTCTTTCAAAGGGAAAGCACTTCAATGGTATAGAGGATTGGCTCCTGCATCAATCAATATTTGGGATGGATTTGGAGAGGTCTTATGCAAGCACTTTGAAGACAAGAGTGACCACCGTTCACTCGTGGAACAACTTACAACATTCAAGAGATTCAACCATGAATTCATGATGGATTTCAATTACAAGTTCTAGAAGACTTGGGACAAAATCCCTGGAGTGATCAAGCCTACACCCAATTATGCTTTTCTATACTATCTAAAGGCTCTCAATTCAGATATGGCTGTGATGATTCACTCCATGGGAGGGAACACTCTACCTGAAGCTTTTGAAGTAGCAATTAAGACTTAGAATTTCCTTATACAAGAAGACAAGTTGTCTCCAAGGCCTCCAATGCCTCTCTTTCCAGAGGTACACCTTCTTACTCCAACTATTGCTCCACTTCCAGATTCAACAAAGTTCTATCGAACAGAAGGTGATCAAGCTGACAAATTGAGGAAGATAGTCTTCTCAAAGCTCAGACCAACAAGTTGGTTGCAATGGAGAGGCAACAAGCTCCACCATACAGGGCATATCATAATACTAATCAGAATTATCATTACAATAGGCCATCCTATCAGTCCAATCAACAAGGACAAGGGCATAATCCTCAGTCAAGGCAATGCAATCCTAATGCTCCAAGCAATTCTAGAGTTGTGCCAACTCAGAACAACTATGCTCAGGAAGGGCAATGGAACAATCAGTGGGATCAAGCAAATAGTATGGCAATAGCTCTAACTCGGGAGAGCTCACATCCGTCTTATATGCAACAGAGTTCAGCACCTCCACATGAAAACCAGTCAAATAAGGAAGCTTCTCTACTACATGGAGACATTCTTTCATTCACTTAAGCAAAAGTGCCAAATCAACGAGGAGAGAATGGTAAAAACCCTATTGAAACTACATTTGCGAACTTTCAGGTAGGTGAGAATTCTTTTGAGCACATAGCAGCAAATCAAAGTCAAAATATTTATAATGTTGATAATTGAGTGGCAACCCATACTAGATCCAAGAAAAGGGCAATTGGTGAGGGTTTAGGCCCTGATAAGGCAACCCCTTCTCCTTCTCAACCATCACAAAGGACCACCACTCATGAGCTGCCTCAAAAGACATCAACTCAGCAAGTTCAAGATCCAAAGGAGCAAAATGTGAAAGGGCCTTACATTCCTCAGTTCACACAACATCTAGGGGCCCCTCCTGTTCCTAAATTACAGTCAAGGACAACCACTTCTCCACTCAGTATTGTGGATCATATGAAGAAAATTGTTGTATCAATTTAAATGTGGGATACACTGCTAATTCCAGAACAAAAGGAGTATCTGTAAGAGGAGCTTTCAAAGCTCAATATTTCTGATGGACCACCTGAAAAGGAAAGGGTAAGTGCTATTCTAACCAACTCTAATCAATTTGTTGAGCCTCAAGCTCCTAAGGTGACTAAGCATCCTCCATTTTATTTTTTGTTGTCATAGGAGATTGTCTTGTCCACAATTGTATGATTGATAGTGGAGTTAGTAATTTTGTCATGTCTAAATCCATAGCTAACAAACTAGTTCTCAAGTATGAACCTCATGAAAAGGGAGTCTTACAGTTAGATGGTTCTCCTACTAACACTGTGGGTATCCTCAAAGATCGTAAGATTTTGCTTGTTTGTCCAAATTTCACCATTTCATAGGATATAGTTGTTGATTTACCTCCATACTTTGCACTATGCCTATCAAGAGATTTTACTGCTAAAATATGAGGTTATCTTTCTTCAAATTGGTCATACATGGTTTTTAGAACCAGATATGGAACCAAAATCACTATAAGATCAAAGCCTATTTCTAGATTTCACCTTGAACCATATATGCCAAATATGTCTAACATGAATTGCAGTATTTCAGAGGAAGATGAGGGTACTATTGATCAAGAACCTTCTAAGCCCCTTGAAGGCATACTGGATCTACTCTTGGATGAGTGGGCCGTTGATAACCATGGATATGACCCATACAAAGGTATTCAAGAAGCTGGGTTTGGTGTCTACTACATGCATGAAGAAGGTGACTCATTACCTAGTCTTACCAACTCAAAGCAAGATCAAGAGGGAGTGGGGTTGGTGCAATGTTGGTATCACCTCAAAATCAAAGGTATTATTCTTCAGTTAGATTTCAGTTCAGTGATACATCAAATACTGCAGAATATGAAGTCTTATTCATGGCCTTCAGTGGGCTATAAAGAGAGGTATTAAGCTTTTGTAAGTGAAATATGATAGTGAGTTGGTAGTGCAACAAGTCAGAGGTTGAAGTGCAGCAAAGAACCCCCTCCTAAAGGCCTCCAAACACAGAGTTTGGGACCTCATGGAAGATTTCTTAGCATTTGATATCCGCTCCATTCCTAGAGGAGCTAATCAACATGCAAATAGATTTGCTGCCATAGAGCACAATATGATATAGTGGACCAGCTCAAGGACAATAAAGATTAGACCCAAATCAAGGTGGTATGTAGGGCTTTAGTTTCAAACAATGAGGTAAGTTGGCAAGTCTTTGATAGCGACAAATAGATAGCCTGTTTCCTACAAAATGAGGTAGAATTTTGCCCAAAGAATCAAAATAAATTGCAACGCCAATACGAGGACCAAATTGTGCAATTGAGATCAAACAAGATGCCTAAAGGTTTAGTAACTTTGGAGAGCATTTTCAATGAAGATGATCAACTTAGAAAGGACAAGGTAAGCATCTCTTCCATGAAAAACATTATGAGCAAGTTCACATAGCTGAAGGTAAGTGACTCAAGTGGGGTAAAGTGAACACTAATTCTGAGAGAGTAGCTTTCATTTCATTATGTAGTGAGTACATGGATTATTTGCTTGGGAATACCATGATTTGAAACGGTTTGACCCCTGATTAACACAACACACTATTGAGTTTGAACAAGATGCAAACCTAGTAAGACAAAAACAAAGGCCCATCAACCCCAAGGTTGAAATTCTCATGAGAAAGGAGCTTACCAAGCTGATCGAGTCAAGTATAGTATTTCCTATCAAGCACTCAACATGGGTAGCAAACTTTGTACCAGTGAGAAAGAAAAATGGAGAGATAAGACTATGTGTGGATTTTAGGGATTTGAACAAAGTGTCACTGAAAGGCCACTATCCTCTTCCCGCCATGGATCAAATTTTGCAAAGGGTATCAGGTTCACAAAGGTTCTCCTTATTGGATGGGTACTCAGGGTACAACCAGATATTGGTGAAAGAGCAAGATCGGTATAAAGCAACTTTCACAACCAAATGGGGTACTTATGCCTATCAAAAGATGCCTTTTGGGCTCTCTAATGCTGGAGCCATTTTCCAAAGGGCAATGGATGTTGCCTTTCAGGGTCTTTTGAGTGACATGGTCTTAGTTTATCTTGATGATATTTCTGTATTTTCAAAGGATCCTAATGATCATCTAACACAATTGAGAGTTATTTTTGATAGATGCAGATAATATGGAGTTTCATTGAATCTAAAGAAGTGTATTTTTTTAGTGCATGAGGGGAGATTGCTCGGACATGTAGTGTCCAATGATGGTCTTTCTATTGATCCAGAAAGAATAGAAACAATCCTTGCTCTATTATTGCCAAAACATAAGAAAGGATTGCAAAGCTTCATAGGCAAGATCAATTTCATCAGAAGATTTATTCTTGGATTTGCAGAACTGGTAAGGCCATCCACTCAAATGTTGAAGAAACATCAAGAATTCACTTGGAGTAAGGAGGGTAAGAGAAGCTTTGAATCCATCAAACAAGCAATCAGCCATGCTCTCACTTAACCCAGATTTCAGTAAGGATTTGTTTATATATGTTTTTTCTACATTTAATACAATTTCAGCCATGCTTATGGAACAAAATAGTGAAGGTTTAGAGCAACCCATTGCTTTTTTTAGTCAAGCTTTGGAAGACTATGAGGAGAGGTATTCTTTTGTTGAAAAGCTTGTACTTGTTATAAGAGGTTTGAAAAAATTCAGATATTTGGTTTCAAATAACAAGATTATACTAATGGTAGCTCATCCTAGTGTGATGGATTTCATCCTCAATGGAGACTTAAGTGAAAAGAGAGCTGGATGGGTCACTAAGTGCATGGAATATGATATTGAAGTGAAGGCCACAAAGCGGGTCCGAGGTAAAGGATTGTGTGAACATCTTGCAGAAGATGTGAAAGAAGAAAAGGAGATGGTTGTGACACTCCCAAGACACCCAACATGAAGCTCAAACTATTCCTCCACCCAGCTGGACACAAGACATTGCTAGATTCCTTCAAACAGGGGAATGTCCAATGGGTTTAGATGCATCAAGGAAAAGACATTTTAGGGTGCAATCAATACCATACATTCTGATTGGAGTGCTGTTCAAAAAGGACATTGGAGGTATGCCTTGAAGGTGTGTTGAAGCTAACCAATTTGACAAGCTTTTTGAACAATTTCATGATAGTCCTTTTGGAGGCCATTTTGCAGCCAAGACCACAGCTGCAAAAATCATTAGAGCCAGATATTTTTGACCTAATTTATTTAAGGATGCACATGCATGGGTTAGGAAGTGTACAAAGTGTGCAATGTTTACAGGTAAACAAAGATTAGTTGCTATGCCGTTGAAGCCTATTTAGGTTGAACAACCTTTCATGCAATGGGGTTTGGACTTCATTGGCATGATACATCCTCCATCCAGTGTTGGTCATAAATGGGTCTTGACAGTTACAGACTATTTCACTAGGTGGGTGGAAGCAATGCTTTTGAAGGAGGCAAACGAGAACTCTGTGCTTGAGTTCTATGAGAGTTTAGTCACCCATTTTGGAGTACCTTCCACTATAATATTAGACAATACCTTGGCATTCGACAGTGCAAAGGTATGTGAATGGGCTCTTGAGCAAGATATTTATCTAACATCTTCATCAAATTACTATCCACAAGGTAATGAGTAGCTGAGTCCACTAACAAGAACCTGATTCGGATCATCAAAAGAACAATGGAAGATAATCAGAGATCATGGCATTCAATCTTGAAGACTGCTTTATGGGCTAAGAGGATCACCCCCAAGAAGGCCATTGGTCATTCACCTTATCTCTTAGTCTATGGAAGAGAAGCAAGGCTGCCGATCTCATTGGAACTTCCAGCTTTGGAGCTTGCACACCAGCTAGAGCTTCTAGAAAGTGATGCAATGGAGGTTAGGATGAATGAATTGAGAGAATTGGAGGAGATAAGAGATGATGCCATGCATACCATGTGGTCTAACCAACAACAAGTCAAGAAAGCTTTTGACAAAAGAGCTTCATCAAATACATTCCAACAAGGTGACATAATCCTCAAATGGGATGAGGACCGTGCAAAACCAAGAAAACACACCAAGTTTGATAGCCTTTGGAGTGGACCTTATGTTATTACAAGTTGCAAGGAAAGCAATGCCTTTGAACTTGCTAGATTGAATGGAGAGAGACTTCCCATCCCTGTCAATGGGAGGTATCTTAAGTTTTGCTATTAGTTTGTGTTCATGCTCTTTGTACATAAGTAGATAGGTTTGTCTTTTTCTCCAAGTGCTTTTGCGCATTGCAGTTTTTTGTTTTTCAGTTAGTTTTGGTCTGTTTTGTCGCTTTCATGTTGTTTGTGGGTTCTCCATTTCTCCAAAAGTGCTTCAAGAATCAATCAGAGTCCTTTTTGGCAAGCAGTACCTTATTCATTCAGTCATCATGAGCAAGCTTTGTCAGATAACTAGGTTCCATGACAGTCAACCTGGGCAAAACCAGGGTTATGGTTTTCAACGGGTTGAAGGCCTCACACCTCCATTTCTTCTTCAGAAGAGAGGAGATTGAGATTACCAGCACCTATACCTACTTGGGAGTGCATTTCTTCGGACCCCGCTTTAGCATGAGACAAGCCCTCCAGCCTTGAATCAACAAGGGGTATGGTTCTTTAGCCCTTCTTGAGAGAGTGTTTTTGGCACCATCTTCAAGACATCTCTTCCAAGATGTCCCTCATGGACACCCTTATTAGGCCTACTGTCCTTTATGGGTTCGTAGTTTGGGGACCCTCTTTTCTCAAGTCAGATTGGGCATCAGCTGAGAGAGTCTAGACACTTCTCCGCCACATTATCAAGTGCAAACAGACTGTTCCCCAACACATCATCCTTGCAGAGTTCGGGGCCCGTCCCTTTAGACTGGAGACTATGTTTGATCTGATCTCTTTCTTGCATCGCATCGGAGCTTCGCTGGCTCAGTGAAGGGGTTTGATAGATTCTCGTACTTAGCTTATTGTTCTTCAGAGGCTATTGCTCATTCTGGCCCCACTGGTCGGGCTCGTTGTGGTATGCTGGGGTCTCAGATCTCTTAGGGTCTATGGGGATTATGATGGATTGACTCCCTCCGTTTCAATACTCCTTGGACGCTCCACGCCACCTTCTAACTACTAGACAGGAGATGAACATGATTATCAGGGAGGATATTTATAGACAGTATATTCATACCACTTGGGTTAACCCCTACGGGGGGTTACGCCCAAAGATGGCCTTTTATGCAGAACACTATCTGGAATTGAGGGACGGGCTTATTGTTCGCCCTTAGTACACTTTTCGCCATTGGATGTATGCTCTCTGTATTCTCCTTGGACAGTTCAAAGTGGGTTCTCATAGGCTTCGGATTGAGATAGATCACTAGATGGATTGGACAGACAAGATATGTCAGTTATGCAGCCTTCAGGTGGTCGAGTCGGAAGATAGATAAGATAAGATAAATATATTAATGTTTGGCAAATGACCACAAAAGTAGGTCAAAGGGATTGTAGAGTACAAAAGTGTCAGAGCAAAGTGGGAAGACCAAATAGTTTCCCAAGGAGAAAGCAAAGCTAAAAGAGAAACAATACAACAATAAGCGGGAGTAGCCAGAAAGGAAAGAGGCGAAGAACCAACGACCCAGCCAAATGGAGAGGTGGGAAAATACAAGATGGGAGAATAACTAGGATAAGCAATGAGAGAGGTCCATCGAGTGGACCCAGCTCTCCTAGCATCCAAGGCTGTCAAGAAGAAACTCAAAATAGATGGATAACCAATAGAGAAGGTGGAGTGTCTGGTCTGTTTCGTGTGCTACTGTCTGGAGGGAGTAACACGTTGCGATGAACTAGTGGATCTAGTCTGACTCTTGGAGCTGGAACTGAAATGGCTATGTCGATGAGATCTCGGGGGGTTGTGAAAGGTCCCTCGGATCTGTATGGATCTGGAGTGTGAAGTCGTGCTGGTGTCGATCTGACGCTTAGTGCCATTGCCCAGGGTCCCTACTCTTGCAAGTCCTAACTTGTCAAAGGACTTCAACCTGTATACTTTTGGGAATGAAGAGGTAATCTCTGCCATGGTTACTCGAGCTAATGATGAAAATATGGAACAACCAATTGCCTTTTTCAGTCAAGGTTTAGAAGGTTATGAGATGAGATATACATATGTGGAGAAACAAGTGTGTTCAGTTATAAGGGGCTTAAAGAAATTCAAACATATGTTATCTAATAACAAGGTTCATATTTTTGTGCCTCATTCGGGTGTGAAGGATTTTCTATTGAGTAGAGATTTGAATGAGAAAAGGGCAGGTTGGATCACCAAAGTGATGGAATATGATGTGGAGATCAAGACAACCAAGTTGGTAAAAGGAAAAGGATTGTGTGAGCATCTTGCTTCAGACTTGAAAGAAAAAAAATTTGTTTTGGCACTCCATGATGACCCTACAACTGTACCTTCAGCCACAAAGAGTTGGACACAAGACATGATTCATTTCCTTCAAACTGGTCAGTGTCCACAAGGTCTTGATAGGGCCAAAAGGAGGTACTTTAGGCTGCAATCCATTCGCTATGTGTTGGTTGATGGATTATTGTTTAGGAAAGATTTTTCAGGTATGTTGTTGAAATGTATTGATTCATATCAGATTGACAAAGTATTGCATGAGTTCCATGATGGACCAGCTGGTGGTCACTTTGCTTCGAGAACTACAACTGCGAAGATTATGAGGGTTTGTTACTTTTGGCCCACCCTGTTCAAAGACACCCATGCTTGGGTGAGAAAATGCCAGAAGTGTGATCTTTTTGATGGCAAACAAAAGCTAGCTACTTTGCCTCTTCACCCCATCCAGGTTGAGCAACCCTTCATGCAATGGGGTTTGGATTTCATAGGTTTGATCAATCCTCCTTCTAGTGTTGGCCACAAATGGGTGTGGACAGCCATTGATTATTTTACAAGATGGGTGGAAGCTGTAGCTCTTAAGGAGGCAAATGAAAACTCAGTCCTGGACTTCTATGAAGGTATAGTAACCAGATTTGGAGCTCCTTCAACAATCATCTCAGATAATGCATTGGCCTTTCTAGGAGCAAGGACAAGTGAATGGGCTTTGAAGCATGGCATCTACCTTAGCACCTCCAATTACTATCCCCAGGGAAATGGACTAGTTGAGTCCACAAACAAGAATTTGATCAGGATCATAAAGAGAACAATGGAGGAGAATCAAAGGACTTGGCACACCAAGTTGAAGACAACTCTTTGGGCTGATAGGATCACCCCAAAGAGAGCAATTGGGAACTCACCATACACACTTGTGTATGGAAGGGAAGCTAGACTTCCTATCTCACTTGAGTTACCAGCCATAGACCTCACCTATCAGCTGCAATTGATGAAAAATGACAGTATGGAGGTCAGATTATGTGAGTTGATGGAGTTTGAGGAAACAAGAGATCAAGTTGTGCACACCATGACCACTCACCAACAACAAACAAAGAAGTATTTTGACAGGAAGTCCATGCCAAGGAGCTTCAAAGAAGGAGACATTGCCCTGAAATGGGATGAAGATAGGGCCAAGCCTGAAAAACACACAAAGTTTGATGCTTTGTGGAGTGGCATGAAGGGGAGAATGCATTTGTTGATTCTTTCTATTATGAATTATCTCCCATAATGGCATGTACTTGGCCTTGTTATTTTCTAATTTGTAATATCTCTGAATTCCACTCTTTTCTCACCAGCCAATCACCAATACTCAACTAAACATCAGTCAACCATCAATCACTAGCCAACAAATGAAATCGTTGCATTAGAAGTGGAACAATGGAATATTTATGATTTAAGGAACCATTTGCCCTTAATTAGACCAAACCAACAATCATTAATACATGCAGTTGTATCCCTTCAAGAAAGAGCGTCAAATATTAAATAGTCAGCAAATATAATTTACAGCGGTCAAAGAAAGGTTGCAGTAGTCAAAGGAAGCCCAGGATTTAAAAAGGAGTTGTAGCTAGCAACAAAGGAAATAAAGATCAGTAATGTTGGGGAGAAGCACCCACACCAAGCAAAGACATCAACCCCAAATGCAGGTCTACAAAATGCAGTGCTAAATACAACAATCACCATCATTCATCAATCCAATCACAGGCCTGTGGATCATCAATTATTAGTACAACAAAGTCTAGGAAAGGGAAGCGCTGACCATTACTAGGAGATCATAGCTTTCTACACAAGTGCTACCTTCAACAATATTAATTAATCATTTCTTAATTACTCAATATGTTAAACAACCATCATTATTGAAAGGCCAACCCACCTAAACATCGAAGGTCACCACCCTTCATAATGGTTACATCTCCCCAAAGAAGATGGAAGGTATAAAAGATATGACTTCGATGTGGAAGAGGGCATCAAATATGAATTTAATCATTTAATCCTTTTATGAGCAGCATGCTCTATAAATATTCTCATGGACGAAAACCCTTGTGATTATAATAGCCCAAGGACAAAAACCCTAGAGGACTTATATTTTATTATTTAATATATTTCAAGTACAATATTTATATTTATAAAATATTATTTTAAAAAGAATTTTCAAAAAATCCATAGTATCATATAATATTCCAATTAGGAATATTACATAATATGCCCCTAATAACTTCTTTGGCCTTATGCATTGCCTCATACAGATAACCCATAGGAAATTTATCCCCCATTAACGACTCTCAAAACTTGAACTAGAGGCTCAAAAAATAACACAATTTGCTCTACCTCTTCTCAAAAAGGTGGTGAGAAAACATAGTTAGCCATTATTCTGCAATCCATATGTTTTGCAAAGGAAGATTCCATCCACTTAGTTGAAACGAACATTCATTTCAATTTCATTTGTTGTTGGGAAAGAGTCTGCAAGGCAAGGAAGTGGGTTGCAAACCTTGTAACCCACGACCGAAGAAGTTCCTTGCCATCTGTGAATGTGCGCATCATATTGAGCACTCTTGTGTAATTGTATATGAACTTTGTGATTGTACGGACCTTTTGCAAAACCTCTTTCACCTATGGAATTTTGCCTATGTCCTCCAAGGTCAAATCAAAACAATGTGTTGCACATGGAGCCCAAAACATAGTTGCATATTTCTACATAAGAAGCCTCCCAGTGGACACAAGCAACTTCATTATCAGTAATGAATTGGATCACATTTTGTGGCCTCACCTCAATCATAATCTTATTAAATAGACGGAAGACTGTCTCGCTTGATTTTATCGTATTAGCTACATCAACACTCTTAATAAAAATTGTGCCAATGTTACACAACACAAGGAAGTTGACAAGTGTGCGGTGCTTTTTATCTATCCATGCATTTGACATGATAGTGCATTTCGATTGTGCCCATTCTTTGCAATGTTCTGCAAATCACTCATCCTATATGATGTACTTCAACAAATCTATTAGCAAAGCCTCGTATGATGGAGCTATGAACCCAAGCCCTGCAAGTGCAATTGCATCCACCATACTTTGCCAGTATGAAGATTTGGCCACATGAAACAACAAGCTAGAAGAGAATCAAAAGTTGGAGATTGCTTTTTTTGCTTTATCATGCACAATTTTTTTCCACCCTGTACTCTTTAGTGCGGTTTGCACTGCAGTGGTAGTGTGAAGGCTAAAGATTGCACACATATTTGCCTCACATGTGTTTGTCCCACAAGATATTGATCTAGGGGTCATTTGGGACCTTCTCTCCTTTCCCTTTCCCTTTTCATATTTTGCTTATGAATCTGGTGTGCCACCAAATTGATTACCCCTTGCATCCAAATAGTTAGATCCCACTTTTGTCCTTGTTCTTGCCTTTTTGGCTTGACTTTGAATATGTTTGAAATGTTGCTATACCATGATTAGTGACATCATGCATTAGTGCAAAGTGTAATTTCATGCCTTCGTTTTGTGAAATGCTGGTTCAAGCAAAATATGCGTCTTTTGCATATATGTTCACAAAAGTTGAATTTGAGCTTGTTTGTGTTGCCATCGACTGGCGTGCCATAGTCCCATGCAAAATCTTTCTCATGTGGCATGATGATCAAATCTAGACTGTGCATAAAAAATTTCATTTAGTGTTGAAATGTTTTGAAGGTGTTAGTTATCCAATAGTTAAAAAAAAACCTAATTTGTAGGGTGTTAGGTAAAGGGTATGTTTTTTGAAATTTTCATTAATTTTGGACATTAAATATTTGTAAAAAAAACCTAATCATATTTGTTAGGGTTAGGGTTAGGTTAGGGTTAGGGAACAAGTATGTTTTTTAAAGTTCTCATTAATTTTGAAGTTGTTATTTTTAATATTTAAAAATAACCCTATTCCTAACCCTAATAGGGTTAGGGTTATGGAATAGGTTGCATTTGTAATGTTTGTATTAAATTTAAACATATTCAATATTAAATATTAAAAAACCCTAACCCTAACCTAATATGGTTAGGATTAGGGTTAATTTTTAATATTTAATATTAAAAATTAAAGATCAAAATTATGGTTTTTTGAACAACAAATATATATCAATTTAAACATAATAAAAAGCCGTAACTTGGTTCTGACGTTTTGCTGAGAATTTGACTTTTTGATAAAAATCTCGGACCTTCCGCTGAAAATCTGGGAGTTCTTGTTATTCGTCCATGTTTTTTCAAATTGCCTTTTATTTACTCCTCCAAAGAACCTTCCACTGGTCTCCAAGCCACTTTTCTCCCAATAATGGCCTGATTCAGCAAGCCGATCCTCTCTTCTTTGACTCTAGCTTCATCAATTTTGATCGACAGGATATCATTTGCTGCCTGGAGTGTTGGCTGAGTTAGGTTAATATCTGCCCACTTTTGATTACTTGCTTTATCTTGCAACTCATTTGATTTCCAAGTGGTACCTTGTTTGCCTTTGTTGCCAATTATTCCAATTTACCTTGCTCCCCTCTGATCCTTTTCGTTTGTCATTGGCTACATGTTTGCTTCTTAACCTTCTCAAAAATCCCAGGATTTTGGACTGATGCATCAATATCGCGTGGTTTCATCTCTGCTCAAGGGATGCCCGATTTGTTAGTTGGGAAGGTGGACGATTTAATGGGCAGGTCCACTGGAATTCTCAGGTGCTGATCTATTGGGGCTTTGTTCAGTGCATATGCTACATCACCTCTCTCTGGGACCTTATTCCTGACTTGCTCAGGGTTGGCAAAATTTGCCTTATCACAGCCAAAAGCTTCCCTTGCAAGCTGGATATCAGCAGCGGAAATACCATTTAGCTGGATATCAGATTTGACCAGCAGAATTTCCTTCGATCCTGTTTCTATTTCAGATGTTTGGCAGGCTCCAACTATTGGATTGCACTCAAATTGGCCTCTGACCTCCTTGCACTCTACCTGTTTCTTCCCATCATCGCTGTCCTCCCGATCTTTGTGCTCCTTCACTTGCTTATCACTTCCTTTCACTCGCTCTCTGCTCTCCATCTCTTTCACTCTGGGCAAAGACATTAGCTGTAGAGTGTATTGTGGTTTATTATATTCTAGTTATAATTTATTTATTCATTTATGATAAAATTAAAAGGTGTACAAAAGTTATAGGTTCGTTTATATATATAATATAAACTATAAGTATTTTTTTTAATTATTTAATTTTTTTAAAAATGATTTCAAATGGTGAGTAATATTTTATATATATATAGATAGATAGTTTCTATTTTAAATATGCTATAAGAAGAAAATTTATTTATTTTATAAATGATTGAAATAAATTAATAAATATTTTTTATTTCTCCAAACTAATTCCAAATTTTATCTGACTATTTTTTGTCCCCAAACTTTTTTCAAATTTTATAGTCTTCAAATTTCAAGCTAAGATTGAATCACTCGATAGAAATTCTCATTAATGTTATATAAGGGTGAAGGCTGAGATTTTCCTTTTACCCAAGCTTGTCTTTTCCAGTGCTTTCGTTTATGTTTGAAACATATATAGTGATCTGTTATGGACTTTTCTTGATGTTATAGCATTCTGTCCTATACTCGGTTTCAATTTCCTTACATCATTCTTGAAAATAAAAACTACCTTTGACAAGGAAACTAAAGGCATTATTGAATTCTCGAATAGAAAACTGTTTCACTCAACTAGTCTCTTTTATTACTAAATGTTCTTACTTCTCATTCTCATGCGACAACTTTCCAAGAGAACTTTTAGTGCTCGTCATTGGGTTGCTTGGTTTGTGGAAGTTATGAATTGAACTTCTTTATGGTCCTGGGTAATCTTTCATAGTATTTTAGTTTTGGTATGATTGTCGTTTCTGCTATATGACTCAGTTTTTGGATGTCTTGAATCTTAATGCCCTTTTATGTTTAACTCTACTATTTGCATGTACTTTTACAGCTTAAAATACACACAGATGGGCATATCATTGGATCCGAATTTATATCTGATCTTGTAGAAAAGGAGCATACATCCCATGATCACGGTATGTTTGTGTTTGCTTACACATTTTAGTTTTTGAGAAGTCTACTATACTTTTTGGCTTCTTTATTTATTTTGGTTTTACCATACAATGTGGACAAACAAGCTACAAAATTCAAATTGAACCATCTTGTGTTTCATAGTTGTAAATGAATTAGTTATTTTGGTTATTACAAGCAGGCAATCATGGTTCTTTTAAAACTAATTAGTGAAGTTTGAGACTCTAGATGTTTAGACTCGTTTTCCTTTGCACTTGGTTCTTTTCTATTTACCATTCTACCTGTAACTATAGAACTTGTAGTATGTTAGTGTGCATTAATGTCGGTCAGTTATGTGGAAATGCAATGATTCCCAATGATTACTGAAAGTTACAACAACAACTACAATTGTTGGGCCAACCTACCTCACTTGACTTTTCATCTTTTTTGGGCCAATTGATTCACCTTGCACCCACCTTCTCCCTCTTAGTTTCATTCATCTATTTATTGAAAATCAATTCTCGTCTATTATTTAGGTACTGGCTTCAAATATTTCTATCCCTGATGATGGGTCGTGCATGCGAGACCCTAGACGTCGGAAAATTCAAGCACCACACAGTTGTACTCAGAAAACTCTTAATGAATTAGAAGAATTTTGTTTTTGGAAAAAAATGCATTGATCTTATTTAACCATCAACATTCTGGATTACAACGTGGGATCCATCATCAGGATGCAGAACATGTGAATTGTTTTGCTGCAAACAAACATGTAAAGACAAAATTACAACCCTTCATGGGAGGGTCATGCATGAGCAATCAAAGCTCTTTGAAAGATTAAGGCTTAAACTGGCTAAAAGAGTTGAAGATTTGACTTTTAAGATGCAGAGACAATGATGTTCTTCCCTCCTGTGTAGATATTTCCCAACCCCCAAAAATATGTTAGAAATTTACATGTTTTCTGTAAAACCAGTTTTTCCCTACTTAGGGATCTCATTGCCGGTACTCATAGATATATTAGCAAATTTTCAGAAAATTTGTATGTGCTGCACGTGAAGTTAGCAAAAACCTTGGATTGAGACATCTGAAGAAGAATTGAAGTAAGCATGGCTGTTAAAATGGAAAATGCGTCCTGCATAGCAAAAGAAATTCTAAACTGCAAATTCGAAAAATTAGCAAAAATCGGACAAGGGATAAATCTGAACATGATAATAATTTTTCTAACATGAAAGAGATTAATTTGAATCATGAATGGCATGGTAATAATACAGCAAGAACACCTCTTAATGCTTCAATAATTCCAAATACACTAAGGAACAAGGATTCTGTGGTTTGACTGTCTGTGGCGCAGCATTTCATGATTAATGCTGATAATAATACAAAACAGGTTGCCCCACGCGCTACTACAGTTGTCTCTGCAGTTTCTAAGATGATGTGGGAGGTGTTTATACTCCGAATGTGATAATATTGGCTCAGATTAAGATGTAATGGTAGAAGGACCGATTTTGGTTGCTATTGCATCCCGTGATTCTTAGAAGAACAGCAAGGGCAATGTCCAGCGGCAAGGGCTGGCCTCAAAATCCTGGGTTCTACAGCAGAAAACATCAGTTTTAAATAGTAATTTAATTAATCAAGGTTGGATAAGTGTCTCTAGCAGTAGTTTGAATGAGAGCTTTAATAAATTGGATTTGTGTAGGGCTGGTAATATTACTAAGAATTATTTTTTAGAGGTTTGTGGTAATAGTTGTAATAACATTAACAATGATCTTATTATTGACACAATTAGTGTTAACAATAATATTAATGCTGAGATTAATGTTGCTAATAATATTGATGTGGATTCTGTTGGTAATAATAAGATGAATTTATTTGAGACTAATTTTGTCACTAAAGAGTGTTTTTTGGCTTTTAATGAGAACACTAATATCAACAATGGTATTATTGTTGACGCCAATAGTGTTAACACTAATATTAATGTTAATATTATTAGTGATATTATCAATACCAACTCATCAGTGGAAGAAACCTCATATATCACACAATCCATAGTATTTGAAGATGATATCGATGTGAATGACATGGACCTTACTGCTAGCAGAATCGAATATAATGCTTTTGGATGGAATGATGCGGACAACATTATAAGCCTCTCCTCTATTAAACTAGATGCTCCCACTTTGAGTTTAGTCAGAAGGGTCTTGGGTTTGCCATAGCACCCTACAACATGCCCTACACGAAGTTTGTGATGAATATTGAGAGAGTGATTGAAAGCTTACCTTTACCTGAACACGTTGTTGAGGAGATTAGACAACACTGTTTGGTTGCCCTTTGTAGAGCCAAACCTGCAGAGAGCAATATTACTAATGAAGAAAGTCAGGCACTGAGGATGCTCAATGGAAACAAGAACATAACGGTGTTTGAAGTAGATAAGGAGATGTGACTGTGGTACTTGACATTAATGTTTACATTAAAAGGATGAAGCACCACCTAAGTAATAATGGCAGCAACAAATGAGTGCAAAAAGATCCATTGAAAAAGGTTACAAGAAAGAAATGTGATCAACCTAATCAATGAATCCTCCTTAAGCACAGAGTTGAAACCAAAATTGATGCCAAGGATTATGATTTACCAAAGACACACAAACTTGATGTTCCCTTAAGACTGATTGTGGACACAATCGACTCACCAACCTACAACCTTGCAAGTTATTTTTTCCAAGAAGTTGGAACTGCTTGTGGGAAATACCACATCGTTCATAAAATATTCCAGACTTTGTCAACACATTCTCCAACTTAAGAGTTGACAAAACTAATATCTTAGATTGCTTCGATGTTGTTTACTAAGATACCATTAGACGAGGTAGTCAATGTTGTTAGGGACATTAAGGATAGTCATGAACAAACTGAAGGAGCTGCTATGGGTTTACCTCTATCCCCTATAGGTGCCAATATGTTTATGAATTTTGTTGAGAAGAAAGGTTATCAATCCTTTCCCTTGAAACCTAAATGGTGGTATTTCTTTGTAGTTGACACCAACATGAGATGGTCTCATGGAAAAGATGTTGGATAATTTCCTAGTGCACCTTAATGCACAATTTGACGAGATAAAATTTATTGTGAAAGTTGAAGAAAAATAAATACAAGGACTGGCAAGTCAGAAGAGCCTATGGGGAGGCTAAAAAAGGTAAATGGTTCCCAAAGAGTGAAGCAAATAATAAGGAGATTTGTACCTTACATTCAATGCACCAGTAAGAAGCTTGCAAGATCATTAAAAACAACGGCATTAAACTGTTCTACAAACCCATCAAGACCATCAGATATTTCCTTAGAAATCTTAAAAGACTGTAGGGAGTCCATACTCAAGAAAGATGTGTATGAGATAGCTTTCTCTTGTGGCATTCCTTACATTGGCAAGACTCATTGATTATTTCAAACAAGAATCAAGAAGCACACATATAACTTACAATGTGGCAATAAAAAAAAATCAACATTAACAGAGCATGAGCATAAAACTAAACCTCCAGTCTGCATTTTGCATACCAAGGTTCTTGCTTTGGAGGAGCATTTGAAGGATAGATGAATAAGAGAAGCCATTGAAATCGAATAAAGACATTAGAATTTAAATAGGGATGATGGTTTTAAGCTTAGCCATACTTGGATGTCTCTCATTCATAGACTTGGCCAGAACATAAAAAGACTGAGTTGAGCACCATCTAATTTAATATTGTTTTATAATTACTTAGTATTGTTTTATAATTACTTAGTTATTTAACTGTCTAACTAACTCATTAATTAATTATTTATTTAAGTCATTAAGTGATTAATTTTAAACAAATCATTTAATTAAGCAATAAAATAACCCCCCACTTACTATTACCTTTTGGTTGGGCTGATCGATTCCCCAATTCCAACCCCCATTCTTCTGCTTAGTCTCATGCATTTATATATTGAAATTCGTTCTACCCTATTATTCAGGCACTGGCTTCAAATCTTTTGATCCCTTATGATGGGTTCAGCAAAGAGACCCAAAACATTGGAAAATTCAAGCACTATGCAGCTGTACCCGGAAAACTCTTGCGAACGACAATTATGTTGCATGTGCAATCACATCGTTGTGGCCAAAGTCACAACTCAAGACTTTGGGATGGCTTGGAAAACGAAAGAGTAAAAGTTGACTCAACACTTGGAATTTTTCTAAAAGCTCAGGGATATTTTTCTTTCCTAGACATACTAACTTCATAGGTATCAGAATAGGTCTAAATCCACATCAAATTGAAATGTAAATAGTCAAATCTGTATTAAATACCAAACTGGAAAAAAACTTAAATAAGTGTTCGTACAAAAAGTGAAGAGGTCCAAAGTTTGAGTAAAGTTCAATTTCCATGTATTATCCTAATGATTGAGCGAGCTTCTACTCATGTCCGAAGTTTCTGTTGGGATATTCTTGAATTCTTAACAGATGCATATCTAGCCAACTCAAGTTACTGTATTTGAATGTTGGTTCCTGTTTAAATTATCAGTTTTGATGTCAGGTCACTTTGCCCGATTCTCAATAGAATCAATGCTATTACTTCCTTCCCTTTGTCTATTGCAACATTGTAGATTTTACTGCACAAGCACTCCGACATTTATCCCAATTTTTGTTGTAATATTAATGGTTTCTTGCGGTGGATGTACTCAAACATACTTCAATTTGCTCTCACATTTTGAATCATTAATGTTTTAGTGAAGGCTTTGAGGAAAATCTTGTGGAGCTAATGCGTCTAGTTGCCAAAGTCCTATCATATATCTAGAGTCTATGCATGACACAAAATCAATAAAAAGGGCAAATCAAAATTGGAAATTGATTTATTCAATATATGGGGATGCTTATAAATGGTAAATGCTTTATGAAAGCTTAGAAAGGTACTTGGAAAAAGAGTGCTTCTTGCTAGGATTGTACTATCATATACAAAGGGGTCTCATAAGTTACCCCATAAGTAGGTTAACTATTCTCCTTGGCACTACCCATGACCTCATAGATATAGCTGTTTAGAGGCTTTCCCGACTCCATTATCCATATTTCCTTCATCAATGGCTCCAAGATTGTGATACCACATGAGAGACCCTCCATTAAGGATAAAAAACCACAAGGGCTTCAACGTCAACGCCAATCTCTTTCTTGCTATAGCTGGATCTTGTTCCCTCCTTATTGAAAAATAGTTTCTTTAAGTACATTTATTGTGGACAATTCGATCGAGAGGAAATGAAAAGAGTGGCAAAGTAGGGATAGTGGGATGGACAAGTTCATTCTAAATTGTTAGTGTTGTAAACCCACCTCAGTGGACCATTTGGACTCGACTTTGGCCCTTTAGCTTATTTTATTATATTTTATTCTCTCTCATGTACTGTGGTTGGCTCTTACTTTTACCAACCACATTTTTTGCCTGTAAAGGCACACTCATTTTTCATTTGACAAGAAATTGCATTTAGTTGTCTAGCATTTTAAACTATTTACTCCTCATTTCTTTGCTTTTATTTATTGCAATATTCCTTATTATTCCTATGAGCGCATCCAACATGGTAATAAACCGTACAATTGCGACCTTAGCCCATGTGGGCTTCTTAACTGGACGCTGCTTGGAGGTTTCAAGTGATCTAGGAAGATCAGTTTTCATGGCTAGTTAGCCTCAACAGTGATTTTGTGTCTTGTCACTTGGCTTTGCAACTAGGAGGGCACATTGGAGCACGTTGGAGAAATTTGCAATTTTTTCTAGAACTGTTTGATCTTCTTCACCCAACAATAGGTCGTTAGGAGAGGACCCTAAGTCTCTTGTTTAATAACTCCAAGGCTCATAGTTGAGGAGATACCATTATTTTATCCCAAATCCCAAAATGCACATACCTTGAGATTTGTGTGGAAGTTTTCCAAACTGTTTGTAGATCTGGAATTTGCACAAAAAAGTAGTAGGGGTGACTTTTTTGTTTTATTTTGGATTCCTCAATTTAGGGCATAAACCAGTGAGCTTAAATTTGACATCCATTTGATTGTCATAGGGCAGGTTTTTTTTCAAAGGCAACTTCTTTGGTCGGGGAAGGTGATCGAAAAATCACAGTATCTTGGGCATATGGTGGAGTTTGGAGTCTACTTTTTTGCCTAGAAAGTGGTTTTCAAGTCCGATGCAGTGGTTCAACTAGATTGATGCCATTGATCCCTGATTAGTTGGAAATGGTGGAGAAGTCATTGGATTCATTATTGAATGTGGAACCCTTATATTGGTGAGACTATAACACTTAGGCTATCCATGTGGGGAGTTTGCTTTGCCTAATGAATTTGTGATATTTGGTTGATCGCAAGAGAGTAGAACATAAAGAGAAAAGCAAATAATTCCTTCACTATAATATTCGAAATTGGAATATTTTACAAGAATTCAGATTTCTCGTAATTCCGTTTAAATAAAATATAGATTTTATAATTGAAATAATAATTTAAATAATTATGTTGAATTTAATATAGAGTTTTCGAATTTCAAACAATAAAATATAATTCCACAAGGGGTTTCGTCCTTGGGTTTGATAACAAGGGTTTGTTGACAATTTTGCCCCACAGCACAAATCGTCACCATTACCATTCGAAACTTCGCTCACCATGACCATTCGCCTTGAAAACCAAGTCTTGAACCTTGAGAAATCGAGGATAGGTCACTTTTGTGCAGGGACAGGGGTTTTCTCATCAGGGAATGATCATTTCTAGCACTTACAGAGCAATTCGGGTTTGCAAGACAACATTACTTATAAGCTTTATAAGTAATATGTAGGAGCACCTAGAGAACTCGAAAGGGTCTATGACATTTTCAGTGTTTATTGGGTTTGGGATGTTGCATTACTTATTAGCTTTTATAAGTTGAAGCACTCGAAGAACCCGAATGGGTCTACAGTGCATATCGGGTTTACGAGGGTGTCTTATTTACTTTTATAAGTAAAAACCATCCAAGGGCCCGAGTTGGTCTACAGAGGGAAGCAGGCTTGTGCAATCACTTGTCTTATAAAGTTTTTATAAGTAATGGCACTTGTAAAGCTCGAAAAGGTCTTGGACATTGCGAAGGGCAGGGGATTTCTTTGGGAGGGCTTTTTCATCGGCGAGGTGGACTTTACAAAAGTTCCGAAGGGTAATTACAAAAAGCCCGAAGGGCACTTTTGGAGGCAGACATACCCTTGCAGGGGGGACTTCAAGAACAACGTGGACCTTTCATTTTTCCCAAAAGGTGATTTTCAGATACCCAGAAGGGTATGTGCCCTTTTGGGGGACACTTCAAGCACGAAGAGGACCTTTGCAAGACTTCTAAGGGGTCGTTTACAGTTTCTTCGAAGGGCACCTGCCCTCGTGGAGGGCACCTTGGTTGGTGGCAGGACCATTTGGAAAAGCCCCAAGGGCACTTTTGGAAGTGAAAGCCCTTGCAAAGGGCAACTTCATAGTGTTAGAGACATTTCGAAAATTCATAGCCAAAGGAGATGAATTCCTTCGGACAAAAAGTCTGAAGGAATTCGGACGGAACAAAATGTCCAAAGGCCGAATGAATGCCATAAACAAAAGCAAGAAACAAAGCCCGAAGCCCGGGTAAGAGCGTAAGCAAAGGCCAAAAAAGAGAAGAAAATGCCAAGCCCGGGAAAGAGAAGAGACAGAGAGTCCTTCGGACAATTTGTCCGAAGGACGAAAACCAAAAGCCCAAACGCTAAAGCGTGAACAAAGCCAAGACAGAGAACAAGGCCAAGACAAAGAACAAGGCCAAGACAAAGAACAAGCCGCGGAAGAAAGAAAAGAGTCCTTCGGACAATTTGTCCGAAGGACATAGAAAAAGCCCGAACCTGATTGCAAAAGCCATTAACAGATAGAACACATAACAAAGGAAGCACAGACCTGGATGGAATACAAAGAAGAGTCCATGAACAGAAAAGTTGCTCGAAAGCAAAGACTAACGCAGAAAAGACAGATACAGTAAAGACAGATCTATGCAAAGAACATAGTCCGCGGGAAAAGATGACTCGGAGAATCAAAACACAGATGTTAGACACAGAAACCTGACGGAAATGCAAGATGAACATGAACATGAACAAAGGGAAAACAAAGGGAAGATTCGTGGAAAAGACAAATACAGATGGTGAACATGCCTAAATAGTCTTAGAATACAAGAGCATGCAACAACCATGAACAAGAATAGACACATTCAGATTTGACCATTCTAACACGTCACCTTCAGTTCTTAAACAGAGGCTCGCTTTGCATGAGGACTCGAGTAGTGGAACAGTGGAAAGCTTAAACAAAAGAAATTTTATGCATGCACTCTCGTTTGTCTCAAAGCTTGAAATGTTTTGTCAATTCAAACGTAATTCTTAATTTAGCATTTGCATTGATTTCATGCAAAGGGGAGGCTTTCAAAAGTTCTAGCAGTTCGAGTGGATTTGACTACTCTTGTTTTGGAGTTGACTGGTTTTCAAGTCAAGACATCTATTTGTAGATTTCATGCATCCAAAGCTTGTCTTCTTCTTTTTCAACGCAAGGAATTTTCATGCGAGACAAAATAGACTTTTGTAAAGGTTGAGTTGGTTTGAGTTTACTCTCTCTCTATTTTCCAATGTCAATCTCTTGGCTTTTTGTAATTTTCTATATTAATGGTTTTTCAGTCTTGTAAAATCCATCCATCTCTTGGTAAGACCAGACTCTGCCATTGGTGAGTTATGTAACCTCTTTAATCAATAGAAAGACTGTACTTTTAGCTTTCAAGTGCTAACATAGTGTACATTCATTCAACAATTTGCATACGTGGTAGATTTCTCTCCCTTCTCAAATTCTGATTCGTACCTAGTTGCTAGCTTATCATGTTATGCAGGTCATGTTCAGTGTTTTATGTCTTTTGCTGAAGCTGTAAGTGGATGTTAGGTGGCTACATAGTGTCTTGTATCAGCCATCTCTCTATCGTTTTCTCTCACGTTTTTGTCATTGGATCGAACCTTCTCATGAAATACTTATGCATAGTGATCAATTGAAATCAAAGGTCTTCCTTTTTCCTTGTTTGTTCAATGTTCAAAGTTCCAAGTAGGGTGGATCAACATTCTGGTGTATCACTGTCATTAGGTAGGATTTCCCCTTCAAGTTTCTTTCTTCCTTTTCCATGGTAGTCCGCAACACAGAGTAGAGATCCTCATTGATACATCTTTTAGGAACCAACCTTCTCTGGAGGTTCTTCTCACCATTGAGGCACCCACACTCGTGAGAAGATCCCATTGTTTCAACTGGAGAGAGGATTAGCTATTTCAGTACGTCTTTGATTCAGAGTACAACTCCAAGTTGACAATAGGTTTTCGTCCTTGTATCTGGATTATGCATTTTAATCATTAAATGCCATTGTAAAGCAGCTGTTTATACAAGTTATATATTTGAATTCATTATTCGATGCTTCATACTTGCACATCTCTTCTCCTTTATATAGTCTTTAAAAACTTCTCCCAAAGGAGGTGTCCCATCCAAGAGGCACCTCTTCACCAAAAGATGTGACCATTGATATTTTCGTCGACAATTCCGTTAACATTTCCGTCGACATTTTCATTAATATCTCCGTCGACATTTCCATTCACTTCTGGTGACAATTCCGTTTGACACTTTCGTTCACTTCCGACAACAATTCCGTTTGACATTTCCATTCATATCCGTTTAATGATTGTTGTATTAAATGGCAGCGTTGCTCCTTGGCAACGATTTCTTCATGTGAAGTGGCAGTGCCTCTCCTCGAATTCAACGATCTCCTTCTTGGGGATATTACAGACCTCCCTTCTTTAGATTGCTTGTCCTCGAGCAATTTTAAACCCGATAGTACACTCGAAAACAAACTATAATTTGCTCCAAGCTTAGATGTTTCTTTCTTTATCCTTGCAGAACTGATTGCATTATTATTAGTTCTCTTGCAAGGGATTTTTACAACTATTCTTTCCCGGATCCCAGAGCCTTTTGTCATTTTAACCATTTCTGTAATTATTAATGAGCTCTTCGCTGAGCATAAGGATCCTGGGACATTTACATACTCCAAATTGATCATTTCTTGGGCTGTTAATGCCCTGTTTAAGCTCATTTGTCACCAATTCTGCCCTTACAATCTCCATTAATGACTCACCTCCACTATCCACGAAGACAAATATTTTCTTTGTGCTATTATGGAGACCAAGCAATGGTTCATTTTTGATAAAAGATTCATACTTGTTTTCATTACGACAATAAGACGAATTTATGGTTGTCATAAGATGATTCCAACGTTTGTTTGGTTGTTCAAGTTCAAGAATCATCGCCTTCAACTCGGGTTCAGAGAATTCTTTGAGTGATGCTATTGGGATGTTTTTCAACATTGAATAGTTTACTTCCACTGGCTGCTCCTGCAACTCAAGGTTGTTGCCTAAATCATTGTCAACCATCCAAATTTTATGCTTCTTCGGTAGTTGCTTTGTGATGACTTGTTTGACCAAATTTGGTTGCCATTCATCTTCGTTTGTACACATTTTCCATATAAACGACAAAAATATTTGAACGTCAATTCATCCCTTATCATAGGATCAAGATTCATATATTTATTGTGACATGCATTAATATCATTGAAAATCAACTCGGCCTCATCTTCTTCTTGTATTGGTTCCTCTCGTTGAAGGAATATGGGCATGGTTGGGCGTACACAAGTTCTTGAGGGGAGTCCTTCACGATTGTTATTAAATGTATAATCTTGTTGTGCTTGTGATGATCTTCCCTCACCATTAGAATTCTGAGTTAGTGAGTTATTCAACTGTTGCATTTGTTGAACTAATAGTGACATCAACGTAATTTGCCCTTGGGCCCATCGGTCAAACTGTGCATCGTTTATGTTGTTTATGTTAACCTTATGATTTGAATGCATAAAGCTTATCAAAACCCTCAGGCTGGTAGGATGAAAAGCTCTGATACCATTGTAATATTTCAAATCAGAATATTTCACAAGAATTCAGATTTCTGGGAATTCCATTTAAATAAAATATAGATTTTATAATTGAAATAATTATGTTGAATTTAATATAGAGTTTTCAAATTTCAAACAATAAATTCCACAAGGGGTTTCGTCCTTGGGTTTGATAACAAGGGTTTTCGTCCTTATATCTGGATTATGCAGTTTAAGGGGTTTCGTCCTTAAATGCCACTGTCAATCGGCTGATTATACAAGTTATATATTTGAATTCATTATACGATGCTTCATACTTCCACATCTCTTCTCCTTTATATAGTCTTTAAAAACTTCTACCAAAGGAGGCGTCCCATCCAAGAGGCACCTCTTCACCAAAAGATGTGACCATTGACATTTCCGTTCGCTTCCGGCAACAATTTCGTTCGACACTTCCGACAACAATTTTGTTTGACATTTCTATTCATATCCATTTAATGATTGTTGTATTAAATGGCAGCGATTTCTCCTTGGCAGCGATTTCATGTGAAGTGGCAGCGCCTCTCCTCGAATTCAGCGATCTCCTTCTTGGGGATATTACCACCGAAGAATATATAATGCATCGTCTACATCAGTTTGCAGAATTCTGAGTGCATTATTGAAATCAGAACAATCAATGCAAGTGTAGTCAGGAGTCAACATTCCATTCAATGTTTTAATACAAAAAAACCAAGTACAATTGGCAACTGTGAAATACACATCAGCTGCTGCAATTCTTTTAAATGCTGCAGAAGGGTAAAAAGTTACCACCTGTCGAAGGCCATGGTGGGAATGGATCGGATGAGCCCATCTATTGTGACCCCTTTCTGCCCCATCCATCAAATATGTACTCCATGGGGTCACTGTACAAGTCTACCATGTCACATATTCATGGTTTCATTCATACAAATCCCATACCCTTTTTTCCAACTAACAATCAGGTATAACAACAGGCATAAATGCAAATCAAGAAGATATAAGTGTCTCACTCATAATAAAGTCTGAAGATGAAATTTGTAAACATGCCATCACAATTTTTCTTTCTAACCAAGAAAAGATAGCTTACGAGACACTTTCATAGATGCTATGCATACTTGCATATTAAGTTGCAAATTCGTCATACATGTCAGTCACTGACAATCATACATGTCAGTCACTGACAATCATACATGAGTGACTCTTGTGACTGCATGAGTGACACATGTATGACTGCAACTTGGCAAATACGATGATTTTGCACATTTACATGAATCATTTGTAGAATCCTTTCATGAGTCACTCGTGAGTTGTATCACACAACAAGCTTTACAACAGACTTGGTTCCAAATAGATGATTCCAAATACTAGACATAATGTTGCGGAATCAATTATGCTATCACACCTCAATATATGAACAACGGATTCAATCCAAGGCAACAATGTATCAGTTATCAATTGCAGAAGCATCAAAGCGATAATATATACAACAGATATATCTAACAACGAATTCATTCAGATATTGACAACTGATCACTTCATGCAGAAACAATAATGCAATTAAATAATAGTTCATGTCCAATCAGTTTTTTATAAGTACCACTACATATTGCAATAGAATAAGTCAAGAAACATCACTAAACAACAGTAATGTAGGAATATAGTTTTCCTATGCAGAATCCCAACTTCATAATGCAATTCTGATTTGTTACTTAACTAGATACAACATGTGTAACAACATTCTGTACAATACAGAATCATTCATGCATGTACTTCAAACAATAATGACCACTTTCCAACACTTAACTCGGTCATAGTTATTTTTGTTCTTGACACAAGTAACCCATGCACACAATGTTGTTACTTAGTGAGTGCCCATACACACCCTTACTGAGTAACATTCACCATGCATCATCAAACACGAAGAAACATAATAACTTCCAGCTCATGAAACCCAAAGTTGACAATATGTTCAAGTCCTAAGCTTAACATATTATCATAAGTCATCATTTAGACAAGTCATTGCCCATATCACAAATTAAAGTAAGTGCACAACCATAATGGTTTGAGCAGATTTACCAAGCAAGCACAAAATAGAATTTGATTTCACGAATACTTATTCAAGAATCATGCCAATTCTTAGCAGGCTCCTTGTTAAATAACTGATGCAAGTACCATGAACATTAGTTATATGTATGTTCACACATATACCCATAGTCAATAATTCTTCTTTTCTATTTAGACAGTCATTCATGATGAAGAGGAATCGACCCTTCTTCCTCAAGAAATGGATTTTACTGCATAACTGAAATGACTTTGCAATGCTTGTTGCACATTCAAGTCCTAAAAACAGTTAGAGAGGCCAGACACACCATACAATAACAAGAATGTAGTGCCTATGTATAGACTCAGTTAAAGATATAATCCTTTTATTTAATACTTTCCCAGCTTATCAAGAGTACATCCAAAGTATGTACAAACTGATATGTATTATAAATATACATGTAGACTGGAACATATTCAACATTAATATCAAACAACCAAGAAGGGATGCAGGTACCATACAAATGCAATTTCCCAAGTGTTGCCATTGGTACTCTTCCTCAGGTTTCTACCGAGCAGTAGGTAACGGTCTAAGAGCCTTTGGTTCTATATATTTCACTTGATTCACCTTCAAAATCTCTCTTAAAATTTCTTATCTTGGAAGACCTATAATTTTTCAGTCTAGTTGTGGTTTTATCAACTATAGAAGAAAGAGTGGCTTATTATAATTTTTGCTTCAAGAACAAGAGTGGAGACAGATACCAAATGTCACAATCTTCAACAAAGATCCTTTCATAACTCCGTAGATCTATTTGTCTAGCAATTAACTCCAAGCAGAATACAATTGTTCTATGAACTAGAAGTATAACTGTATAAGTACATTGATAACGAGCATTTACTAATATATATACTTTGGGCTGATTCATACCATCAATTTATTGCCATGTTCTATCTCAGCCTTATTATTCCGCAGCTAGCTCATTTATCCAACAATTCTTGCAATACTAATCTGAGTATATATGCATACATACATATGTATATCAATATAGTTATGTTTATAATCATTCAGCTGCACACAAATTTCCCCACTTAATCTCAGCTTTGCCCAAAATTGGGAAACCAATCATCCATCTAATTACATCCATGGATAGAGGTACTGACTTCTAGTGAGGTTTCAACCACAACCCTGTTATTAATGTAGTCAGGCGTAAATACACGCACATATGTATCCGATCATTCTGAGTATTTGATTTTAATATCGATGCTTAGGAAACCAAACACTTGTTCTTGTATACATGTATATACCACATACCCTATGTATATATATCTATATGTTAAGCTGAGACCTCCAAAAGAGAACACAATTAGCCAAAAATATATTTATATACCCATCATACATGTATAAATGCCAAGTTCAGACATACCGAAAATAGGCATCTGTGGTATAAACCCAATATACATGTATGTATAATCAAGTTCAGGTGCATCAGATAGGTCTGAGCCATGTGTACAAAAATACAATGCACATTCTATATCAAAAATCAGATTGATAACAAGACGCAGCTGTAAATAGACAAATGAGTATATACTTAAAATTCAGATTGGCAGCGAGGACTCAGCCTAGAATATATATGCAATGTGTACATACCCCTCAATATATTACATATATTTCTACATTCAATTTTTCAAAAGAGCGCAACTGTCGTGTGTGTTTGTGTGTATGTATATATATCCATGTTCAATTATTTCAAACAAAATGCAGCCACAGGGATTTACACTGAATATCCTTTATCTATTTCCACAATAAATAAAACATTTAGAAAAATACTCGTAAGATTTCAATTTTGAAACCTACATATTTGTTCATGCAACCACAACGGCCTTTTATCAAATTATGCCATTTCGAAAGATGAAATCAAGCACAGAACCTTCATGCTTCTCGTTTATCAAATTTCTATTCAATAGGTGAGGGTTTCAAAATTGAAAGAAACAGACTCACTTGACCTGCAATATGGGTTGATCCCAGACATGAACTGGATGATGACCAACAAACTTTTGTGTCTCTTTCCCTTACCCATCATTTTATCTGCCTTCCTCTTTTCTGTCCTTTTTTTAACCCAAATTCCTTACTTTTAAGATCGAAACTGCCTGATAATGGTGGCAAAAAAGACTGGATTGTATATGAGATATTGGTCTTCGATGCTCAATCCCACAAAAGAATTGATAACCAAGGCTCCTTTATGGATTAGCCTTTACAAGCTTCCTGCATAAAGGAGCCTTGCTGGTTAGGGAAGAGCTTAAGAAGTGGATTGTGCAGAACTGGAAGGATTGCTCTAGGATGGATATTCGTTTCCTTACAAAAGGATTTTTTCAGCTTATCTTTCAATCTGCATGTTATAGGGATATAATTTTCACGGGGGGTCCTTGGTTTCTTAAAAACTCTAATATTGTATATGAGATACTGGTCTCCAATGGTCAGTCCCACAGAAAAATTGACAACCAATGCTCCTTTATGGATTAGGCTTTACAAGCATCCTCTAGAGTTTTGGGATTCAAGTATTTTGGAAAAAATATCGGGGTGGATAGGGGAACCAGTGTGTATGGACAAGCAACAAACGAGAAATAACTTTTTGCTTATACAAGAATCTGTGTGAATGTTAGTCTGATGAATTCTATTTTACAAACTGTGAAACTGTGCTCCGCCATTATCTATTTTACAAGCTTGGAAACAAGATTTAGATTATCAATTCCTACTTTTAGGTGATACCTACGTTGTTTAGATATGGGTACGGGTACGGGTACGGGTACGGGTACGATTCGGGTACGCGGGTACGTCATTTTTCAAAAACCTTGATTTGGATACGTCGTGGGTACGTCTCTCTCTCTCTCTCTCTCTCTATATATATATATATATATATATATATATATATATGCATATTACTCAATTTTTTTGTAAAACACTTGAAAATAGTAAATACATAGTGTTTGTTCATTCATTGCTTCAAATTTAAAAATGTTCAAAGTATACATTGCAAAGACATTTGGGCTTTTCAAAATGCAAATGTAGAATAAATCATAGATTCATAATTCATCTAGAATAAATCATAGATTCATAGACATTCGGGTTTTTCAAAAGACATTCCGGCAAATCCCTATAACCCTTGGTAAAAAAATAATAATATTGCTATTAAAATTTAAAGCGTTTGGCATTTGTTGAAAGAATGTTTAAAAAAATTAAAATAGTTACAAATAATAGTTAAAAAAACTATTATTAAAAATTTAAAACCAACTTTAAAAAAAAACTATTTAAAAAAAAAGTATCTAGTAAGATTTTAGGTCTCACCCAAAATATAATAGTTAAAAAAGTTATTATAAAAAAATTAAAAATAACACTTAAACTATTATTAAAACCAAATTAAAAAAAAACTACATACCTTCGTTTGTGCCTTGGCCTTCGTCGACGGGTTGTTGGTGAGTCTGGGTTAACTTCTTTGACATTTGCTAAAGCGGCTTGGACACTCAAATGTAGCTTGGATAGAGAATGTAGTTAGTGCTTGCAGGCATAGTCACAAGGTTCGGATTCGAGTTCGAGTTCGACGAGTATAAAATTCAGTTCGAGTTCTCCAATGGATAAAGTTCGATAAAAAATTCGTCATTAAGGTCGAACCATAGAAAAACATAAGAAATATATAAAACTAAGTCAAAACAAAGTATTATGGATACTTATTGAAAAACTAGGTGTCTCATTAAAAAATAAAAATAAAAATTATTAAAAAAAAAAAAAAAAACTAATTAAAAATATAAAACAAATTACAATTAAATAATAAAAATAAATTATAAAGATTTAAAATATCGTTAAAATTTTAAGAAATAATAATTAAAAACAACATAAAAATTAAATAAAAATAAACATTTATAATATATATAGTGAAAACATATAATTTTAAAGTTAATAAAATTATTAAAAAAACTAAAAAAGAATACAAAATAAAAAATAAAAGAAAAATAACATAAAAATTAAATAAAACAAACATTTTAATAAAACGATACATAAATTTAAAGAGTTAATAAAATTATAATAAAAAAACTTAAAAAAATTAAAAAACCTAAAAACTTTAAAGCAAACATAAATATTTAAAAATTTAAACCCTACCTATTGCGCGTTTGTCGCAGCTGCCTTGGGTGGGAGCTGGAAGGTCGCTGCTGCCTGCTGGAAAGTTCGCGCTGGTATTTCTCGCTTGTTGTTTCTTGCTCAGACCATCTTTTACGATGTGCCAATGCTTGCAGGGTTCGCTGAAACGACGACAGGGTGAAGAAACAGCGATGGCGGGAGAAAGAATGGCGTTTAGGGTTTCTTAAATTTTTAGGGTTTTTTTCGCGCTTTTTCTGAGTTTTTTTTTCGTTTTTCGCATGAAATTTTTGGGGACACCCTGGAAACATCCCGGGTATGCTCTGAGTCGTCCTGGAGGCGCCTGTCGGCATGCCGGACGTTTCCGGCACGCCGGCGGGCGCCTCCGGACACCCCCGGGACATCCTCGTGCCGGAGGCGCCTCCGAACAGGGGGCGTCGGGCCGGGGGGCGTACCCCTGCAACACAGGGTGATACAAATGCAGGAATTTTGGTCATAAAATTGGGAATTGCAGAGGGAACTTGAATATTAGGAATAAGGTGGCTCATACAACCTCAGATGAGAAAAGATGGGTGTGGCAATGTGAACCAAACTTACTTTGTCCGATCATCAAAAGTATTTCCAGTGGAGAAATCATGAAAAGTTATTTGAAAAAAGAGAGGAGGATAGGGAGGAAAGGGAAGCAAGCAAAGGGAGAATTGATGCAAGCGACATGATTCATGAAGGAAATTTTGATCGGTCACCCTCAGCCGATTTCAAAATTTACAATTCAAAGGAAGGAATAGAAGAGCTGATAATGATGCTAGAAGGCTAGGGTTTGAAGGAACGGCAAGGAAAACCCTTGAATTAGAGGATGTCTAGGAAAGGAGTTCTCTTGTTCTCGAGGACTTCGGAAATGCTGAAAATAGAGAGAATTACTGCAATGGAACTCAAGTTTAGGTTGGTACAACAGGTGAAAAGGTTCAGATCTCTGTGGAGGAGTATATGATACAAGGGGACCAATAAGGGTAAATAAAGAAGCCTTAAAGGGAAAGATATTAAATATAGGAAGTGGGTTGAAAGAACAAACTATTGTGATTAGGAAAGCTCAGATAAATGCTAGCAACATCTTAACTTCGCCAGCTCTGAAATCCCTGCGGGATACTGGAACTCAAGCAACCAGGGGGAGAAAACCCATAGTTTTTAAGATTTAGGAGGAGGCTCAGGCTGCTTTGGAAGGTGGGAACTGGAAGAACTTAGAGGCTTGTATGTTGGGTGGAAGGGAGAACCCCTCCACCACGAAGCAATGAAACTCTCAAGTTAAAATGTCAGAGGATTGAATTCCTCCGATGAGTTTTAAAAGAAGCTCGGCTGGATATTTTGTTACTATAGGAGAGTAAGGTGGAGAAGCTGCAATTTGATAAGATGAATGAATGAATCTATAAAAATGGGAATGGATAATAAAGGATGCAAGAGAAAGAGCAGGTGGAATATTTGTTTTTTGGAGTCCAAGAGCATTGAAAGTTATGGTAATTTCCCAATCTCCTGATAGAATTGATTTATTTTTTGAAGCTTACAAAGAAGATTTACGCTTTGTGCCATGTAATGCATATGGGCCAATGGGGCTAGAAGAAAAAAAAAAGTGCTGGAAAAATTGAGAAAGGTTAAAAAGGACACATGAAGGAATAAAATGGGTTGTTGGAGGCAATTTCAATGCTATACTAAATGCAAATGAAAAATAAGGAGGCAATTCAATTCTCCCAACTTTTTATTTGAATTAAATGAATTCTGTTCTAAATGTGCTTTGATTGATGTGGAACCAAGATTTGGGATTTCTACTTGGGCAAATAGAAAAGGGGATCAAGCTATATTTGAAAGGTTGGATAGGTTCTTTCTAAGTCCAGATTGGGGACTAGAAAATGTTAGGTTCAGCTTTGAGGTTCTGCAATTTTCTGGATCTGATCATTGGCGAGTTGAATTGGATACAATGTTGGTTAAAAAACTTGAAGGGATTCCATTTAAAATGGAATTTGTGTGTTCCAAGACCAGTCCTTTGAGGATAATTTAAAAAAATGGACTGCAAAGGAGAAAAAAGTTTAAAAGATTTCTATTGGAAAAGAAATTAAAAATGTTAAAATGGAAGTAAGGAGATTGAATAAGCAAAAGTTTGGGAATGTATTTCTTAAAAACGAGTCTCTTCGGAAGATCTTGGGCAAGTGGAGAAGAAAATAATGGATTCTAGGGTTAGTGAGGAGTCACTAGAAAAGGAGAAGGAATATAATTTTTGAGGTTAACTGACTATATTTTGTCCTTTTGGTTTTGTTTTGATTATTATTTATGGGATTTTTTACGCACTGCTTTTCCATAGAATAACCTTCATGTTCACCTCTCCCTGATGATAAGTACATACAGCATACTCAAAATGTTGGATATCATTTCTTTTAACATGATAAACCCATAAACCTCTCTTTCAAACAATCTACATCATGAAAACCTACATGATCTCAGGAGAAGGAATTGATGATGAACTTATGAGAAGTTCTTCGAGTGGAGGAAACTCATTGGAAGCAAAAGTCAAGGGTTAAGTGGTTAAAAGACGAGGACAAAAATACTAAGTTTTTTCATGTGTCTATGGTGGTTAGAAGAAATATAAATAAGATAGAAAAAATTGTTCTTCCCAGAGAAAGAATGGTGAAAAAGAAGAAATCAATCCAGGAGATAGTTGTAATTGTTTTTGAAGATTCACTGCCAGGGGAGGAAAGAGAAGACATTTGTGTCCAGGAGGAGTTGCTTGTGAATATTTCAAAACTTATATCGAAAGAGGATGATATAGAATTGATGAAGCCAATTATTAAGAGGAGACTCATTAGGGTGTGCTCATTAGTTGGAAATAACGCTCTTGGTGCTATTTTTTTTAGGTTGATTTTTTTCAAAATTTTTGGCACTTTAGGATCTGTGGGAGGCTATATAAGAGAGCTAGAAAAAGAAGGCAATTTTAAAAGAGTGGATTGTATTAAAGTTATTAATTAGCTATTAGTTAGACATTAACTAATGGTTGGTTATCAACCTTCCCAACTGAGGTAACTTCATTTATGTTTAATAAAAGATGGACACACACAAGTGTGTGTGTCATATGCTTTCTATTTATCTTCATTCTTTTAGTGTCTATTTCTGCCAACATTGGTATCAAAGTCACTGTTTGAGGAAGCCCTAGGAGAACAAAGAAGAGGATTGAGGTTTGAGGAAGCCCTAGGAAGATTAGTAGGGTAAGAACTATAAAGAAGAGGTAGAGACGGAATCTAAGTGCAGTCACACCCTAAGTTACACAAAACTTGATTTCCATTCATGATTTTTAGAGAAGGGAGACCAAAATCACAAAAATGTTTTCGCAAAATTAGAATCCTGGGAAAGAGAGGACGTTGAAACAGAAAGAGGGTGTGATTTCAAGGACTCACAATTTGGAGAGGAAGAACAAATAAAAGTCATGTTGATTGTGTTAAGGCATAACAAGAACATCATGACTATAGTAGATGTGAGCAGACCAAGATGTGAAGGGGGACGGACTAGTTTCATGGAAAATCATGATTTGAAGTGTGTAAACCAAGAGGACGACACGCGAGGAACATTAGACGTTATTAGGCAGTTTTGCCTTGGCACGTAGGGTCTATGAAAGGAGGACAGCAAAATGTGGGAAGACAAAAGATAAAATTGCAAATCGTAGAACATGAGAAGACAAGATTAATTGCGAACAACAAATTGTTGTGATTTCATGGCCAGTACATGAAGGAAGCATGAGAACAAAAGTGCAAACTTGCAAAAGGCATTAGCACACAATTGAAGGAAGTAACCACAAATTTGCAGACATCGAAGAAGCACGGGTAGAGGAAGTTGCAGCAAAATGAAGGTTGTGATTTCTAGTAGTTGTGGTAGAGGAAATGAGCCACAAGATTTGAAGGTTAAAGTACAAACCAAAGGACACAGACCAAAATGCATGCTAGGGCACGGATATACAGTCCAAGTCATTGGTTTCGCAGAATATATAGTCCAAATCACAAATTTTGCAAAATATATAGTACAGTGTTGACATTTTTGTATGCACTTTTTTGCTTGGTAATCACTTTCTATACACTTGAGTAAAAAAATTAAATAGAAGAAGACGCAAACACGATATAAAATAAGGAAGAGCAATGAACCATAATATTCTACAGTGAAATGCTTTGAACAAAGATTTGGATGAGGAGGTCTACATGGTGCAGCTTCAAGGTTTTTAGGTACCTAGTAGTTATCATCTAGTTTGCAAGATGATTAAGTCATTGTACAGACTTAAGCAAGCTCCATGAGCTAGGTAGATTTTGTTTGATAGTGAGGAGATGGGTTTTTCTCCCAGTGTAGAGTTAGTTTTTACTCCTACTGTGAAGATGGTCACACTTCAATTGCTTCTTTCCATAGCAACTCAGTTTGGTTTCCTAATCATGGATTTGTATAAGGAGGTCTACATGGTGCAGCCTGAAGTTTTTTGGGTACCTAGTAGTGATCATCTAGTTCGTAGGTTGATAAAGTCCTTGTATGGACTTAAGCAAGCTCCAAAAGCCTTGTATATTTTATTTGATCAACATCTCCAAGATTTTGAATTTAGAACTATAAAGGTCGGGTTAAAGTTATCAGCCCAATGATGATTCATCACCGGTAAATGAATCTCTCTATATGGAATTGGTGGACAACTTGATATATCTTATGCCTATATGACTGGATCTTTTTTTGCAGTTAGAGATTTTTTTCAGTTTTTGTTTACATTGAAGCTCCTACATTGGACAACAATAAAATGTCGGAGGACTGTAGATTTTAGGTTGATATCTAAAGAGCAATTTGTAAATGTAATGACTAAACTCTTTGGTTGCACTTTCTTTGTAAAATTTTGGGACAAACTTGGAGTAGTCTTTGGTTGAGTCATTAAGGGAGGGCATCAAAGTTATTAATTAGCTATTATTTAGACTTTAACTAATGGTCAGTTATCAACCTTCCCAACTAATGTAACTTCTTTTATGCCTAATAAAAGATGGACACGCACAAAGGTGTAAGTGTGTTGTATTTCTCTTCATTCTTTCAATGTCTATATCTGCTAACATAACACAACCTTTCTAGCACTCATCTCTAGAAAGGAGGATGTTGAAGTATTTGATACTTACAGGCCAATAGCTTTTTGCAATATTATATACAAGATAGTAACAAAGGTCTTGGCAAGGAGATTGAGGAAATATTTGGAGAAATAATCTCAGAAGAGAAAAATGGCTTTATAATGGGAAAACAAATTTTAGATGGAATTGTTACAGCTTATGAGACAATTCACTCTTTGACCCATAAGGAAATACCATGTATGATTATTAAGCTAGATATGAACAAAGCTTATGATAGGGTAAATTGGAGGTTCTTGTTAAGAGTTCCAAGGAAATTTGGATTTTCAAAAGATTGGATAAAACTCATTAACTGAATTTTTACTCCTTCCTTTTCGGTTCCCATAAATGAAGTCTTTGTTGGGTTTTTCTTTGCTACTATGGGCCTTAGACAAAGGGAACCAATATCTCTATTTCTATTTATCATTTTGGTTGAGTCTCTGGGAAGATTGATAATAAGGAAGATAGAGAGGGGAAGTTAAAAGACCTTCAGGTTGCCTCAAGTTAAAATCTAGTATCTCACATGCAATTTGTTAATGATACCATTTTAATGGGGGTGCCAATTTTGGAAGAAGCCCAGAGTATTAAATATGTATTGAATAATATGCTCAGACAGTGGGGGAAATGATTAATGTAGAAAATTCAAAATCATAGTTCATTGATGTCAATGAGGAACAACAAAGAAGAATTTTCAAAGAATTATGGGATTTGAGATTGACAGTCTGCCAAGTTCATATCTAGGTATGCCATTGATAGAGGGAATAATGAGTTAGGAGGTTTGGAAACCTGTATTGGGGAGAATTTAGAGAAAAAATTCATCTTGAAAAGGTAAATAACTAACCTTTGCAGAGGGATCAATTGATTAAATCCTCGTTACAAGCAATGCCAACATATATATTGTCATTATTCAAAATTCTGAGTTCAGTGACAAAAGCTATTGCTAGTTTGCAATAAGTTTTCATTGGAATGGATCAAAGAATAACAATAAAATTAACTTAGTAGCCTGGAAGAAGATCTACATTCCTAAGCACAGGGTGGGCTAGGACTGCAGGATGGGAAAGAAATGAATCAGGCCATCGGCTGCAAACTATTATGGAGGATGTATGAAGGAGGGAGATTATGGAGTAGGATACTTAAGGGCAAGTATTTAGATTCACCAAACAAAAATTGGTTGTTCACTTAGGAAGAATTACCTTAGGGATTAACAATTTGGAACTTTGTCAGGGAATGCAAGAATTTACTCATGGACAAGTTGAGATGGAAAGTCCAAGATAGTAGGAGGTCATATTGTTTGGCAAGATGCTTGGATCAAGGAGAACCTATTATGTCAAGAGGATTTGTTGGTAGGTCTGATGGATGTGTATTTCAACACTAGGGATCCAGGGTTCATGATTGCATCACTGAGGAAAAAGGTGGAAGGTGCTAGAATGGCCTAAAAGGGAAACAAAGGAAAAAGGGGAGAATCTCATCTCACCAATTATATAGCTACCCCTTATTGTCCGAAGATGAAGAGGATCCCTTGATATGGGATGAAGCTAAGCGTGGTAAAGTTTTGGTCAAAGATGCCTATGTGGAGATACTCAGTAAGGTGCATGTGAAGGTAATCTTATTCTAGATAAAAAGATATGGATTCATGACGGGCTTCTAAAGGCCAATATATTTCTTTTTCTAGTAATTCAAGAAAAGGCCCTTACATATGACAAGTTGATCAAAAGGGAATTTCTTGGGCCATCTATTTGTATGCTATGTAAAGAAGATTAGGAACGAAGTAGTCATATATAGTCTTTTTAACCCCTTTGTGGAAAATATCTGGTCCTTGTGGAGGCAAAAATCGGGTCTCAATTTGGTTCTTGAAATAGTCAAGGCCTTAATTGAGCAATGGAGTCTGAAAATTAAAAGCACTCAGTGGAAGACGATCTGGAAAATCTCTCCAGCGATTATCGTATGGAATAAATTGAGTAAAGGAATAGGATAATTTTTAAGGAGACATCTCAATCAGCAATGCAAGTTTGAGGCAAGACAGGAGAATTGATTGAGGTGGAAGAGGAAAGATGGAGTAAGGCTTGGCCTAATATATCTTGGTCCATCTGGGACAAGATCGCTAATAATGGGGTTGGTGGTCTTGCGACCTAGACCCAAATTCTCAAATTTATGGCAACCTCTCCTAAGAGATTCATTAAGCTAAATTTTGATAGAGTGGCAAAAGGGAATCTTGGGCTAGTTGGGGGAGGGGATGTGTGTTTAGGGATGAAATGGGGAAGGCAATCTTAATTTTCTCAATAGATGCTGGTATAGATACAAATATTTAGGTGAGGGCATTGCAATGCTTAAAGGCATCAAAACAATAATAAGAAGAGGATGGAAGAAGTTGGTAATAGAAGCTGACTCCCAATTATTAATAAATGAGATGACGAAAGTTAATATTTTGTCTGGGGGCCTAAAGATGATTATTGACAAGGTGCAATGGTTAATTAAGAATTTGGAAGTTTACTTTGTTCATAAAAAGAGAGATGGAAATCAAGTTGTTGACAAAGATGCAAATAAGGGAGTCATTTTATTTGCATCCATTGGTGTGTGAGATCAATATTTACTCTTGGGTAAAGGAGCTACCTTGTGACTTAAAGAAACTGGTGGTAAGGGATGCAAAGGAATTTTTCTCAACGGGTCAACTGGAGATCCTTTAATAAATTAAAAAAGAATAAAATATATGAGAGGGGCGATTGTCCTTAATTAAAAGAGGTAATAATTTCTTGAAAAGAGAGCCTATAAAATTGATTAAGGATTAATCATGGAAAGGTGATCTTGCAGTATGTGCAAGATAAAGGGGATTGTGTGATTGGCTATTGATGCGATGATGACACATTGTATTAATTGTTAGAGTTGGTGTGAGGGGATATGTGAGGCAACGTCTGTTTACCCTTATGATAGTGCTGATTTCAAGAGCTTTCCTCTTTGCAAGACTATAATGGCGTCTTATGTTGGTTCAAGGGGCAAGGGAGTGAAGATGGATGCTTCTGAGGGAAACAAAGATGAGCATAAAGACATTGCAGAATTGGTAAGGGACTCCTTAAAATTTGTGAATAAGGCGATAAAAAATCCCCATATGAGTTTTTGGGTTGTTGGTTTGGAAAGTTGTTAAGGAATTTGATGATGTAGAATTTATGATATTGGGCAGCACACGAGGAATCTTCTTGTGGACCTTGGACAATCAATTGGACACAAGAATGTATTTGACATGGCATAGAGCTTGAGTGGAGAAAATGTGCTTTCAAACATAGTTGGGGGTTATGTGTTGCATGAAGATCATATTACTATGGAGAACTTGTTTGCTACTCATGGGGACTTGAGTTTCCATGAACACATGATCCTGGATGGTATTAGGGCACCGATGCAGGGGCAAAAGAAATTAGTAGAAAAAAGTGGTGTTCAACTATCAAAAGTTGCTAGGTGGAGCTTCCTCAATGTTGTCTCTAGTCCTCCTGTGAGGAGGTTGATGAGGAGGATAGAATAGGGCTTGGTAAGTTAATTTCACGGGGAAAAAATAATATTGTTTTGCAAAATGTATAATGGTCGTGGCTTTGGGTGACCTGTGTAGTTTTCCCCCTAGCACATTTTGAAGTGAAGATGGAGACTTTGGTGAATTACCAAACTTGTATGTGCAATATATACATCATATACAAACATATATACATATGTGTGTGTGTGTGTGTGTGTGTGTGTGTGTGTGTGTGTGTGTGTGTGTATTTGCATTCCAGATCTTTGGTTTTGTGAATTTTGGGTTCTCAGCTGCCATGCTATACGCTCTACGTGATGTGGTTTTCACATGAAGATATTGGATTGAGAAATGATAATCGGACCTAGGTAGAATAGGTTAACTTCTAAATGCACGATTCCTAGATGTTAAGTTTTTAGCATGGCGAATAATAGAAAGCATGTTTGTGGGTTTGGTCAAGACCTACTAAGTGCATGTAATACTAGTCATGTGATGAAAATGATGATGCTTGGTTCTATTGGAAGGTCTGTGTGTCTATTTGTGGTTATTAGAGTCAAGGGCTGTGATAAAGGTGATGTTGTTAGGTTAGCTATTGGTTGTGTCTAGCATATGTTAACACTAGCTATTACTGTGTGGTTTCTATCTTGTTTGCACTCGCAGACACTCAAAAATAGTTGAAGAAAGAGTGATTTTTCCTTGTTTGCATGGGAACACACAATGGCAGAGGAAAAGGTGGTTGATTTGTGTTGTTGCATGTGCACACTCCAAGACGTGCTAATATGAAGGGTGATAAAGTTTATGTTTGGAGTGGTGATTGATTCCAATATCTCTCACTTCTTTACTGCATGATAATATGCTCTTCATTTGTGAAGTTGTCGAGCCTTTTTGCTAAAAGTTTTTAGGTGCTTTGACGCTTTTTTTGTTGGGCAAGGCCCCTATCCCTAGGTATTTGAGCAAAAAAATCTAATAAAATCCATAAATGTCTAAAATAAAATTAATATTCACATAATTTCAAAAAAATGAGAAATAATTAAAACCCAATTTAAAATTACAGAAAACATAATTTATATATATATATATATATATATATATATAAATATGTATGTATATATATATGTATACTCTTACCAAGTACATATACATTTATATATCCACTATATTAAATCCTAAATTAATTCAATGCAGTCCAGTAGACCATTTAAATCAACTCAACAAACATTATAAACCATATTAATTCCATCCATCCAGGGGATGCCAACAAATCAAGAAATTATAACCATATCATTGGGGTGTCGCTACATTTAGTGACACCTCTAATATTCCTCTAAACAAACTAAAACTCTGATAACAACATTAGAAAACCAGTTGCAACAACTAACCATCTATATAAGATACTGTCAATTTACAAAATACTTAAATAACTCAGTAAAAAAATGCCACCTCAACACAAATCCACATCAACACATAATGTACAACAGGGTCATCACTATGAGGATGGTGCACAACTTGTGATAATGCCATGTCAACAACTCAATTCAAATAGTCTTGTGCCACATAAATAATAAGCACACCAATGTCCAAGAACCATTCCAAGTCATCCACAAATATACAACTCCGCCAAATCTGGAGCACCACCAAAATGGAGGTCCACACCAAAGAATGCAAGAGTGCTCGCCACCCAACCACATAAAATCATAAGACCAATAGTCCCTGTCAACCCTCAAGCCAAGGGGTTCAACCAACTATAAACCACAACACCATTTGTGCAAGGAACACATTAGGGACAAGTTTAAAGACACTAAACATAGGCACCACGAGATTTAGAACAAGCAGCTATAGTTAGGTAGATGACATCCACGAGCCATGAAATACACATAAGCATCATCTCAAAATCCACAAAAATACCATAGTAACCCGTAGGGCTACCCAATGGGGGGAGGGGGATGCACAACTTAAGATCAAGTAAGTCGCATATATTTTGCCACAAGTACTCAATTACCTTGATTACCCCTAAGTGGGTAAGAGAAACTCGATTATCCCTCACAGGTAAAAGACCCTCGATTACCGCTCACGGGTAAGAGAAACTACATTTCCCCTCAGTGGTAAAAGAACTTTGATTACCCCTCACGAGTAAGAGAAACTCGATTACCCCTCATGGGTAAAAGGGCCCCAATTGTCCCTCACGGGTAAGAGAATGATTCCAAAGACATCACAAAAACTATGACCACTAGGACTAGCTATGCATTCACACTTTTCAATCCCCAATACAACTCACAAAGCTTGCCAAATTTTGGCAACATAACGGTGCACATTTTTCACCAATAAAACCAACAAAAAACAAGTAAAACATTTCCAAACATGGCTTCCAAAGCCAAATAAAAGTGCATGAAACAAGGTTTAACAAGCCATAAATAATCCATAAAAAACCCATCAAAATATATGTCCAAAAGGCCTCAAAACAAATAAAATACAAAAACAAAACCAAGAACGAAAACCCATTTTAAACCCAAAATCAATAAAATATGGCATAAAAAAGTTCATAGGACAAGAGCCTATTTTAGGTCCTTCATTTGTTCTAGCTTGCACCCCTTGCTCCTAAGCTTCCTTTCCTAAAATCGTAGAGAGAGCTCCATTTAGAGAATTTGCCTTTTTATGGAAAGACCCACAAATCCTCACCAATTAGACGTGGACACGTGTCTTTTCATTTGGCTTTTCTTTCTTCTTCCTAAACCTCTAGGAACTTCTAGCCCCTCTCTAGAGAGCTCTAAGCAAGCTAAGGGTTTAATAAGGTTCCAAAACACACCCATATTTAACCTATTTTGTCCCATGTCCTAATCACATGTCAAGAATGGATAACTTGCTCTTCACACTTTTAAAATTTGGCCTTTTCCTCAAAATTTGAGTTTACTAAATAAGGAAAGTTATAGGGATCCACAATCTCATCCACTTGCTTTGGTCAAACGCTTTCGTCCTCTAATGAAAGGATTCACATGACATTTTCTAAGCGTCTAGGATGTTTTAATAAAGTGTAAATTCCAACTAGTTTAGGTAGGGTTGCCAAGGTACACTAGGTCTAACATTTGCAAGGTAAAATGATAGAATTGAGGATCAAGTAACTTAAGATTGAACATGTTGTGGCTGTGTGGCTTATTGTAATCCCTCATATCTCTTGCATTCACTTTGCCATCCCTATATCCTGCACACTCATTGCACCCGTCAGCACATCCAAAACTTATGTGCATGTAGAGTAAGTGCACATGATAATATCACACTTAAGTATGCCTTACAATAGTCACAAAATACATTTATCTGTATATCATAATATCACAAGGTGGTCAACCAACCCACAATGCCATGTCATTAATATAATCGACAGTGTTAAGAAAGAGTAATTATGATAAGCCAATCACATAGGACATAAATCTAAACTTCATATAACAGCATGATAGTACTACAATTTGCAGTCTCATAGTAATCTAATCATGAATAGGTCACATGTAAAATTGGGTCTCACAATTGTAATCATAAATGTAAAATTTGCAAGTACACTATATCAACCAAATGGAAAATAATCACAGGTGTAGAAATTTGGTCTCACAATTGTAATCATTCCGCTCCTCATTTCTATGCCTTCATTCATTGAAATTTTCTTTTCTTTGTTTGTGAGTGCATGCAACACAAATCACTATTAGTTTGCTTCATTTTCATATTTTTTCAAATGCCATTGTCTAATCTTATTCATTAACCTATGTGAGGGATCGCCACATCTTGGAACTTTGTTGAATGTAACCCTCTCCCCAATGGATGTGCATGAAGGCCAACGCCTATCTGCATGGCAGGGACACAGTTGCATGATTGTACTTATTCATGTGGAACCACTTTATCTTCTATTAATTTCACTGGTTATGGGCATGATTTGAGCTGATAAGGTAGTTTTATTTACCTAATACATTCAAGTCTAGCATCCTTATGCTTGCATTATGATATTCAATAGTTTTATGTCTTTCACAATTGAATATATTATAATTCTGTGTAATATTCCAAATCGGAATATTTTACATTAATTTGGTTTTTTCAGAAATCCTATTTTTTATAAATATAAATATTGCATTTAAAATAATAAATTAAATAAAATATAAGTCCACAAGGGGTTTTGTCCTTGCGTTATAATCACAAGGGTTTTTGTCCTTGAGAGTGGTTGTATAGCATGATGCTTATATGAAGTTAGATGATTGAATACATAATTGAATGCCTTCCTTCCATACCAACAAATGACTATTAATACTTCATAATCGTCCATCGAAAGACGTGTCTTCCAAATGTGTTTTACCAAGGGTGGCGTCCATTTGTTTAATGCTTAATGAATGTTAAATGACTAATTAATTAATTAATAGTATACTAACTGTTGCTGTTTACATGGGCACAACACTTGAATAATTAAGGATATTAAATGGCAACGCTCTAACTTCCTTGATAACGAACTACGATTTAAGGACATTATAGACCTCCTTTCCTCAAATTGCTTGTCCTCAAGCAATAGTAAATTGAGGAGTTTAAGAATCAATGCTTTTTTGAACATTGTATCTTGGGCCGTATAACCATGAGCAAATTTGATGTGACTAGTAATCATTTCAGCCCCCCATAAATCACACACCACATAAGAGAGTATCCATCTCATTTTCTATGAACATTTGCCAAGGTGAAATAGGAAGCCCCTGATTAAATCCTATTTGCAAGGACTCAATTTGCTGCATGATATCAATGCAAAGGTCTTCGATTCGTGCTCATCGGTAATGCAAACATGATATTTCCTCTCTTATCATTGTTTCCATTATTATCGATACAACAAAATTGTGCGAGCAACGCAATGTGATCAAAAGGTCACATGCTCAAAGGAATAAACTTATCCTTCGCCCGTGTTACAGTATCCCAGTCCACAATCTCTAACAATTTCTTCACTCTCAAATTATTTTGGGAATAAAATATATAATCTAAAGTACCCTTAAAATCAAATGCATAATGCGTGTATAGAGGCTCCTTATTTTCAGAATCCATCCAACGTTTCATTATATCATCTTCTTCAGAAGTAAGTCCTTGAGTAAAATAAGCAGAGTAAGCACTACAAAAATCAATAGTCTTAATTAGGTGGTTTGGATCAATCTTGAGCATTTCACCAACTTGTACATGGCTATGTTGCTTGTCAATTCGGTTAGTTACAAGAAAAGTACGCGCAATGCTCTGTAGCAAAGAATTATAATCACCACAAATCAGCACAAGCATGGGCATTCTCTTTTCTGATATATCTTCAATTTTGTGTACTAAACAATAAACTTGCCATAGCTTCACATCTGGCATCTCAGTGCTAGCAATAAGATGCATATTCGCTATATAGATAAATTTGGAATCACTTAAAGATAAGACAAGAATTAATACAATGTTGTCAATCTATTTATTTTTGATTTATCTCGTATGAATTGTGGTTCGTCACGCGTTGCGTAAAGTTTTGTGAGTGCCAAGTTGTAGAATTCCTTGCTTCTGTACCTGACGAACTTCTCGGTGAAACCAAATTTTCTGGGTAAGAAAAAATTGGCGCAGCCTTCTATTTGCTCTCCAAATTTTCGTGAATAATATCCTTCATATCCGTGAATTTGGAGTTCACGGAGGAGGTGGTGGTAGTGATCTTGTTGCACTTCTTGTAGTTGACGTGCTAACTTCGGTGTCAATTTGCCACGCAAAAATTCTTCTTGAGGAACAAAAGGACCGTCAACTTTCAATTCATCTAGGCTTTTCAATTTTCCTTCTGCAAAATATTCCTTATTCACATCACTCTTTGGAATAGCATCGTGTGTGTTAATGGCCAAGGCTGTATCCCGAACTTGGACCGACAATCCATACTTAAGATCAAATATTTCTATGATGCCTTTTTGTATAAGATACTTGAAAGGGTTGCGACCTTTCTTAAAATTTTCAAACTATTGTTTAGGTTTGCATAACCTTTTTTTATTTTTTACTATAAGGGAAGGTCTCAAAACGCTCCCTGCATTAACAGTTTGAAGGGCTTCTTTGACTGTGTCATGAATTAGTGATGCATTTGGCCCATTCCTGCAACTAATCTTAACTTCCGAATCAGTCTTAGCAATGCATCTCCCTGTCAACATGTCGCTTATGGTAATGACAAAGCCATTTTGTGTAGGACGTTCAAAAATAATAAAACATTGATCTTTGGTCGTACACCTTTCCTCGCCTAGGTGAAGCCACAGTAACTTATCATATGAAGTTACAAGCTTTCCATGGAGATTCCCTATCGAAACAGTTTCTTTATCAATTGTTAAAAACCACCGGGCCTGCGCGAAGAAATAAATATTTATCGGTTCTATCGACTGCGTGCTACTCATTTTTGACAGTTTTTCGGTCCGAAGATCTATTATTTCAGTGTTTTTGTTTCTAGGTTTTAAGATAACCTTCTCGGAGAACCACTGAATTAAATAAGGCACTACATTGTGGAATTTTAATTGGTAGATAAAAGATTTCAAAATAGTGTCATCCTCTATGTTTAAAATCTCTATAGGAACATCATTCCTGTTTAAGCTATGTAATGTTATCAATATTACACGAGGACCGAGTGTCATTTTATGAATTCTTCTATCAGAGAAGGAATTCAATTGCGTATATTTGTTCAGATCAAACACATTGATATTACCGTCTTTGGGGATAACAACCTTTGCATTGACATGGTTGATTACTGCATAATTTTCCTCCCGCTCTGAGGATATCTATGTCTCAATTAAGTCTAAATGAGCTTCAGGTTTACCTTTCCTAATATAATCAATTGGGGTTGCTCAGATCTTAAATGAGTCGATGTCATTTGGTAGAGGATATTCTGAAATTGTGATAAGGGAAGCAATGTTGTTATTGCAGAACAGGGTGATAATCTCTTCATCAAATATCTGATTCAAGAAGCAGTCTTTTGTTAGTGATTCTACTAAATGCTGCACAAATAGAACTCTGATCCATAGAAAATATGATATCCTTGGCACCATATATTTCCACAGTGTCCGACAGTGGTGTAATATAATCATTATCGCTTACGAAACAATGCAAGAGGGGGTCATAAGCATCAAACTCTTCCTGCAATTGAAAATTCGTGAACCATATTTCACAACTTGTGCTGCGGAAGGCCTTCCTCCGAATCATTCCCATCTCATGCCTTTGAAGCTTGCTCATCAAGTTTTTACCCTTCATGTTTTCTTTGGGTAGGATGAAATCTGTTATGGATTGAAATGTAGAGACTGTGCTGTAATGGTTAAGATTAGCATTTTCAGCTACTATTTCAGTTATTCCCTAACATTTATTAAGATTGTTATTATCTAAATCGTGAGGAATACTTCTTTGGAATTTGTCTGGCATGTAATCTTCATCCTCTCTCCAATTTTCTTCCATCTCACTGCCCTTGCCAACAGGGGATACATTCATTATTGATTTTTTTGTTTTCCTTTCTTCTATGACCTTTGGAAAATTGAATTTCTCTTCATATTCCAAGCTGCCATAACTATGATTTACGAACTCATTGTCCTCATAGTGTTCCCATTCCATGACTCTTTCAACTCCAAAAACTCTGAAAAAGAGATTTCTTTTCAAATCTCTACTAAAAGGATATTGTACAACTCAAAATTATCCATAAGTTCCTTATGTAGTGATCCCATGGTTTGCAGGCTGACAAGAAAAAGAGTTTTGATATCACTGTAATATTCTAAATCGGAATATTTTACATTGATTTGGTTTTATCAGAAATTCTATTTTTTGTAAATATAAATATTGCATTTAAAATAATAAATTAAATAAAATACAAGTCCACAAGGGGTTTCGTCTTTGCGTTGTTATAATCACAAGGGTTTTCGTCCTTGAGAGTGGTTATATAGCATGACACTTATACGAAGTTAGATGATTGAATACATAATTGAATGCCTTCCATACCAACGAATGACTATTAATACTTCATAATCGTCCATCGAAAGACGTGTCTCTTCCAAATGTCTTTTCTCAAGGGTGGCGTCCATTTGCTAATGCTTAATGAATGTTTAATGACTAATTAATTAATGCTATACTAACTGCTGCTGTTTACATGGGTGCAACACTTGAATGATTAAGGATATTAAATGGCAACGCTCTAACTTTCTTGATAACGAATTGTGATTTAAGGACATTGCATTCTGTGGTTGATGATAGCCATAGTTGCTAAGAGACGGGTACAGGTACGAGTACGAATTGTGATTTAAGGACATTACATTCTGTGCTTGATGATAGCCATAATTGATAGCCATTGTCGCCTAGAATAAAAATGAAAATTCGAATTACAAAATGTAAACCTAAAACATTAAAAAATCTTGCCTACCTCAATATTCTTCTATTGCTCTCTTACTCAACTGCGGATTTGCGAACCCCTGCTTAATGTATTTCTTTTTCTTTTGCAATCTGGTAATATTTATAAATATTTTTACTCATTTTTATAGGTAGTTTAAGTGCAGTCGAGACTAGGGTTTTGGAGAAACGTTCTCCTTATGCAGGAACGTGTTGCAGACGTGGAGACAGCCAAGCAGACGTCTCCCACCATGGGAGACGTCTCTGTACCCATCTCTCGTACCCGAAACACATCTTGGAACTCGAGACGCATCCTAGGGGTAGGGAGACACGTCTCCTTGCAACACTGGTGATAGCAGATCTAGAAGGTACCTATTATAACCCTAGTTCTTGGACGCCTTAATGCTAATGATCTTTAGTCTCGAGCATTATAAAAAATTACAATGCTTCAAGAGAAGTCAATAGAAAGTTATTAAACATAAAAAATAGTTGAGAGAATGACAGATATTCTCATGTTCACCTAAGACAGTCAATAGGGTTACAATAACAAATCGTGAAGAAAATGTCTTATTTATGATCACATGATCCTTATAGTACACCCTCAACAAACACCATTTTTTTGACACCCAGCCATATGGTTCGAAAGAACCCCTGCAAGTCAACCCCATAGTGAATGGTTGAGTCCCACGTCATCTTGATAGGAATGTTAAACAATCACAAAAGAGTTGCACAACATAGAGGGAGATGCATGAATTGTCAAAGGTTGTCCAAGTGAGAATGACGTGCCCTTCTTGGTCTTTCCAACCTTTGCTTTGTGTAAGTTGCTATGATAGTATATTTTCCCCACCCAACTAAGGTAATCGTGAGCCTACTTAGCCTTCTTGCCACGACACCAACCTCAACTCAACCGATCTTTTCTTCTTTGACTCTATGCCCTCTGTAGGCGGCACTAAGTGCCCTTTGGGCACCGGTGCATCACACATCAGAGTTGATAGATCAGTTAGGGCGGTGCTTCTCTTAGCATATCATTGCTACTCAGATTACTAAGATCCCCTAGCCTGCTCTCCCTCAACACCGTCGCTCTGCTTCTTCTCGTTGCATGGCTCTGTGCCTTTCCAGCAACATAGATCTACTACTTACGAGCTGCCCCCCAGACCATAGGGGCAGATGCACATTATGAGTTTCTTTTCTATTACAGGAAGTAAATTGGCCTTGGATGTTAGGGGAGATTCTAGAGGAAGTGCTTTGCTTTCCGATAGGATCTCCCAACCTGGCCCCTCCGACGTTGAGTGTTCCTTGATGAACACTGCCAAATCTTTCCATAGTGATTGATGGTGCGTCAGATGGCTCCCCTACCTTAGGGACAAACAATGATTTTCGATGAGGTCTTCTAGTATTCATTGGCACATGCTTTTAGGGCTCTTGTTCACCTTCCATTGCTATTTGTATTGGCTCCATTACCACCTTTGTTAGTGGCACACTGCTTTACTTTGTCTTATGTACTTGTTTTCCTTTTTCTTTTTAGCTTCTTGGATTCTCTTTCCTTGAACTTTCTATTGTTAACAGTTGTATCCTTGAGTCCCATTGACCTACTTTGGTCATTTGTGGACATTAATACAATTTCTTTCTTTCTATATACGTGTCGATCTCAGAGGATTTGGCTTCCTTTGTAGGATTAAATTAACTTGACTGCATTGGAGACCATAAGCTACCCTGCTGCCTACCATGCATCCTTGGTAGCTTTTATCAACTTGAGAGTGTGCTTAGTGCAATATCGATGACGTACAAACTAGCACATATTCTATGGAATGACAATTCAGGGTTTATTACATCTCTCCCCTTAGATAAGCTCCAACCTTGGGGTATCACTCGAAGGGGTATTGATATCAGCTTTGTATCTCTTCTACTTCCATTTCATTTTTTGATATATTGTCTAGAGTGTTAGTTTTGTTCCTTAACTGCAGAATGTGTTCTTATAGAAAGTTCTCTAGCTCGAGATTATTTGGAATTCCGCTTCTACCTAGATACCATGCCGATAAATAACATGAGTGGGATATTATACATACTCTCTCCATAAAGCTACATGGAATGCATTAAGGAATATATTGAATTAAAGGGATAGAGCCAATCTATAGGCATTAGGCCTGATCCTGTTGAGTATCTCAGACAGTAAAAGTATATAGGGGCAAAAGCCACTATGCCAAGCCTAATTTAGCTTTCTTTCAGCTTTATCAACAACATACGTATATGGCACATGGTCTACATAGTGACCATCTAGGGGTCATTCCATCTCTCTCCTAGAGAAGCTTTGTCCTTGGGTTGTTAATCAAAGACGTATTGATATTTCCCCTGCATCTCTTCTATTCCTTGTGGTTCTGTAAGGTATGTAGTGGCCAGATTAGAAATTGATTCGAACGATATCCTTGTTCCTCAATTGTAGAATGTGTTCCTCCATAATGCTTTCTACATTGGAGATTATTCTTATTCCATACTTTCTAAATAAAGCTACATGGAATACATTGAGGATTCTATTCAACTAAGGGGCTAGAGTCAATCTTTAGGAAATGAGTCTGATCCTGTTCTGCATCTCAGACAGTTCACAGTATATAGGGGCCTACGTAGCTTCTATGCCAAGCCTGATTTAGATCTGTTTCGGATTTAGTCTCATGAGCAGTAAACCCCCAACTTGAAATTCTCATGCAACTCTGCTCTATCCACACAACCATTTTGCTTATCCTGGGGACTCTTCATATGTTGTGTAACCTGGTCCCAAAATGGGCCTTTCTTCTAAATTATCGCATATCTGGGGAGTGTAACGATTTCTTCCCTGCAATGCTTCAAGGGGGTGATGTCAATCAGACTCTAATAGTTATTATATGCAAACTTTGTCAAATGTGAGTACACAATTCACTGGGATGGTCTCTGTCTCATCCTACCATTAAATATCCGCTAATACTTGATTCACCCACTTGGTTTTTCCATCTGTTTTAGGTTGAAATACAGTGCTATAGTTCATGGTTGTGCCTAGCTTGACAAACAATTCCTTCCAAAACTATGTAAATATCAGATTCTGTTTGGAGATCTTAGTTCTGGATGCCGTACAAGTTAAACATATTCTCAATGAGTACATCTGCTATGTTGGGTCTATGACACCATTTGTAGTCTTAACTGGTTAAAAATATGTAGACTTGGTCAATCTAACTATTCAAGGACTTGGTAATCCCGCATTGATGGATATGGACATTTATTGCCACTTCCACGTGGGAATGTCATGATGTTGCAATAAAAGTGTAGGGTGACAATGCTTAGTGTTAACTTCCTCCACATTGAGATGCCATGATGTTGCAATAATTGTGTCGGATGACAATGCTCAGCTTTAACTTATTGGAAATCCAACCAGTGCTATGAATTTTGTATTATATTATACTCTGTTGTTTGGGTATGGGTATGGGTATGTCTCGGGTACACCGTTTTACAAAAACCTTGATTTGGATACATCGTGGGTACGTCTGTATATATATATATAAAATGCATATTACTCATTTTTTTAGTAAAACACTTGAAATTACATAGTATGAAAATATTTGTCTATAAAAGATAAACCACTTAAAAATATATAATATTCATTCATTCATTACTTCAAAGACAAATATACATTCAAATCTAGAATAAATCATCTAGATTGCCCTCAAAATCATGAATGCCACTTCCATTATTTTTCAACTTTATCATTTACTGACACTTTCCCTTGTAGGGGCTCACCGGTTCATTGAATCTCCTACAGTGTATGCCTTAAGGGGTGCACAGGAAATGGGGTGGGATCGGCTTGGGGCCCTTTGCGAGAGATGTACTTGTACTATTCTATCATACCTACATCCCTTCATGCAGCCTTCATACCTCCTATGATGTCTCCTTGAAATCTTGAAATCCTGAAATATGGCTAGTCTGAAATCCTGGAATCTAAGTCCGAAATATGATAGGATCCTCCAAAACTTAGAATTTGCATTATAGCTCCTAGAGGTCCGAAACCACTCTCAAATAACCTGAAAGTATATAAATAAAATATAACTTAAAGTATAAGAAACTAGATGTCCCTATCTAAATGTAAACTTATACTTAAATCTATTTCTTTTCCTGCCACTATCCAAGAGGTCCCTGGTAATGCAGTATACAGCACTCGTGCTTCATACATTACTTCCATATAATCTCTTTGTTGCAGGTTACATATATCTAATTCTTGTAATGCAACAATCCATCGGCATTATGCTATATATTTCAAGCTTCTTAGCATTATCAGTGTTTTACTATAACATCTTTTCCTTAATCCTATGTAAAACTAGTCATCTGTCAATTTATGCATGATATCATCTTGCAAGCACGTCTTGACTGTCCTTGTCATAATCAGATGTCTTTTCCAAAGAGCATCAACTACATTTTGTTCTCTTTCCTAATTACATAAGTGATGTTAAATCATATCTGCTTGGGAATTCCTGTTAAAAGCGCTGTTGCATATTCAAATCTGTTGTGCAGGGAAATAGCACAGGATTTGATGGCCAGTCTTAGCTCGAACTTTTACCATAAAAGTAATGGTGCTCGTTAGCCTTTAGTTTCCTCAAATGCTTGGAAATTACTTGGCCATCATGCATGAGAAATCCTTTGAATCCTTGCAAAATGGATTCTTGCTTACCAAAAAAATCCTTGTTTGGGTTCGTACTTTTTAACTCTAGCACCTCAGTCAATTTGCTCTTGAATACCCCAAACGTCCCCTTAGATTTATCAGTCCATTATTTCCCCCCTTTTCCTGCAATTGGGGAATATATGTGCTGCATTTGAGAAATTCTTGACAAGCCTTTAATGCTGGATCAACATTCTTTAGGTTTGGAGAGTCAACAATTGATTGAATCTTATGACAGTGCAAAGCAAAAACTTCGCCAGAAATTACATGATCCAAGTGCAAAGCTTTAGTCTCATGAAATTACAGGTTTCAAACACTGTACTTCAATTTGATAAATAAGAACATTTACTTAGCTTCACATACAATTTGTGGTATTGTAGCTTATACAACACTAGTCTAAGGTGCTCTGTATGCTCCTTCCAAGTCTGGGAAAATAAAAGAATATCATTAAAAAAATGAGTGAATTCTCCCAGAAGTTCAACAAATATTTCATTCATCCACAGGCAGTGCATTTTTCAACCCCAAGTATTGTCGCCTGGTTTAGAAGGAACTCTTACATCTTCAATGATTAAGTTGCAAAAATAATTGCACGAATTTAAGTCTATCTAAGACCATATAATTTCTCCCTTCATTTGATCAAAGAAATTGTTGATTCTGGGCCACGGGTACTTATTCTTTATGCTAACCTTGTTTTATTTCAGGTAATCAATGCACAAAGAGAATGCTTCATTCGTCTCACACAAATAACATGAGTGCTCCGCAGGGCAGCACAATTGGTCAAATTGAGGTCTTGGTAATCAATGCACATTCACAACTGGATCATTTAACCGGTGTCGCGATATGATGCCCTAGTTAATAGTTCTGCACCTGGTATCAAGTCAATACAAAATTGAAAGTTCTATTTGGGGGTAATCCAGGTAGCTCATTTGCAGACACTCTTTCTAATTCCATGAATATAGGAAGATTTTGCAACTTGGATGTTTAACCCTTTGTTATGTCCAAGATGAGTGTTAGATAAATGATACATCCTTTTCACAAGCATTGCTTTGCTTGCCTACCGACGTTTTTTATGGTGGTTATTGGCATCTGGATCTTGTTGATGTTTACAGGGTTTCCTGCATCATCCAAACACCCGACCTTATTGTTACAGTAATCAACCTTAGGTTTTTGAGACTTTAGCCAATCTATACCAATAAAATGATCATATAATCCTGGTTGGGTCACTTAGAAGTCTCGATGTTTGATTGTTCCATTTAGGGCAAACACAAAAAATGACGGATCTGCAGCAAACAGACTCATTAAATAACTTTGGCAAAGGAAAGGTGAGAGAATCCACAGCATACTTGAGAAATTCATTGTGAAGGCCTTCACGATCTGCTGCTCTGCTAGTATTTAACTTCCAGATAGCTCTCTGAGTCGATCCATTCTTACTGATTTTGGGTCATTCGCTACTTGGACTCTGGAATTTTATGATTGAAAGGTTCTTATTAATGTTGGGTCGGATGGACATGGCGAGTTATTTGGAGCTCTGAATTGCTAATTCCAATTTCCAATGGGACACTGACAATGAAAGTAAACTGAACCATTTATTATAGGTTTAGTGACAGCCAACTTTAGTGCTTACCCTGACTGTTTAGTAGTAATTTTCATACATCTACACCCGTTGTTCTAAGTATCTTCCATCATCATGCTAACAATATATTGCATGTGTAGATAAATTCATGTTCGTTTGATCTTTATGAGTGTACTCAGGTATAAAAAGGTAGTCTGTAACAGAGCTGAATTTAGAATGATCAGTTTAATTGCATCTTGTTTCTTATGCATCATGGTTACAATTTTTAATAATGCACCTGCGGTGAGCAATTTTGACATTTCAATTGTAATTCAAGTAGAGGAGAGGGAAATCATCTTTACAAAAAAAGATTTCTTCTGAAATAGGTGGTGATAGTCATCACCATGAGGACAACAAACACTTGCATGGATTTGGAAAAGATCCTGAGAAGATGATAAAAGAGGTCAAGCGTGCACTAAATGATGGTGAAGGATGTCGGGTATGTTTCATGATTAGTAATGCAATATTTTCTTTTTTATGTTTAGAAATTTTTTAGATAGCCAAGTTTTGATTTTTTTTATAAGTTAGTAGTTTTGATAGTCTGTTTTAAAACTCTTTTAGATTCTGTTCTAAATGTGCATCTACTATGGTAAACCTTAGCTGACTTTCTTTTTGTACTTTAGGTCTTTGGTGTTCTGGACGTTCAGAGGGTTGCTGGAAACTTCCACATTTCAGTGCATGGCTTGAATATTATTGTTGCTCAGCAGGTCTGTTTCATGAAGAGAAATGTTCTCTTAACGTATTGGTTTGTTACCAAAGTTTAAAGTGAATGATAGAAGTGTAATTAACAACAACATTTCTCCTGCATAACCACAGAAAATAAGTTTTTCAGACATTAGTCCATTAAGTTTCCCTGTCAAGATTACTTGCTAGCCCTCTTAATTAAATGGATAAAATTTAGATTTAAAAGTTAATAAATCCATCTAAGGTACTTGCATTTTATGTTCATGTTCAACTTGACAAAACAAATACAAGTTTACTATCGAAAGTCGATGGTTGTTCAGAGTGGAGTTTTGTTATGAATTTTCCTATTTTCCTGTTTTGGAAGTCAGAAATTAAAAATTAGGGGACAATTTTTTCTGGATTAAACTGTGTCCAAGAATTTTTGGTTCAACGTTTTGGATCACACTTTGTGAGCCATCATCAGTATCAGAAATAGAGAATAGTAAAGATTAGATTGCAGACTTGTGTTTATGTTTCTAGATGTTGACATTGAAGTGCTAGGTAGTCAGGCAGTTGGGAAGGAAAAGAAAAAGAAAATTTAATACGTGCTGTCAAATTAAATAGTTTTGTTAAGATGAGAAAACAAATAAAATTTGATGAGTTAAGGCCAACAACATCATTTCAATTAAAATTTTTGCTGTGGTGAAAAAATTTTGAAAACTGGTTTTTTCCTGCCTAGTAGGGCCCTCTGAGTGTGATCTGAGTGCTTACGGATCCAATGGAGGCTACTACCTATGGCAGTGCCTCTGGGAACCTGAATCGGATAGAGGACGTTCCCTCCAATGGATGGAAGAAAGCGTGAATGGGGGAAAAGATGTGTTCTACTAAAAGCATGTCGAGCCTTCCTATCAAAAATGATTCCACTAAGGGTACGACCCTGACTATCCCAGATGATCTGGTTGAGGAAATCGTGGCAACCATGGACCTTGCGTTGGTAGGTAAGTTTTTCTCCTTCTGTCCTAATATTGAGATGGTTAGGAAATGGGTAATATCTCGGTGGAGAATTAAAGGTAGTGTCTCGATCACTGCTATGGCAAGAGGCTTATTCCTATTTAGATTTACGAATAGGGAGGATATGATAGCTATTCTTGCTGGAGGACCATGGCTGTATGGTCCACATTCGCTTGCTTTGTGCTCTTGGAAACCGGGGTTCGACCCCAACTTGGACCTTAGCAAGTCTGCTCCTGCTTGGGTAAGATTGCCAGGGTTTCCATTGGAATTCTGGAATGAAAAAATATTTACGGCTATTGGCAACTCTATCGGCCAATACGTCACTGTAGATCATACCACCAGAATGCAATCTAGATGCGTGTATGCTCGGTTGTGTGTCAATGTAGAGATTAATCAGACCCTTCCCACGTCTATAGAGTTAAACCTATGAAAATGCTACCACTTTCTGTCAAATATGCAGAAAAAAAGGGACATAATGATCCAATGTAAGGCGAAGCAAATGGGAAGGAAAGATGATTCCCCGATTGAAGGTGAGGATCAGTCTCACAAATCCAGAAACTCTGGCAGTCAGGGAATGGGGGGTAATGCGGAAAATGCCGATAATACTGAAAAGGTTAGGGAAAATGCTGGCAGGTCTCTGGTAATGGGGAAAAAGCTGTCCTAAAGGAGAATAACAAGGTCTTGGACAGTGATAGTCAGAAGGTTATAATAGACACAGATAACTCTTTGGATCAATAGACCAATATGTTTGAAGGAGAAATACGTGCTCAATCGATAAATGGGGATGATGCAGAAGGCAAAGTTTTAAGAGATGATCAATTGGAACTACCTCCAGAAATAGTAGATACTGAAGGAGAAACAGCCTTACATTCAAACACAGATACTTCCCATGCTCTGAAAGTAGGCGATCAATCAGGAAATTATTCAGTGACAGGTGAAATAGGACAAAATGGCAGTAGCAATGAACAAAAAGAATGAGTTACCCCAAAGAAAAAGAACCGCAAAGGTAAAATATCTGCGGATGTTGGCACAGATCCCAAACAAGGGAAACCAACCCTAAGAGAAACAAGACAACGAGAGATTCCCAGGAAAATTGCCAGTGGTAAATAGAAAACACTAGAGACACATTCCCTCAAATCCTCTAAATGAGAATTTTATCCTGGAACCTGAGGGGCTTTAACAGCGCCTCCAAACAGTTTGAGGTTAAAAACTGCATTCTAAATAATAAATTAGATATTTTATTACTCCAAGAGGTCAAGATGAATGAGGAGAGTTTTAAGACAATAGCTGACTACATATGGCCTAAGGTTGTTTTTTGCATTAGTTCGGCTGAAGGGGCTTCAGGGGAGATTGTAACTATGTGGAACGATGCTAAAATTCAGGGATCTCTTATTGCTTATAATAAACATTTTTTGATTATTAACTTCTCATTGTCCTCTTTGAACTGGTCGTTGATCAATGTCTATGGCCCGAACAACAGAGCATTGAGGCAAAATTTATGGACCGATTTGAGTAGCTTCAAGACTAACACCCCGTACACTAGATGGATGCTGGCTGGAGACTTTAACACTACGTTATACCCTTTCGAAAAACAGGTTGGGATTATTGATTACTCTGACATGTTCGACTTTGCTGAATTTATAAATGATTGGGGATTGTTGGATGTTGAATTGAAAGATCAAAATTTCACCTGGTCTAATAGAGGAAGAGGAGACCAAATGACCCAAGTTAAGTTAGAGAGATTCCTTATTTTTAGTAACTGGAATGATTATCATAATATGCACTTGCAGGGTTTTCCTAGAACCATGTCCGATCATTGCCCTATCTTCCCCAATTGAAAAGATCAGGGACAACGTGGTCCTTTCCCCTTCTGTTTTGAAACTATGTGGATTAAACATAAAGACCTCAGACAATTGGTAGCCCAATGGTGGCAATTTCCTATCCAGGGCACTCTTATGTTCAGAATAGTCAAAAAACTTCAGCATATCAAACATGAAGTTCATGGATGGAATAGATATAGCTTTGGTCGGGTCTTTCATCAGAAGAAAAACATAGCCGGAAAACTTGCAAATATCCAGCAGCAAATTGCTCAAGGAGATGATTCAGAAGACACTTCTAAAGAAGAGAATGTCTTGATTTCTGACTGGAAGAATCTTATGGACAGAAAAAAAGTTTTTTGGAAACAGAAATCTAGAGCTCAGTGGCTCAAAGAGGGGGACAGGAACATGGCCTTCTTTCATCTCTCAGCGATGAAATACAGTTAGGCTAACTCCATAATGAAGCTATGTTTGGATAATGGCAACATTATAACTGAAGATAATGAGATAGGGGAACAAGCCAGGATATTCTTTCAGAATTTGCTGACTGAACAAACTAATGATGATGGGAATGATGGAACTATGAATCAATTCATTGATAAAATCCCCTATTTGATAACTGAGGAAGACAACCTGGAGATGTTAAGGCCTATATCCGAGGAGGAAGTCCGTGTTGTTTTATTTTCTATGGATTTTTTCAAAGCCCCGGGTCCTGATGGCTTCCCTCCTATATTCTTCCAGGAATATTGGGATATAGTGGGAACGGATCTTACTGCTGCTGTCTGTGACTTCTTCATATCAGAGAAACTTTTGAAACAAGTTAATAATACTTTTATAGTACTTGTTTCTAAAAGGTCGCAACCCACACACCTTTCGGAACTCAGACCTATTAGTCTGTGTAACACTATTTATAAGCTCTGCACTAAAGTGCTGGTTATGAGAATCCAACTTTTTTTTAGACACTGGGAACCTTGGCAATCCATAATTTTGTCTAAAAAAGGTTGGATTCTCATAACTAGCACTTTAAGCAGAGCTTATAAACAGTGTTACACAGACTAATAGGTCTGAATTTCGAAAGGTGTGTGGACTGCGACATTTTAGGAACAAGTACTATAAAAGTATTATTAGCTTGTTTCAAAAGTTTATCTGATCTGAAGAAGTCACGGACAACAGTAGTAAGATCCGTTCCCACTATATTCCAATATTCCTGGAAGAATATAGGAGGGAAGGAATATAGGAGGGAAGCCATCAGGACTCGGGGCTTTAAAAGAACCCATAAAGAATAAAACAGCACGGACTTCCTCTTCGGATATAGGCTTTAACATCTCCAGGTTGTCTTTCTCAGTTATCAAACATGGGATTTTATCAATGAATTGATTCATAGTTTCATCATTCCCATCATCATTAGTTTGTTCAGTTAGCGAATTTTGAAAGAATATCTTGGCTTGTTCCCCTATCTCATTATCTTCAGTTGTAATGTTGCCATTATCCAAACATAGCTTCGTTATGGAGTTAGCCTTCCTGTGTTTCATGGCCGAGAGATGAAAGAAGGCCGTGTTCCTGTCCCCCTCTTTGAGCTACTGAGCTCTAGATTTCTGTTTCCAAAAAACTTTTTCTCTGTCCATAAGATTCTTCCAGTCAGAAATCAGGGCATTCTCTTCTTTAGAAGTGTCTTCGGAATCATCTCTTTGAGCAATCTGCTGCTGGATATTTGTAAGTTTTTCGGCTATGTTTTTCTTTTGATGAAAGACCCGACCAAAGCTATATCTATTCCATCCATGAACTTCATGTTTGATATGCTGAAGTTTTTTGACTATTCTGAACATAGGAGTGCCCTGGATAAGAATTTGCCACCATTGGGCTACCAATTGTCTGAAGTCTTTATGTTTAATCCACATAGTTTCAAAACAGAAGGGGAAAGGACCACATTGTCCCTGATCTTTTCAATTGAGGAAGATAGGGCAATGATCGGACATGGTTCTAGGAAAACCCTGCAAGTGCATATTATGATAATCATTCCAGTTACTAGAAATAAGGAATCTATCTAACTTAACTTGGATCATTTGGTCTCCTCTTCTTCTGTTAGACCAGGTGAAATTTTGATCTTGCAATTCAACATCCAACAATCCCCAATCATTTATAAATTCATCAAAGTCAAACATGTTGCCAGAGTAATCAATAATCCCACCCTGTTTTTCGGAAGGGTATAACGGAGTGTTAAAGTCTCCAGCGAGCATCCATCTAGTGTGTGGGGTGTTAGTTCTGAAGCTACTCAAATCGGTCCATAAATTTTGCCTCAATGCTCTGTTGTTCGAGTCATAGACATTGATCAACGACCAGTTTAAAGAGGACAATGAGAAGTTAATAATCAAAAAATGTTTATTATAAGCAATAAGAGATCCTTGAATTTTAGCACTGTTCCACATAGTTACAACCCCACCTGAAGCCCCTTCAGCGGGACTAATGCAAAAAGCAGCCTTAGGCCATATGTAGTCAGCTATTTTCTTAAAACTCTCCTCATTCATCTTGACCTCTTGGAGTAATAAAATATCTAATTTATTATCTAGAATGCAGTTTTTAACCTCAAACTGTTTCGCGGGGCTATTAAAGCCCCTTAGGTTCCAGGTAAAATTCTCATTTAGAGGATTTGAGAGAATGTGTCTCTAGTGTTTTCTGTTTACCACTGGCAATCTCTCGTTTTCTTGTTTCTCTTAGGGGTTGGTTTCCCTTGTTTGGGGTCTGTGCCAACATTTACAGATTTTTTACCTTTGCGGTTCTTTTTTTTGGGGTAACCCATTCTTCCTGTTCATTGCTACTGTGATTTTGTCCTATTTCACCTGTCACTGAATAATTGCCTGATTGATCGCTTACTTCCAGAGCATGGGAAGTATTTGTGTTTGAATGTAAGGCTATTTCTCCTTCAGTATCTACTATTTCTGGAGGTAGTTCCAATTGATCATCTCTTAAAACTTTGCCTTCTGCATCATCCCCATTTATCGGTTGGGCACGTATTACTCCTTCCTTAGACATATTGCTCTGTTATCCAAAGAGTTATCTGTGTCTATTAAACCTTTTGACTATCATTGTCCAAGACCTTGTTATTCTCCTCTAGGACAACTTTTTCCCCATTACCAGAGACCTCCTTCTGACCAGCGTTTCCCCTAACCTTTTCAGCATTATCGGCATTTTCTGCATTACCCCCCATTCCCTGACTGCCAGAGTTTCTGGATTTGTGAGACTGATCCTCACCTTCAATCGGGGAAACATCTTTCCTTCCCATTTGCTTCGCCTTACACTGGGTCATTATATGTCCCTTTTTTTTTGCATATTTGACAGAAAGTGGTAGCATTTTCATATATGATCGGCTGAGTCCAAATCCCATATTTAGAGTTTAACTCTAGGGACGTGGGAAGGGTCTGATTAATCTCTACATTGACACACAACCGAGCATACACGCATCTGGATTGCATTCTGGTGGTGTGATCTACAGTGACGTATTGGCCAATAGAGTTGCCAATAGCCGTAAATATTTTTTCATCCCATAATTCCAATGGGAACCCTGGCAATCTTACCCAAGCAGGAGCAGACTTGCTGAGGTCCGAGTTGGGGTCGAACCCCGGTTTCCAAGAGCACAAGGCAAGCGAATGTGGACCATATAGCCATGGTCCTCCATCAAGAATAGCTATCATATCCTCCTTATTCGTAAATCTAAATAGGAATAAGCCTCTTGCCATAGCAGTGATCGAGACACTACCTTTGATTCTCCACCGAGACATTACCCATTTCCTAACCATCTCAATATTAGGACGGAAGGAGAAAAACTTACCTACTAGCGCAAGGTCCATGGTCGCCACGATTTCCTCAACCAGATCATCCGGGATAGTCAGGGCCGTACCCTCAGTGGAATCATTTTTGACAGGAAGGCTCGACATGCTTTTAGTAGAACACGTCTTTTCCCCCGTTAACACTTTCTTCCATCCGTTGGAAGGAACATCCTCTATCAGATTCAGGGCCCCAGAGGCTACTGCCATAGGCAGTAGCCTCCATTGGATCCGTAAGCACTCAGAGAGCCTTACAAGGTGGGAAAAAACCAGTTTTCAAACTTTTTTCCCCAGAGCAATTTTTTTTTTTTTTTTTTTCCCCCCTTAAAAGGTTATGTTAAGTGGAGAAAATGAAATAATTACTAAATTAAGGTGGGTAATGATACAAGATTAAGAGCAAGTATTTCAGAGAGAGATGGACAACAAAGTTGGTAATACAATTTAAATTGGGAAGCTCTATAAGTCATTTGCATTAAAGGGAAGTTAAGAAATTGGTAATATTTGAGTGGTTGACAAAATAGTTAGGAATAATTAAGTTAATCAATGAAATTAAGTTAAGAATTAAGAAATGAACAGGGAAAAAAAGAATAAATATTTAGTAATGAGAGTGGCAAAGGACAAAGATCTAACACATCATCGAATTCTTAATTAGATTAATGATTGGTCCCTAAGAATAGTTTAACTCCGAACCTCCATCCCTATTTAAGTTGTTATTATACTTGTGAATTTCATTGGCTTCTCTTAATCGCCTTTTGAAGTAGTGGTCCTCGATGGCCAATACCTTGGTTTGATCGGTGCAAATGTGATGAGTTTTGAAGGAGTGTTCTGCTAAAGCTGACATTAACTACCCTTTCCTTGTTAATATCTGCAACATGTATGTTGACCCTAGTGTTGATGGAGCAAACCGTCTCTCCAATATATGCAACCCCGCAAGAGCAATCAATTTTCTGCATTCCACTTCCAAGAGTTGGCTCTATCTTGTATTTGGTCGACTTGATTATTCTCCTAATTGTTCTCTGAGGGATGAAGGTAGTATGAATGTTCATGCTAATTTTATTTCATGGGATTTTGGAATTCACACTAAGTATCGCATTTCACTACATTAGTCAGGGGCAGCTCAATCCTTGTGACTTAGCACAAGCTGTGTATTGGTCTAAAAATTAGTTTCCAGTAAGACATGTAACTCTTCATTGAGTTCCAAGCATGTAACATGGTATGCTTTGGCATTATATGTGAGCATTCTCATAGTTTTCTTGTTTGGCTTTCAATGGGTATAGTTTTTTCATTGTTTCCTTTTTATGAATAGAGAAGTATTTGGTACAATCTGTATTTCTTTAAATCTGTAACTTATTTGACGATTTTTTGGAACTCTTATCAGATATTTGGGGATGCGACACATGTTAATGTCAGTCACATTATTCATGATCTTTCATTTGGGCCGAAGTACCCTGGAATACACAATCCACTAGATGGTACTACTCGTATACTTCGAGACACCAGTGGAACTTTTAAATATTATGTGAAGGTTAATCCTATGCTACATTAACTTATTTTCTTATACAACCCATTTTCATAGAACATTTTTGTTGCTGTCCATTGAGGCAACGAGGCATTTTGTAAACTGAAGGTATAGGAAACCTTGGTTGGGTTATTAACTTATTGCTTTGTAGTTACATAGTGGCATGCAAAACAAATAACATACTTCACCGTTGGTGTGACTCGTGAGCATGTATAAAGTCTTTGATCTAACTTTTGGAATAATATTTTTGATCTTCATATCTTTCTGTGACAGATTGTACCCACTGATTACAAATATCTATCTCGGCAAGTTTTGCCAACCAATCAATTTTCTGTGACAGAGTACTTTGTTCAAATGAAGGAGTATGACAGGACTTGGCCAGGTTAATTGCATACGTATAGATATAATTTGTTGGTTTCTGCAAGGTTTCAAAAATTCGACTGATCCATGTAGTTTCTGTAATGCAGCTGTATACTTTTTATATGATCTTTCTCCAATCACTGTAACCATCAGGGAGGAAAGACGGAGTTTCACTCACTTCATTACACGGCTTTGTGCTGTGCTTGGGGGCACATTTGCTCTCACAGGTTTGCAATGCAAAAGATGTTCTATATTTATTGAAGATTTTATGCATTGCATGTATTGATATATGTATTTTAATGGTCAAAATAAGTTTTAAAACCATCTATGCACATTTTCTAATATAGAATATTCTAATCGCTTGGTGATTTGGACTATAACATTTAAATTTTATATAATAATTCATTTTTTTTTCCCCCACCTTCTGATTCCAATAGGAATGCTGGATCGGTGGATGTATCGTCTTATTGAAGCTGCAACCAAATCTTCAAAGTTAAGGATTTTCTGAGCTGTTCTAATTGAGGTGCATGGACTGAGCTAGTCGACTTTTGCTTTTCAATTATTTGTGGCTTTTTTCAAAGAGGTCATTCTGCCAAGAGATGTGTACGCCTTGGTGTTTCTTTGTAACCATTATTTTTGAATTAATGTTTTTCAAATCATTGTTACATTGTTAAACAAATTTGTCCATTCTATCTTGCTTTGCCAAATCTAATGCCACCTTCTTGTCAAGTTCCATTATTGTATTTGTCTTGGCATACAAAAGGCTTTCATCTGATTGTGGAAAGAAGTAAATTCCATTCATCTGTTGGAACAAAAATATTCTTTCTAATTATTGTACTAAGTAGAGGAAGTTGAACTGTTTCAGAATCAGTCATGTCTGTTTCTGGAAAATACTTAACTCTTCGTTTGTAGAGCGCAAGGTAATTTATAAGCTTAAGTATATTCAATTTTAAGTGTTTCCTTCCTCAGCATGACTGGTAAGACAAATTTATATTCATGTCTAGCACAACCTACTTCTCATGTCGCTCGTATCAATTGAGTGTGAAAAGACAATTATAGATTTTAAATCTGAGCAGGCTAAACATGTTGGCAAGGGTTTTAACTTCTCGCTGTTACAGCTCCCTACTGAGAAAGTTATGGACTTGATAAAGCTCTTGACGATATGAGAACCAGGTTATTTTTTTGTAGGTTTGCAAGCATAACCCGTTTGCCATTAACAAAGCAGGACTTAACTCTTCATCTACATGGTTCAAATGATGCCTTGAAGCTGATATTTGAAAGGGCACTCGGTTTTCCGCCTTAATTGGCTTTCAAAGTACATAGATTGAGATCCATATCTATCCTCCTCTTATGCAAGAAAGGATCAGAAATAAATTCATTATATTGTGATCCATCTCTAAACAGGGATTTTATGACTGTCATCGAGGGCTTGAAAGTAATTGCTAATCCCTTGTGGTAGTTTTGATATTTTTGTTTATAGAAAATTTGGTTTAAAAATTGTACATTTTTAAAATAGCATGAAAACACGTTTTATACATGATAACCATGATGCAAAATTGAGCCGAGTCCCCCTTGTTCTGGAAAGAACATGTTTTTAGAGAAATTGACATTTTTGTCTCTTATAAAAGAAATTTAGGATCAAAATATACACTAAATATTTACTAATATTAATTACATGAGACTAGTGAACACACATGTTACATCATGAGCAATATATATATATATAATTAACAAATTTCAGCTAATGGAGGAACATACTCCAAATACAATTTCCTCACATTATGGATGCAGTACTAGTTTGAGTCTATGAGTGGACTGCCACAATATCTGGATTTGTTCAGCCCACTGCTCATCGGGCGTGCGTGCACGTGATATATGTGTGTGTGTGTGTGAGTGATATATATATATATATATATCACACACACACATATGTATGTATGTATATCACAATGCAATTTCCTCACATTATGGATGCAATACTAGTTTGAGTCTATGAGTGGACTGCCACAATATCTGGGTTTGTTCAGTCCACCGTTCATCAGGGGCGCGCACATGTGTGATATATATATGTTCTGTGTGATATATAATATCTCTCTCTCTCTCTCTCTCTCACACACACACACACATCACACAATATATGTGCTATATATATGTGTGTGTGTGAGATATATATATACACGTGTGCATGACCTTGATGAGCGGTGGGCTGAACAAATCCAGATATTGTGGCAGTCCATTCATAGACTCAAACTAGTATGGCATCCATAATGTGAGGAAATTGCATTTGGAGTATGTTCCTCCATTAGCTGAAATTTGTTAATTGAATGTTTGTCTTCACAATTATCTTTCTATGATCTCTTTATAACCCTGGGAAATCACTACATGTGTGTTTGTGTGTGTGTGTGAGTGATATATATATCACTCACACACACACAAGTAGTGATTTCCTAGGTTTATAAAGAGATCATAGAAAGATAATTATATCACTCACACACACACACACAAGTAGTGATTTCCCAGGTTTATAAAGAGATCATAGAAAGATAATTGTGAAGACTATCACTCACACACACACACACATCACACGTGCATGCGATGAGTGGTGGGCTGAACAAATCTAGATATTGTGGCAGTCCACTCATAGACTCAAACTAATACTGCATCCATAATGTGAGGAAATTGCATTTGGAGTATGTTCCTCCATTAGCTGAAATTTGTTAATTGAATGTTTGTCTTCACAAATATCTTTCAATGATCTCTTTATAAACTTGGGAAATCATTACTTAAAACTGACGTGTAATAATAGAGGATGGAATTAGTGGGGACGTCCGTTACAAGTCTAAAATGATGCCTTAAAATTATCTATCCCATTGAATTAAATTGAATGCTTTTAATAACGTCCATTGAAAGGCAAGTAGAAAAATTCAAAAAAAAGGATTTGTCATAAATAATATTTGGTGAAAAATGACTAGTGTTTTGACTAGAAACTCGAGAAAACCATTTGGGCTTTTTCGAAAGTTAAATCTCTAGCAAATTTCAAGTGATTCCCTAGGTACAACTCATCTTTAAAAAGTAAAGTTTGTCAAAGGCATCAGCGTGATGAATAATTTCAAAATTTAATTTAATTAAAACTATGTTGACATTTTAGAATGTAAGTATAAGAATATAGTTTTGACTTAACAATAATGATAATTGATTTTATTTGGGCAAATAATCAGTATTTGAAGACAATTTATAATATAAATAAGATCTTAGTTAATGCTTGACTTTACATATTTCAATGTATTCTAAACAAATTTTTTCTCATTCATTATATAAGGGGCTTCCAAGAGTTGCTTAGAATAAGTCCATTGGCCTCATTTAAATTTTGGGCAGTATTCTTTATCTCAAATGCCTCTCGTACTCTTGCTTATTTCATCATTTCAAAAAGTTAAATTTTAAATTGAAATTTTGTTAACAATGTATGATTGAGAGAAGGAATATGCTTCTTGAGAGAGAGTAAGTTTAAGATGAACAAACTTTCAAAATCAGAGTGCTAATGGATGGAGTTTAGAAGGATTAATTATTATTATTCTGAGTTGGATTTTGATTTAGGGGCATGCCAAGGTTTATGCAAACTTGCATCAACCAAAAACAGAATGTGATGTGTTTTCTTTGATTTTTGGGTTGTAGTGTTGTTTGCATGAGTTTATTTACCTCTTGGAATTATGTTACAAAAGTATTCCTTTACCACAGAAAGCGTAGAGATGTTTTGATTGTTGCTGTTTGTTTGTTGAGACTGTTAAGTCACATAAATTTGTTGGAGATGATTATTCAATTATGGTATGAGTTAGCTGATGAAATTTTGTGGGGTCATAGAATATGACACATTTCTACCAAATTTTCAGACTATTTGGAGTTATTGTAGAAACGTATCAATTATTACACTAGTAAGAGGTTTCTTTACTTGTGGTAATGTTGCAGAAGGAATTATATGTTGAAAGTTGGTGGAATCATGAAACCTAACATTTATAACATTTGCATAAAAATTTAGATCATTTGGAGTCATCACAGAGACATCGAATGTTACACTATCTATAGGTTTCCTTGTTTGCAATAATGTTTCAGAAGGCATTAAATGATGAAATTTTGTGGGTTCATAGAAAATGTCACATAGAATGTGTATAAAATTTTAGACTATTTGGAGTTATCGTTGAAAAGTCATGGCGGTTTCTTTTAGGTTAAGCTTGTGTTTCTAGTCAGAAGGTTCATGACCTTGTAGTTTATCTCTGGTAAAAAATGGCTCACCAAATTTGGAGTGGTTTTATAAAATTTAGTCTACAAGTTGTTTCAAAATTTAGCTCAATTGGATATGTGAGGCAAAAGTTATGATAGTTTTTAGAAACTATCATTTTTCCTAAAGATGCATCTGTTTAGTCTATAGAAGGTTTATGATTGTGTGATATAGTTGCGATAAGAGTTGAGTTACCAAATTTAGAGCAATTTCATATAATATAATTTAGAAAGTGTTTCAAATTTCAACTCAATTGGATAAGTGAAGACAATTATGATAGTTTTTGTAACTGTTATTTAGTTAGAAAAATGCATGTGTACCCTGATGGTTCATTACCTTGTGCCAAAGTCGTGGTAACATTTAGGTTACCAAATTTGGTGAGTTTCTAAGAAATGTAATTATCTGGACATGTTTCATATTGTAGATCATTTGGATGCACAAAGTTAGAGTTGCAGAAGTTTTAGTAACTGTCATTCTTCTTGAATATGTCATGTAGTTTGCATCAATTAGCAAGGTTGTACTTTACCTACGGTAATACGTGTTAAGATTTAAATGATGAAATTTGGAGAGGTGATGAAAATCATTGTCTATGAGCTGTGGTTTAAATTTCGTATTCATTAAATCAATGACGTGGAAGTTATGGTTGTTTTTCTAACTATCGTTTAGCTTGAAATGTCACCTGACAATTTCTGATAGTTAAGTGTGGATCTTGAAAAAAGTAAAGGTTGTCTCATTATTGTATGTTATGTGGAGGTTAGGGAAGTTGAAGAGACTTCCCATGAAACTGGGGATGCTAAGAGGGAATACAAGAGGTTTTTTGGGAAAGAGTTTTGGAAGAGACAAGCTAGGAAGGAACATAACTCTCTAGGAGTAGAGCAAAGAGTTATATCAATTCAAAAAGGACTATATAAGAGTCTAGGACTCTTTCATGTATATTTAAATAACCCTATAAAAATGTGAGTGTGAGTGTGCTTTAGATTATGATTTATATTTTGTTGTGTGAAATGCATTAATATAATCTACGTTGTGTGACAATCAATTGTTTGACAAAATGTGCATGTGTCCATGGATGTTGAAATCCCTTAAATTGCCTCTCTCTATTTTTCGTGTTTGCACCAAATAATATCAGAGCAAGGTAGTGTCCTTGCAGTTGTGATACACTCCCCAATGTATGTGGTAGGCTATGAGAGAGAAGTTTACATAGAGTTGCAAGTTGTTGAGAAGCTTGCATAAGGGGTTGCAAGTATGTGAAGCCCTGTAAAAGTGTGAGAGAGTTTGTGAGACTCAATTTGGAGTTCCACTGCAAGTTATGAAAGAGGAGCTTGCTGATTCGTGGTAAGAAATACTACACGAGAAGAGCACGTGAGATGGGTGAGTTGACATAGATGTTGAAAGTGTTCTAAGAGAAACTGGATATGATGGGAAATACTACACATGGTGATAATGGTGTAGTTACATAAGATGGTGATGAGAAAGAATTGATGGTAGGGTTATCTCTACAAGTGCGAATAGATGCATTGGATAAAGGTCAAGCAAGTGGAGGAAAAGAGACCAACATATGAAAAAGCCCAGACAAAGTTGTGGTGAAGAAAAAGGGTAAATTCTTTAATAATATTTTTTTGTTTTGTGGAAAGGGAAGTACAAAACAATGCATGATTTGGATAGTTGAGCTTGAGTTATATATTGTGCATATGAATGTTATTGACCCTGTGAGGGTAAAGACTGCATGTAAGAAATTGTGAAAATACAATTGTGTAATGGAAGGATCACCAAGTGAGAAGACAAACAAAAGGTAAGCAAAGGTTTTGTGAGTGGAAACATATGGTTTTCACAATGTTAGGTCGATTTGTGCACCCAAAATTATAGTTAGGATGGTTGAAAAAGTTTTGTGTGAAGAGGCATGAGAGCATTAGTGAGAATAATATTGCCAAAAGAAGCAATAATGATGGGGAGCTATCATGTGAGCTACGAAAGACTATTTTGAGAAGTAGCATGGACATGAATAGGTGCACGAAATCGCAGGTTATCTTGGAGGGCAACAAGGAGAGGCTTCTATATGTAGAGCCTACTTATGATTTCCAGAACAACAATGTGTATGAGAGTTGTGAGCAGATCATAGATAGATAAATCCTTATGATAAATGATGGAGAGGTGATAGTAGTTGAAGCAGAAAATGAAGACCCATTGTGTGATGATGGGCATGTGATTGTGAAGTCCCATGAGTGGGCAAATGTTAAATTGTTCTTGGTTCATGATGACAACAAGATTGTCACTTTTCTTTTAGATGGTAGTAAGGTTGAGGATAACCAAGGCATGATATATGTTTTTATGAATGAAGATTGCAGCCATGTAGAGCTGTAGGTGAAGGAAAATTGCAGTCAAGAAAAGTTGCATGTTTCTTTAGAAAGAGCTTTGAATGTAGATGTTGTGCGCTAGTGCACACAAAGAGAGTTCGATAGAGGTTCAACCATGTGATAGAGTTGAAAATAGAGGTATGGATGAGGAGAAGATAGCCTTGGAAGTGATTGCTATGGAGCTTTTGAGAGATCATTGTGAGAATGAAAAGCATGAGAAGCATGCTAGCGTTGGAGGAGGGTTAAACAACATGCATTTGGAGCATGATGAGATGATTTATAAGGTGAATGAGGGAACTCTTGTTTTCCCTAATATGTTTGTGCATTGTGCAGGTTTAGTGATAGATAAAATAACGAAAATAAGGATTGTTCTTGAGGTGATATTAGATGATATGGAATATCATTTAGAGGCTTTTGTGTATGTTTATTCAATTGCGTTGAGATTGGAGTTGATATAAGAGATTGTAGCCATGAGTGAGAAGCTATAAATGGTAGTTTGTGATGTTATGAATGATCTAACCATTGGTTGAACAAGGTGTGAACAAAGCCAAGAAGACTTTAGATGGAGGTGGAAGGATAGTAGTGGGTTTGAATCCACATGGGAGTGTGCGATGCATGAAATAACATCTTGGTGGTGGTGGATGGATGAGAGTGGGTTTCAGCGCTCATGTGAGTTGATTGAGAGATGGTTATGCCTTTCGCAGAGGAGGATGGATGATGTTGGGTCTAAGCTCACAAAGGAGAGAGATTGTGGTGAGTCAAATACCACAAGGAGAGAGCAAAAATGTGAAGAGAAGAGAAGAGAAATCAATATGTAAGAGTTAAAAATGATACAAAAAAAGAACAAGCAATTGATTTATGTGGTATGTTGAAAGGGGATGTTATGGTCACTTTGTTTCATGACCAAAAGAGTAGTTTTGCCACTTATCTCGTCCATGTGAGTTGGAGCTTACATTTTATAAACCTTAGGTGTCTAATGCAAGAGTATCTTAGGGTTTGTGAAATCTTGCACCAACTAAAAACAAGGTGCGAGATGTTTTCTTTGATTTTTGGGTTGTGGCGTTTATATGAGCTTGTTTACCTCTTAGAATTATGTTGCAAAAGTATTCATTTGCCTCAAAAAGTGTAGAGACCTTTTGACTATTTTTGTCAGTTTGCAACGACTGTTAAGTCACATAAATTTGTTGGAAATGGTTCGTCAAGTGCGGTATGAGTTAGTTGATGAAATTTTGTGGGATCATAGAATATGACACTTACAACATCTCTAATAGTTTTCAAACCATTTGGAGTTACGACAAAAACATACCAATTGTTACACTAGTAGGAAGCTTTCTTACTTGCGATAATGTTGTTGAAAGAATTAGATGTTGAAACTTGGTGGGATCATGAAACTTAACATTTACAACCTCTACACAAAAATTTAGATCATTTGGAGTCATCGCAGAGGGGTACCGACTATTACATTGTCTATAGGTTTCCTTGTGGTAATATTTCAGAAGGCATTAGATTATGAAATTTTATGAGTTCATAGAAAATGTCACCTAGAATATGTGTACAAAATTTCAGAGCATTTAGATTTATCGATGAATTTTTTTTGCTATTTATTTTAAGTAATGCTTGTATTTCTAGGCAGAAGGATCATGACTTTGTGGTTTATTTTCAATAATAACTGGGTTACCAAATTTGGAGCGGTTTCATAAATTGTAGTCTACAAGTTGTATTTTAAATTTTAGTTCAATTGGATATGTGAGGCAAAATTTATGATAGTTTTTATTAACTGCCATTTTGCTTGAACATGCATCTGCCTAGTTTGCAAAAAGTTTATGATTGTGTGGTATAGGTGTGGTACAAGATGAGTTATCAAATTTTAGATCAATTTCATATTATGTAGCCTAGAAGATGTGTTCCAAATTTAAACTCAATTAGATAAGTGGAGACAAAGTTATGATAGTTTTTGTAACTATCACTTAGCTAGAAAAATACATTTGTGTAGCTTGACGATTCACTATCTTGAGGTAGAGTTGTGATAAGAATTAGATTGCCAAATTCAGTGGGTTTATAGGAAATGTAATCATCTTTCCATGTTTCATATTTTATATCATTTAGATGTACAAAGTTAATGTTGCGAAAGTTTTAGTAACTGACATTCTTCTTGGAAATGTCATTTGTAGTCTACATCAATTAGCAAGGTTGTTCTTTGTTTACAATAATGTGTTTTAAGATTTAGATGATAAAATTTAGAGAGGTGATGAAAGCCATTGTCTATAAGTTATGGTTCAAATTTCATATCCATTGGATTAATGATGTGAAAGTTATGCTGGTTTTTTTTAACTATTATTCAACCTAAAACATCTCCTGACAGTTTTTGACAGTTAGGTGTGGATCTTGAAAATTGAAGGTTGTCTCACTATTGTACATTATGTGGAGGTTGGGGAAGTTGAAGATACACCCGATGAATTTGGAGGTGTTAATAAGAATACACGAGGTTTTTTGTGGAAGAGTTTTAGGAGAGACAAGTTGGGAAGGCGCAAAACTCTCAAGGAACATAACAGAGAGTTGTATCGATTCAAAAAGGATTGTATGAGAGTCCATAATTTTTCATGTTTTGCAATAACCTTGTAGAGACATGTGTCAATGTCAGTGTGTTCTTTAGATTATGATTTATATTCTTCTGTGTGAAATACATTAATATAATTTGTGTTGTGTGACAGTTAATTGTTTGATGAAATGTGCAAGTGTGTTCATGGATGTTGAAATTCCTGCAACACGGAAGATAAAGACAGAACTCAGATGGTCCCCCTCTCATTTTGTGCTTGCATCAAATTTACATTCTCAATTATGTGCATACAACGATGGCATGTAAATGTTTGTTGCATGTGCATTCAATGTTTGTGATTTTGTGTTTCATGATGTGTGCACATGCAAGTTGTGTTTTGATTCATGCTTATGTTTTTTGTTTGCATGCTTTTAAGAGGTGGTTTGGCATAATTCTTTAGGGATGAGATGATTCATCGTTCAACACATCCAATTTTTTTTAAAAAAATCTAAAAAATCTTGCTTCATGTAGTGTTGAGCATGGCATTTTTAAGAAGGAAAAAACTCATTTGTGAAAACTATCCAAAAATGGATCTCTTATTAGAATTTGGATGAACTGACTCATGTTATGACACTGACAAGAGATGTGAAAATTTTGATTGTAGAAGGGGGAGAATGGTTGACTAGTTGTTTTGTGGTACAAATTAAGTGGCCCTAAATGGACTCTTTTTCATATGTTTATGTCTCTTTCCCATACCGTTGGGTATATAGAAAGGGTGGGCTTCTCCATACCGATGGGTGTAAAAGAATGATGTGTATAAAGAAAGGTCTGGTATATCGATCTAACATTATATAGAAAGTGAGACCTATATACCTGGAGTGATAAGAAACTAATCCATCACATGCAATCTTAATAATGGCTGCACAAACTCTAAAATTATTTTTGTCGGATTCATAGCTACTCAAAGACGATAACTATTCTACTTGGAAGACAAAGATAAGAACTCAACTAGAATTTAAAGAAATTTGGCCTATTTAGATGATTCATACACTCGACATGTAATAAATGTTGACCAATAACGTAAATATGACGAATCCAATCAGATGGCAAAATTGATCATACTGCCTAGGGTATCGAATGAAGTGCAAACACACATCCATGAAGCCAAAACCGCTAAGGAAGCTTGGGACAAGCTCCAAAGTGTATATGAAGTCAAGAATGAGAGCACAATTCTACATCTACAAAATCAACTCCACTCTCTCAAATTGAGATCCAGTGAAAAAGTGGAGGCTTTTCTTAGAGGTGTTTCAAAGCTAAGGGCATCACTTCAATCCTTTGGTGAAACAATTTCAGATGACTCTCTTGTACCCTTTGTCTTAAGAGCTCTACCACCCTCATATAGGATTTTTGTGACCACTTTGACTGTCACAAAATAGAAACCAAGTTTTGAAAAACTTATGAATATGTTGCAACAAGAAGAGTCTTTTAGTACTCAAGAAGAACGAGAAAAACATGTTATGGCTTCTAATCAACAAAAAGGCAAGAAGCCATTCAAGTCTTCATCAAAACAAAATCCAAGGCAAATTTTACAAGGAGGCAAGTCACAGAAACAATGTCTCATTTGTGGTCGTCAGGGACATGAACTCAAAGATTGTTGTTATAATACCTTCAAGAAAGGTTCTTCTAGTGGTCAGATGTCCATTAACCAACAATCATCCCCTACGACATCTAGTAAACCACAGGGACAAAGAAAGGGAAGTTGGCAAAAGAAACCTAAACAAGGTAATGTTGTTGAACAAGAAGAAAATGATGATGATGGAGACTCCCTGTACTCTGTTGATGTTCATGGAGAATCTTCTTCACAAAGTGACATATGATATGTTGATTTGGGTGCAACCCGACATATGACAGGAAGAAAAGATTGGTTTTCAACATTGGACACACCCAACAAAAAACATGTTTCATTGGGTGATGATACCTCATACAGTGTGCAAGGAATTTGTAACATTGCCTTACCTCTTGGCACACAAACCTGCTAAATAACAAATGTTTTATATGTACCTTGTTTAACTAAAAATATATTATCAGTCAGTCAACTCTTGGACCACAATTTGAAGATTCACTTCGACTATAAAGGTAGAAAGAAAATGTGTTTGATCGGAGATAAATCAAAGAACTCAAAATTTGTTGCAATAGCATAAAATATGAACTGCATGTTTCAGCTTGATTTCATTTAGAAAAACAATTAGGCACTCACAGTAAAGGACACATACTTCACATAGTTGTGGCATAGATGATTTGGTCACATTAGTTTTAAATAGCTTGACACACTCCACCATTATAACATGGTAAGAGGATTGAAATAGAATCCGGTCGAAAAATAAAGACCCACCACTTAGATCGTGGGGGGGGGGAGAATTCACCAGTAACGAATTCAAAGCATTTTTGCAAGAAAATGACATTTGTCATCAAATGGCACCTCCACATACACCACAACAAAATGCAGTTGCTAAACAAAGGAATCATACTATCATGGAAATGGTGTGATGTATGCTACATGATTTTCGTTTGACAAAGGCATTTTGGGCAGAAGTGGTGAAAATCATAGTCTATCTGCTCAACAGAGTTCCCACTACAACTCTTGATGGCTTAACACCACATGAAACATGGTCAGGGAAAAAGCCATCTATATCACATCTTCGAGTTTTTGGATGCCAAGCAAGTATGCACATTCCCGAAGAAGAATGAACTAAACTTGATATGAAAGCCAAAAAGTATGTGTTCTTAGGGTAGAATGAAGAAACACTTGCCTATAGACTCATGGATCCAAAAACCTGAAAAATATACACTAGCAGGGACGTTGAGTTCTTTGAGAAGACATAAGCAAAAGCTCCTTCTACAATCTCACTTGATAAACCAATCAGTCCCATAGAAAATGCAGAAGATGGCAATCCACCATTAGATGATAATGATGGTAGGAATAATAGTGAAGCTCCACCACCCACAAAAACTACTCAACGTATACCTAAATGGTATACAAGTACACTAAGAGATCCTAAATTAGACGGTGTTTCAGATACATCCACCACTGGACCAAGGACTCATAGTATGGTTTGAGGAGAGGTCAATTTGGCTTTAATGAGTATCGTTGTTGAGTTTGTTGAGTCTTGTATAGTTCAGGAAGCCCTACATTTGAAACCTTGGAAGGATGCCATGGATGCATAATATAGTTCACTGATGAAGAATAAAACATGGCATCTTGTAGACCTTCCACCAGGGAAGAAGCCAATCAGATGCAAATGGATCTTTAAGACAAAGTACAAAGCAGATGGCAGTCTCGACAAGCATAAGGCAAGGTTGGTTGTAAATGGGTATGCTCAGAGAGAAGGCATCGACTATGAGGAGACATTTGTTGCCATAACTAAGATCAAAACAATCAGGATGATTTTTGTTCTAGTTGCATAGTTTGGTTGGAAAGTCCATCAAATGGACATCAAAAGTGCCTTTCTTAATGGAGACTTATAGGAAGAAGTCGACATGACTCAACCAAAATGTTTTATCATTTTAGGAAAAGATAAAGTTTGTAGACTTGTAAAATCATTGTATGGTATAAAATAAGCTCCCAGGGCATGGCATATTAAAATTGATGAGCATCTCGTGAAACATGGATTCAAAAGGAGTCCATACGATCTCAATCTCTACCTCAAACAACGAGGGAGATAGTAACTATCGTTGTATATGTCGATGATCTAGTCATCACTGATAGTTCAGTGAAGATGATTGACAAAGAACGATCTAAATCAATCATTCGACATGATAGATCTTGGGCTTCTGCATTATTGTCTTGGTTTAGAAGTTTGGCAGAGAGAAAATCACATTTTTGTATCTCAACTCAAATATGCCAAGACAACGCTCAAAAAATTTCACATGATGGATAGCAAACAATTGCCACACCCATGGAGACAAAACTTCAACTGTCTTGAGCATATCCATCACCACAGGTAAATACAACTCTATATCGGTCGTTGATAGGGAGTCTTATTTCCCTGACTTATACTAGGCCAGACATCAGCTATGGTGTTAGTTATCTCTCAAGGTTCATGCAAGAGCTTAATGTTAGTCACTAGAAAGCAGTAAAGTGGGTATTGAGGCACATAAGAAAAACTATGGATTTTGACCTAGACTACAAGAAAAATGATAACTTCTTGACATGATACTTGAATTTAGATCATGCAAGGAACATTGATGACAAAAAATCTACTTTAGGATTTGGACCGATATCATGGGGGGGTAAGAAGCAAACTTATGATTCAAGATCCTCCATAGAATTAGAATATCATGTCGTAGGAGCTGTTTGTGAAGCGATCTGGCTCAAACGTATACTTGAAGGATTTGGGATGCCACAAAATCAACAAATATTTCTTCATGTAGACACTGAAGGAGTAATAAAGTTTATTCACAATCCTGTATTTCATGAGCGTACCAAACACATTGAGGTCCAACTACATTTCATTCGCAAACATGTTCAGAACAACATCCAACGTCATTATTTTCCAATAGATCAGTAACATGCAAATGTTTTCACTAAAGCATTTGTCCAGGAAAAATTTGAGGCATTTAGAGAATCTCTCTCTTGTTCACTTGAGACAATGTTGAATTAAGGGGATGGGGTGGGGATATTAGGTTTATCCTAAGGGGTGATTAATTCACCATTTGAAAATAAATATAATTGAGTAATATTTTATTACTCATGGTAATTATAATATTTAAATAAGATTATATGGACTTTCTATAGTTCATTTATATCTCCCATATAATATTAGGGAGTTTACATAGCTTTTGGATTAGGATAAGATAATGCCTATCCTATTATATATGGAATATTTTTGGCATTAATATTTGTATAAATTCATAAGCTTTGTAATGTTTTCGTTGAATGGAATATCTATCACTATTAATCCTCCTTAATAGAGCACATACGATTGATAGGTTATGATTGATGGGTCGAGGGAATAAATGAATTGACATCAAACAATGCCTCTCTTGAGCATAATGAACAATGTTATGAAGCTACATAACATATTACTCAACACCTTAGATTTTAATACATATTTCAAGCTCTTGAGGAGTCAAATGAAAAAGAGGACAAACCTATAGCGTTGGAGTAACCCCAAAAAAGGATTAAAACACAAAACCTAAAAGCTAGTATCTTGAAAGCTAATAAAGGCAAGTTCACAAGACATAAAATAAAAAAAACATAAGGATGAACAAGGGAAATGTAATAATAGGAGTGACACTTTCACATTATATTAGAAAGAATGAAACAAAGATGAATTTAAAGGAAGACAGAGCTATAAACAATAAGTTAAATGTGAGGAACCAAGAATTAACCAAATCTCTTTTTTAATGATGAAAATATGACAATCTTTAAGGAAAGGGAGAAGGAACAAACAAGGTGTGCAAGACCTTATTGAGTTATTATAAGAGGGAAACACAATTTATTTTACAAACATTGGAAAAGATAAACTATGTTAATAAATCAACATTGAATATTTAACTAGAACAATATTGTGTTATTGGGTTTTAATGAATCCTCTGTATTTTTTTTTTAATGAATTTACTTATTGATAAGACAATAATGTTCAATATAATAATATTTTAATTCTTATATGGGCAAAAATTCAAGATAGAGTTGTGTGTACTCATCCTAATGAATTGCAAGAATGCTTATTTTTATGGACATAAGTCGCTCCTTGGTTGGTGGTGAAAGTGACAATGAAAAGGATGGTGAAGTTAAAGAAGGTGGTCTTACAAGAGAGACAAAGGCTATTGTGTTACCTTACAAATATCCATATGGAATAAAGATTTGTAATTGATGGATTTTTTAAACTATAAAGGTAACATAATGTTATCGAACTTCTTAAACCACAAATTTCCTTAACATAATGTTTGCATTAGAAAATCAATATCAAGTTTAATCTAATGATACCATGCCTTGTCACATGATTTGTGTTTTCGAGGAGGTTTAGATATAAATTTATTAGATGGTTGTATCTTGAACTATAAAGGAGCCCCTTCTCCTTATAAAATAGGTATATGTATCACTAAAACATCCAAAATCTTCACATATTGAGTGATAAATGTGCCCCAATTCTTTCTACAAAATGATTCGTTAATTGTTTGTCACTAAAGCCTCCCAAGCCAAGTACCTTTGTACAATTTTTTTCTTTTTTTGTGTAAATGTGGCCTTTTTTAATTTAATTTGAAAGGTGGAAGAAATTATAATAATATTTACACAAGCGTGTATGTATTAAAAAGACCCATTTTACTTACTATAATGCTTTTTTGTAATAGAATCATGATGTAATTATTCGGATCATGTTCAACTCATCAAAATAAAGCTTTTGACTACTCACCATGCAATTGTAGTAATGTAATTTTGATAGAGGAAAAACTAAATAATATTATTTTTTGTGAGATGACTAAAGGAGAAGCGTTCCCATGTCCTTTCTTAAAATTCTTCATTTTAAAGACTTTAGATCAACAATAGTATTTTTACCTACATTATGGACTTTAGACATTTACGTACATACAATAAGGGTCTCGAGTTTTGGAATATCAATGCATAAACATGCATAAGATTACCTTTTATTTTTGAAATGGAAGTATACTCTTTTTGTTTTTATTGAGTAATATATATATTTTCCCATCAATTGGATGTTGTGCTTATTTGGAAAAAAATTGCACAATGTAGATATGAACTTGAATAAGTTGTTTTATTACAAATTGTATATTGATGATAATCTTTGTAGAAGGAATATGTCGTATAGTCCAACCTCCAAAAAATAAGTCATAAATGTTACATTTTTGTGTTGCCTTTCCAACAAAAAAAAAGAGGAAACAAATTATTGTAGCAAGGGACAAGTGAATCACTTTCATCATAGACTAATCAATTCAATGGAATGTTACCTAGGCTAAATATCGTAAAATCTATCTAATAAACATTACTCAAATAACCACATCACAAGAGAAAATAAACACGATTAATTGAATGATTCCCAAAATAATAGTCAAGGCACTTTTGCATCCTATATTTAATTTAAAGTTGTTTTTAACAATGAAATTCTAAAATAACAGATCATCCAAAAGGATCCAAGTTTCACAATCCTTATATTCTAGACTTAGTAATTAATAAACTAAATAATAGTATGGATCTTGAAGAATCAAGGGTTGTGGCTCTACAATAAGACTTGAAAAAGAGGAGATGATTATAAGAAAACTAGGCATGCCAAAGAAATTCGAAGACAAAAAAGACAATATATGGATCCAAAGGAAATGATGTTGGTGAGAAGGATTGTTAAGCATTTTTGTTGCTTCTATTTGTAATTGCTCCATGTGAGATTTTGTAGTAAGATGAAGGTGCACCTCAAGGACCTTACAACTAAAATGAACCCATGAACACTACACACATAGCTCCATACACAACATAGACACTTGTTAGGAATATAAAACACAGAGCAATATTAATGAATTAAATATGGAAATAAAATGCAGAAAACACAACACAATAGAGACATATTTTATGTGGTTCACCCAATATGGGCTACATCCACACACAAATAACCAGTCCTTATTATTCAGTCCAACAAATGAATAAAAAAACCTGCAATACAACCACTGCAATATCCTCTTCACTTGCACACAGTATGTCATTGTGATTACAATGCCCTCATATCAAAGGAGGGTTACATATTAGGGCAAAAATGTATAAACATAATTTTTACCTTTAGATCTGTGACCTAATAGTGAACGGTCCATATTTACTATGAAATTATAATATTTTATAATGCATTTTTAATAAAATTTTGCTTCAAGAGCACTGCCTCCAAAGCCCCACCAGGGGAGACTCCAATTATGGCCATTGCCCCCATAGACGCCCACGGTGACCCTAGTGGGGGGTGTTCCCCCCCACACCCCCTGTCAAGAATTGGGCGTTAAAATAAGATCAGGGTCCACTATCTAACGATCTCTCACTTGGAGACTAATTGTTTCAACTCCATCAATACAAATCTTGCTTAGAATTTTATTTGAACTTTGACCTTGGCATGTTTCTCATCTTCCTTGTTATCCTTGAAGACCTATTGAAGCTGAACCACTCTCAAGCTTCTCTTTAGTGACTGTCTTTGTTAACATATCTGCAGGATTCTAACTTGTATGGATCTTTTTCAACTTCAATTGACCATCCTCTAAAACTAAATGAATGAAGTGATATTTGAGTTGTATATGTTGAGTTTTTGAGTGGAATGCTAAGTTATTTAATAAATGAATTGCACTTTAGCTATCACTATACAACCTGTAATCTTCCTGCTTCTACCTCAACTCTTCTAAGAACCATTGCATCCATATCATCTCCTTGCTTGCTTTTGTAGCTACAACATTTATGCCTCTGTAGTTGACAAAGCAACTATCTTATGTAATTTTGAAATCCAACTAACTATTGTGTCACCAATAGTGAATACATAACCTGTGGTGCTCCTCCTACCATCTAAATCTCCAGCCATATTTGCATCAACATATCCTTGTAAGGTAACATCTAAACCTTCATAACATAATTATATATTCGTGGTCCCTCTTAATTACTTGAGAATCCACTTCACTGTATCCCAGTGCTCTTTTCTTGGATTATTCATAAACCTGTTGACAACTCCCACTACATGAGCAATGTATGGTCTAGTGCACACCATAACATACATTAAACTTTCAACTGCTGAAGCATAGGGCACATTGGACATGTAATTTATTTCTTCTTGTGTTTTAGGACACTATTCATTGCTTAATTTGAAGTGCCCTCCCAAAGGTGTACTCATTGGTTTTGCATCTTGCATATTGAAACTGACTAACACCTTCTAGATGTATTCTTTTTGAGACAATGTCAATTTTTTATTTTTCCTATCTCTTGTTATTCTCATATTAAGGATTTGCTTTCCAACACCCAATTCCTTCATTTCAAATGAATCTGCTAGTTTTTTTTGAGCTCATTTATATCATGCATGTTAGACCCTACAACAAGCATGTCATCTACATATACTAAAAAGATAATATAGTTACCATTATCTAATATTTTAAAGTAAACACAGTGGTCGGAATGACATGTACTATAACCTTGTTCTATCATAAACATGTCAAATTTAAAATACCATTGTATTGGAGCTTGTTTTAGGTCATACAAACTCTTCTTCAACCTGCACACCATTTTCTCCTTACCTTTGACTTTATATCCTTGTGGTTGCTCCATATATATTTCCTCCTCCAAGTCACCATGAAGGAATATCATCTTCACATCTAACTGTTCAATGTATAAATCTTCTACGGCTACCAAACTTAAAACAGTTCTTATAGAAGTCATTTTAACTACTAGAAAAAATATTTCATCAAAATTTATACTTTTCTTTTGTGCAAACCTCTTTACAAAAATTTTGGCCTTATACCTCTTTTTGCTTCCATCTTCTTCCTTTAACCTATAAACCCATGTATTTTGTAATGCTCTTTTACTTGCAGGGAATTGAACCAAATCCCAAGTTTGGTTATGTACCAAAGAGTCCATCTCCTCTTTCATGCCTTACTCCCACTTCTTTTTGATTTTTACCTTCATTGCTTCTTCATAACTTTCTGGCTCACCACTATCAGTTAATAATAAATAATAAAGAGGAGAGTATCGTTCAGGGATTCTACTTACTCTGGTAGATCTTCTAACTACACTTCCAAGAATTTGAGGTAATTGTATTTGTTACACATTCTGATTTTTTGGTACTTTTGAAATTTCATTTCCATTGATTTCATCAAGTATTGCATATTTAATATTTGGCTTTTCTTGTTTCTTTTCCTGCAACTAATCTATGTACATGACCTTTTCATTAAAGATCACATCTCTACTCTTAATGATTTTGTGATTTTTAAATTTCATAAATAGTAACCAAATTCATTAACTCCATATCTAATAAAAGTATATTTCTTGGATTTTGATTCAAGCTTGGTTTTATTTTCTTTATCAATATGGACAAACGCTTTACAACTGAAAGTCTTTAAAAAGGAATAATCTATCTTTTTTACTTGCTTATGCTTCTTCTGGAATGCCACCATTCAAAAGACTTGAAGGCCCTCTATTTATTAAATAAACAATAGTATCCACAACATTTGTCAAAAAATATAAGGATAACTCTACATGGAATCTCATGCTCCTTGCACGCTCCATGATTATCATGTTCATCCTTTATGACATACCATTTTGTTGTGGTGTTCTTGGAACTATCTTCTCTCTACGAATCCCATGGGATGAATAATAATTATCAAATTCTTTGCTGTAGTATTCACATCCATTGTCTAATCTGACACACTTCAACTTATTTCCTATCTCATCTCAACCAAAGCTTTCCATCTATTATAAATATCAAAAACATCATATTTTTTTGTATGCAATAAACCCAAGTTTTTATAGTTACAACATCAATAAAAGTAACATAATAAAAAGAGCCACCAAGGGATGATACTTGAGTCGGTCCCCATACATATATATGCACAAGCTATAAATTTTCATCCTTCTTTGTCTTTCCAACTTTGAAAATTCTAACTCTCTTATGTTTTTCTTACACACAATGCTCACAAAAATCCAAATCCACCTTCTTCAAATCTGGAAACAAATTCTTTGAGTGGAAAACTTACATCCCCTTATCACTCACGTGCCCAAGTTTGTGGTGCCAAATTTTTGTATCTACTTCTGTAGAAGCTAAAACAATAGACGAGTCAACATTACCATTAAATAAATATAATGTACCTACCTTTTCTCTTTTTTCTATTACTAGTGATCCTTTAGGAAACTTCCACGAATTTTTTACAAATGTAACATGCAACCTGTTGTTTCCAAAATCTGTCACTCATTTTTGGGACAACATATGAACTATTTTGGTCAAATAGGCCACAATAGTCTCTTCCCTTCTCAAAAATTTGTTCTGAGCATTCAAATTCCTCATTTTTCAAGCTTTTTCAGTTAAGGGACTAGCAGGTTCAACAGATTCAATGGCTTCAACAGGCGAATTCTCACAAAGGAGCAAGTTTCCATCACTTAGGCAAATTCAAGATTGGTTCAACGCCTTGGTTCAACCAAAAAGTTCATCGGCAAGCTTCAAAGGAAGGATTGAACCATTGAACCTCGCTTCCAAAAGGTTCAAAGGTTCAACCGGTTCAAAGGTTCAATGACGTCGACAAGCTTAAAGAGTTAAGCGCTTCGGCAAAAGTTCAACAAGTTCAACCGCTTCAAGGTTCAACGACTTCAAAACACTCAACGAAAAGAAGAAGGCTTGAACCATTAAACCTTGAACCATTTTGGTTTAAAGGTTCAACGGGTTCAACGGTTCAAAGGTTCAACGAGCAGTTGGTTCAAGTGGTCAAAAGACTTAAGCCAAAAACAAAGGATTACGATAAAGAGATTGAATCGTTGAACCAAAGTTGGTTCAATCGATCGGTTCAAAGGACTGCCCCAAAGCCAAAGGAACAAGTGCCCTTGCGGAGGGCAGTGAACTAAAGGCAGGTGCCCTTGCGGAGGGTAGGGAACATTGGTTCAAAGATCAAAGAGAACGCTGAAAGGGTAAGATATTCTTTAGAAAAGTGAACAAGGTAGAAAATTTAGAATTTCTTCAGATTTATTCAAGGCAAAAGACAAGGCGAATTCTTTCAGACAAAAAGTTTGAAAGAATTCCTTTGGACTTTTCTCCCGAAAAGAAAAGCCCGAAGAAAATCAGACAAAGCCAAGGAAAGATGTCTGAAGGAATTGGAGCTCGAAGACCCTCCAAAGGAATAAAAGCTCGAAGGCTGCCCGAAAGACCCCAAAGGGCATGTACCCTTGCCGGGGGCTCTCAAAACCCAAAAGTGGACCTTTCTCAAAGACCTAAAGGGACACCTTCCCTTCGGGGTGTTCCAAAGGCTTAATAAAAACATAGAAAAAAGCTTCGAAACACTTAAACAAAAGAAGACTTCAAAGAACAAGGATTGAACCGTTGAACTTTGAACCAAATGGTTTAAGGGTTCAAAGGTTCAACCAGTTCAATAAAGTTTGAAAGACTTAGAAAAATAAAAGAAGCAATGGAACAAAGAATGAACCAATGAACTGATTGAACCTTGAACCAAAAAAGTTCAAAGTTCAATGGTTCACAGGGTCAACGGTTCAAAGGAAGCTCCAGGCAAAGGAAGAACATGGATGAACCAAGCGACCAGTTGAAGAAGATAGTTTGAGAGCTCGAATTGCTACAGGGAAGAGAGAACAACACCAAAGATCAAAAATATCTACAAGGGAGTTATTTTTAGTAGGTGAAACAGTCAACCAAGTAGTCATTTGAGCACACCAAATCAAGGACGTGGCCTATTTTTATTCCATAAAGTAAAGGCAACATGGACAGCTGCACAGACATCAAGAAAAGGACCAGACAACCCATGCTAAGGAGGAGACATGTGAGACGAATGGGCACGCCATAGTTAAGGCAATGCACTATTCCAAGCATGGCCCCTCGACAAAACTGAAAGTGCATTCAAGGCATTGAATGTAGTATTGACCGTCCCATGAAAAAAAAACCAAGCCTTTCTTGACTACCATATCTTGTAATCTCTTATTTTTTATGCAGAGATATTTTTGATTATAGAAGCAAAACTCTGTCAAAATTGAAAGGTGATTACTGAGACTTTGAGCTTAGGTTGTTAATCATATTTCTTTGTTTGAATGAGAAAGCAAGTTACTTTCAGACTTTGTGCTGTTATAGCTTGGGTCATTTTAGGAGATTGTTCTTATGTATATTTCTTGAATGCGTTCTTGTCCATTTTATTGAAATAAGTAGAACTAGTGAAAGTAATCAGGAAGGTGTCCTAAAGCCAACTGCGGAGAGACTTTGTACTGCCACAATTGCCTTTAGTGTGTTTGTCTGTTCAAAAGATCTTGGGATGACTTTGTGCCCCCATTATCCTTCGTATTTTACTCTTTGGCAGTTGAGGGGGAGACTTTGTGCTACACCTCATCCTTCTATGTTATTGTGCCCTTGTTACCTGCTACTTATCACTACTAGAAATAATTCTTGCTATTTTCTGTAGAACACTTATGAAAGAAGAGAAGTGTTTCCAGTGATTTCACCAAGATTTTTTCCTTTCCCTGTGAACATCATCTCTAAAGAAAGAGAGATGGATGGTGTTGTCCTACCCCTGAGTGTTATTTTCTATTTATATATATAGTATATAGCTCCTTATATTTATAGAGAACCTCCCCTTGATGAGAGGGATATTTGTCCATCTCTGATGTAGTAAACCTGCACATTTCGCTGACCAATCTCCCTTGCTGTGGTTGAAGAGACCTATTTTGCTCCAATTAGCTGGTGACAAAATATTCACCCAACACAACCCTCACTTCTCAACTATGTTGTTGAAATTAGATTTCTTCTCAACTCAGGAACATGCCTTAGCTCTTTCAACAACCATTTGTTTTCATTAAATAATTTAATCTATATCTTATCATTTCTTACAATTTTTTAGGGTTCACCATCACCCAAATAAACTTGTCCAAAATCTCTTTGAATATAGTCTTGAAATTATTTCTTATAGGGTGTAACCTGAAATGAAGCCTTTGAATCTAACATCCAAGAATCATTAATATTATCTAAAAAAAAGATTAAAGCATCGTGTACCACATCACTTGCTACATTTACTTTCTGATTTTTATCTTGTTGTCCATCTCCTTGTTTTTATTTTTAAAACAAAAATTCTTTCTTCAGGTGTCATTTCTTCCTACAAATCCATCACACCAACATTCCTATGGATTTGGATCTACTCTTCTTAGATTTACAATGATTCCATGGGCCCTTCCCTCTATCTTTCTTCCTTCCCATGTTCTCCATAGTTAAAGCATTACCCAATGTCTCACATGTGCTTTTCCATCACATTTTCTTGCTAAAAATAACACCAATAACATCATCAAACTTTAAAGTGTTTGAACCAGAGATAGAATTACTCACATCCATGACCAAACCATTCCATCTTTTTAGAAATGAGCATAGAATAAAAAGAGCCCTAACCTCATCATCAAAATTTTCACCTATCAAACTTAACTAATTTATGACCATATTAAATTCATTTAAATGATCAGTAACAGACCCACCTTCTGTCATTTTTAGATTAAATAAATCTTTCATAAGAAATACCTTGTTAGAGGCTAAGGGTTTTTATATGCTTTATCTAATTCCTTTGTCACATCCATTATTGTCTTTTATTTTGAAATATTAAAAGCCATTTATGTTGTTAGGCATAGTCGTATTGTTCCTAGTGCCTTTATGTCAAGAACCTTCCAATCTTCATCCTTCATAGTTGCTGGCTTCTTTGCTATCCACCCAGTGGTAGGAAAAAATCCTTCTGATATAGATATTCCTCCATTTGCATCTTCCATAGTTGGTAGTTTGGCCGTTGAACTTCTCGACCTTAAACTTTTCTTCTTCTGCCATTGCTCCCACTCGAACCAAAAACCCTCTTTTCCTACAAGTTTATATGCCAAATAAACTTTCAATTCTGATACCAGTTGTTAGGAATATAGAGCACAGAGCAATATTAATAAATTACAGATAGAAATAAAATATAACACAATAGAGACATAGATTTAACGTGGTTCACCTAATATGGTCTACATCCACATAAAAATAACCCTTCTTATTATTCAGTCTAACAAATGAATGGAAAAACCTGCAATACAAACACCGAAATATCCTCTTCACTCACACACATGTTATCATGATTACAATGCCATCATATCAAATGAGGGTTATATATTAGATAAAAAATACACAAACATAATTTCTACCATTATATCTTTGACCTAATAGTGAATTGTCTAGATTTACTATGAAATATAATATTTTATAATGCAATTTTAACAATTTTTTTTTTCAAGGGCACTGCCCCTGAATCTCCACTAGGAGGGCTCTAAGTATGGTCACCACCCCACCTAAACCCCCATGGAAACCCTAGTGGGGGGCATTGCCCCCTCACACGCCCCCTATCGGGAACTATGCATTAAAATAAGATCAGGCTCCACCATCTAACAACACTAAGAAAAACACTATAATGATTAATGATATTTCAACATCAAAGATAAATTTATTATATTTAGAAAAGGAGAGGATGAAATCATTGAGCACAGGTAGGGTGTGAAGGTTATTTCAAGATCTATAGATATTCAACTGAGAGGGATTATTAAAGAACCTAGTATTTTGATTATCTATAGGATGAATCCACTTGGAGGGAATATGACACCCCCATAATCCATCATTTAGATAAATGGTCATTAGAGCTACATATTTGATCTCCAAGACAAATATTAATGATTTGATGAGGGCAGTTGGTAAAAAGATAACAAATTTGAGCTTTGAAGCCATAAGAATATACATGCAAGTTGTGGATGAAACCCCGATCGCCATGCTAGATCTTATGGAAATTAGAAATAATGTAGTGGGATTGCATGGTAAAATTTTGATTTTCAAATTTATGGGTGCTTAGATAACCATGGTAGAGTTGCATGCATGGATAAAAAAAATTAGAAGATGAATGGAGACTATGTACTGAGGACCTATGCCAAAGGATATTTCATAGGAGTGTTCACCAATGAATCTGATAGAGATAAAGTGTTCAGAGGAGTACCATATTTCTTCAAAAATGTAGGTCTTTTCATGAAGCAATGGTACATAGTTTTCAAATTATCAAATGAGCTCCTTACCATGACATTAATCTAGATATGAATATATACCCTTATGCAATAATTATGGTCTAGGTATGTTTTTGAAACCATAGCCAATACTATTGGTAGACTTGTAGACATATATAAACCATATCATGGAAAAAAACTATCCAATTATGCTATAATATGTATTGAGTTAGACCTCACACAACCCCTTTCCAAAAATGTCACCTTGAAAGCAGGAAATATCAAATGGATCCAAGACCTTGATTATGAGAGTATCCCATTCTATTGTAGAAGCTGTCATAAATATGGACCCCTCATTAGAGAATGCCTAGCATTATAGAAAAATGTCCTGTAAAAATCTTAAGAAGCCATCGAAAAAGACTTAGAAGGATTTGTCAAACCAAAAAAGAAACACACTATAAAAAATAAGAGCAATATGGTTAAAAAATATGTCTCAAAAGACACCAAAAAGGCACATAAGAGAATTTCACCTCAATGGATGGAATAAATTGAGTCCCAGAAACCCAAACACAAGGGAAGCATAATATAAATGAAATGGAGGATATCACAATAGATTATGGTTTCAAAGAGGACCTAAAAAATCTACTCAATGACTCTAACATAGGAAACAAAGGAAAGCAAAAGAAAAATGATGAATAGGGAAAAGGGACAAAAGAGAAAAACACATGGGACCATCAAAAGCATAAGGAAAACTAGACAAGCTTAGATGGGGATGATGAGATAGGTTCCAAGACGGAGGAGGAAATTATATTAGTGGTGCAAACCCCAAATTTGAACTCCAAAGAAAACTTTAGAAAGAGAAGAAGAGGGAGACCTAGTAAGAAGAAAAAAAGACAAGAAGAAGCTATGGAAGCCATAGGAGATGGGACCCAAAAGCAAGTAGACACTTTCTTGGTGAACACCAAGTAGATGAATCTCCTATAATGAATATTATCTCTTGGAACATTAGGCGTCTCAGTGCCCCTTCCTAAAGGAGAAAATTTAAACAATTTATTATTTAATATAATCCAAAGATAGTGTTGCTACATGAAACAAAATTAGAAAACTTGTTAGATCATAGTGAGAGTCTTTCAAGAAAATGTAGAAGAGAAATGGTGGGGTGTGATGCCCTAGATACTGCAAAGGGATTAAATTTCCTTTAGGAATCAAATCTGGTTAGTCTTGAAACCATTCAGGTCCATAACCAATACCTCATTTGTAAGGTGGATTTTTGAATGTCGGGATTCAGCTTCTAGCTTGTTAATATTTATGGGGACCAAAAAAAGAATAAAGAGAGCAATCCTGGCATTAGATTGAATATATAATCAAATAGATGGAAAAGATTTCTAGATCATGGGGGGATTTCAACACCATAATTGATCCCTAAAAGAAAAGGAGTTTCTAGATATAAAGACAATAACCTCCAAAGTTTTATGGAAAGATCAGATCTATGGGATCTAAAAACCAAGCAAGGATGGTTCACTTGGAGCAATAGAAGATTGGGTATAAACTCATGCTTGAGAGACTAGATAGGGTCTTGGCCTCTAGAAGTTGGTTGGAACATAATTAGAGCTTGGAAATGGAAGTGCTTAAAACCTTAGGCTTATATCACTGGTCAATTTTCCTTAACCACATGCAACATGAATAACCAATCATAACTCCCGTTAGGTTATAAAAGATGTGGATGGATCACCTGACCTAGATGACTTCATCTTCAGGCTATGGAAAGCCCTGAATGAAAGATATGGGAACAACATGTTTATTTTCTTCTAGAAACTAAAAGACCTCAAGATCACCTTAAATAATTGGAATCACCTCATCTTCAAAAATATCTTTCAGACCAAAGAAGAATTAATTAATATAAGCAATGAGATTTAAGGGTTAAGAATGGAAGGCCACAACTACATTGACCTACTTGATGAAGAGGTGCAGGTCGCTAAAAATCTAAAAGAAGTCCTTAATAAAGAGGAAATCTACTAAAAGTAGAAATCTAGGGTAAAATGGTTCGAGGAAGGAGATATAAATACCAAGTTATTTCATTTGTCACATATTATTAGAACAAAAAATAGCTTTATCTGGAAGCTTGAAACCCTAGAAGGGGATAACCTAGAGGAATTGAAGCAAATTAAAGATTATATGGTGAGATATTGGGAAAACATGTTGAAGCAAGATAATGTGGAGAATTGAGAAGAGTAAGAATCCTTTGAAAGTAAAATCCCTTGTTTGGCCTCTCAACTGGATAATAGAATCTTGATGAAAGACATATCTTTTGAGGAAGTTAATAAATTGGTATTTCAAATGGCTTGCAGTCACTCCTTGGGTCCAAATGGATTTGTAGCTCTTTTCTAGTAGCACTTCTAGGATCTAATGGGAGAATATATTTGAGAAGTGGTTTAGGAATCAAAGGACTCCAAATAGATGTTAAGAGTGATCAACTCCACTTTTCTCATTTTATCCCTAAAAATATGATAGTAGGATGTCGAAGGATTTTTGACCAATATCCCTTTGTAACATGATCGATAAGAGCATATCCAAGGTTATTGCTAATAGACTTAAAAGTATTATGCCTAAATTAATCTTGGAGGAAAAAGGAGGTTTTGTTAAAGGTAGACAAATTACAGAATGTATTTTCACATCTCATGAGATCATACACTCTCTCAATGTTAGTAAGAGACAAGGTATGATAATAAAATTATACATTTTCAAGGTATTTGATAAGGTCAATTGGACTTTCTTGGATAGGATCCTCTAGAAATTTCATTTCAATGATGAATGGAGAAGTTGGATACAGAGTTGTTATTCTTATCCCAAATTCTCAATGATGATAAATGACTCTTTGGAAGGTTATTTCCCTTTCTTTAGGGGTATCAGGCAAGGTGATCCATTATCTCCCTATCTATTCATTTAGATGGCAAAAGCCTTAGGAAGAACCATAGGAACTTTAAAAGAAAAATATAAATTAAAAGGGATTGAAGCCTCCATAGGTGGAGCTGCCCATACTCATCTACAATTTGTGGATGATACAATGATGTTTTCCCTCCCAAGAATACAAAAGATTAGAATAATAAGGGATCTGTTGGGTAGCTATGAAAAATCTTTAGGACAGTCAATTAATAGAAGTAAGTCAAAAATTTATTTCATTAATGTTTCACCTAACCTTCAATTTGTCTTATATAGAATTATGGGTTTTGAGAAGACCCTTCTCCCTAAAAACTACTTAGGATTTCCTCTTTTCAAAGGGAAGGGGGAAAATAGCCTTTGGAACAAAATCATTGATAAAGTGAAGAACAAGCTATGCAATTGGAAGGGTAAATATTTGAAACATGCAAGAATAATTATTCTCATCAAAACGGTCCTTCATATTATAACCACACATTGGTTTTCTCTTCTAAAATCTCCTATTAGAACTCTTTTTGAGATGAATAAAATTTTGAAATTTTTTTTTTGGCAAAGAACAGAGGACAAGGCCAAACTTCCTCTCCTGGCCTGGAAAAAAATCTATAAACCACTATTTGAAAGGGGTGCAGGGATTAAAAATCTGACTAAGATCAATTTGACTCTCCTAGCTAAGTTAGTATGGAGGATTATGGCTCACCCCTCCAAATGTTAGTGCAAGTTGATAAGAGTAAAATACTTAGATGAAAGCAATCTAGATAAATATTTAATACTAAGGAACTACCCACTATATCTACCATCTAGAATAGCCTAAGAGAGGCCATGAAGTTTATATTTAAAGGTCTCTTCAAATAGGTAAAAAAATGGGAAAACCACTAAATTTTGGGAAGATATTTGGATATCCAAGAACCTCCTAAAATGGAACCAACATTTGAGTGTATCAAAAAATAAATCACTATCCAATGGGGGTTAAAGTGAAGGATTATTGGGTTGAAATCATGGAATCAAGCTACAAGATCCTAAATGAGAAGACTTTCTAAAATTGTGACGTTATTGAGAATGAACCTTAAAAGAAACTAAATGGTATCCTCCAAGGTTTTAGGATTCCCTAGAACTTGGAAAGAGATTCGGTAAACTAAAATAAAAAATGCATAGGGACCTACTCAGTGAAGGAAGGTTATGCTGCACATATGGTAAATAATCCTAGGAACCCCGATAAAGCCATTTAGAACAACATAATAATGGAGCTCAAAATCATGGCTGAAGGTGAAAGCCTTTCTATGGTTGGCTACACTCGAAAAGATCCTAATTAGATTAAATATAAAAAAGAAAGGTTTTCAAGGCCCATCAAGATGTGTCATGTGTTATAACAACGAAGAGACTATATAACACCTCCTACTACACTACAGGTATACCTCAGAACTTTGGAATTTTTTCCTAAAAAGGTACAATCTAAGTTGGACACTAAATGACAATATCCCCAATCACCTAAAATCTTGGAAAATCAATAAAATATTGAAACATTTTGAAAGACATCTAGTACATGGGACCAAGTATCTTACCCTGGAATGTCTAGATCAAATAGAATGCAAGAATTTTTGAAAACAAGGCTAGGCATAAGGTCTGAGAAAGAGTTTGGGTGGAAATTAAAGCCACCATTAATTAGATAATTTCCACTAATAAATAACAAAATAACAAGGAAGCTAACCTAGAGGAAACAAGGATACTATAAAACTAGGGTGCAATCAGAAGAACATATGACACCATGAAGTTGAACAAGCAGAGTGTCAAAAAATAATCCTAGTAATTCAGGAGTTGGGGTCGTTATCAGAGATCATAGAGGCCAAGTCATTGCTTTTGAAGTGGTCTCTACTAGAATCAACACAAATAATGTTGTTGAGGATGAGACCCTCATCTTAGGGATGAGGCTATATTTGAAGGACAACATTAGGAAAATCAAAATAGAGGGTGATTCACTTATTTTCATTAAAGTAATGGAATATAGCACAAGTTTAAACTGGAGGATGAAAATAATAATAGAAGAGTCAAATTTAATCTAGAACCAAATTGAGCAAGCAAATCTATTACAAACCATGAAAGAAGGAAACATATTGGTAGATTGGCTAGCAAATTATGGCCTCCAATCCCAATCCAAGAATAATAAAATAAATATGAAAAACATCTCCAAAACCCAGGAGATGGAGAGATTAAGGGAAATCATTTTTAAGTATTGAAGTGGTTTGGTTCAAAAAAATGAGGGTGACTTTAAGAGGGAAAGGAATATTGATAATCCAGAAAATAGTAATGACAATAGTGGGGATTGCATGCATCATGCTTGTAAGTCCATATTAAAAAATATTTCCTAAAGGATAGACTTGCATGCAAATTCCTTGAACTTGATAAAAGAATGCTTGTTCTTTTTAGAAAGTTTGATTAGGCTATATTTTCAAAGTGGAATTTATCAAGTTAGCCTTTTTACTAAAGCTAGATTTTTGTTGTATTTGTAAGTTGCCTTCATGGTGTTTTTGATATCAATAAAAAAATTATTTATCAAAAAACAAATTCAACATCAAATCCTAGTTTAAAACTCAACATAGTATTGTCACGCGTTCTTATCATACAATCCTACATACTAGAGCTCTCATGTCTAGAGTATGCCTCACATATCCCTACACATTCTCATACTCAAATGAGGGAAAGCATAGTTATTTTATAGGAAATTCATGCCCTATTAAATATATGTGGTTAGCCTATATTATTGAATGCATGTGGTTGGCCAAAAACCATGAGGTAAACAAATAACTAACACGTTATGGAAGTGCATGAGTTGGTCAAAACCCACAATAATATCATGTGGATCAAGTTGTGCATCTTAAAGATACACAAATATCCATATATTTATTAATTATTGAAAAATAATTTTGATTAATAAATCTATCTAATTAAGCTTATCCCATTGTGTATATTTACACCAACAACCCCCATTAAGCACAACTTAGGGTGTGTAAAAAATAAGAGGTTGACCTATGACATGGGTCCTTGTACCTTAGTTACCTATTTAAAATACAAAATAACTACTTTAAAATAGGAGGATACACCTCAAAGATATCACCCAAGAAGTAGTTCATCACACCATCATCAAAGGAGGTAATGCTCCACAACACTGTTACAATAATGAATATATGATGGATCTACAAAATTAAGAGCACCATTTTATAATAAATAATCACAAAGAGATGCATATATAAAAGTATGTCTCATATTTTGTAGATAATCATCCCAAAAATGGGGCTCTACATAAAGGAGAATATTTTTTTGTAGGAAGGAATCATTAAAAATTGGGGTAGAAGATGTTGAAATATCAAAGCTCATATGAAGTCTCTACTGAACAAGGTGAAGTGTCTCTGAATAGTTTTTCAAGTATTTTCCATACAGTAGAAAGGCACTCCATGCAAAAAAATATTGATGCTGATCCATGGAAAAGCTAAAAAAAATTGACCAAATACCACATCACAAGTATTGATCCATTGGTTGTATCTATCACAATCTAAAGGTGCTTTTACTTGTCTAAAAAGATAAAAAATCTTTGATGTAAAGTCACTAGGAGGAGTTGCTTAATCCATTCAAAATAACTATTAGAAATGCCATGTTATGTGGTTTTTAAATTTGTTCCAAAAAATGATATCTCAACTTAATAACTGAGTGGTTTATTGTGTCCCCAAGTAATGTGAAAAAAATAGAATGCGAGAGTAGTGCTAAAATAAAATGACAAGTGTATCTAAATTTTCAAACACAAAAAAATAAGACCCTAAGAAAAGGCCTTCATGAAGGATGTTAGGCACTAACCACCAATGTGCCATTTAATAATCCTTTCAAGAAACATGCAAGGAATAAAGAAAGGGGCTTTGTAAAGAGGCTACACACTAACTACAAGTGTGTCATATAAGAAACCTCTCGGGAAACATGTAAAGCACATAAAAAATGGATTTTATCTTGGAAGGAGGATAAACACTAACCATAAGTGTGACTTAGAAGAAGCACCATTAAAAGAATACATGGCACAAACCACTAGTGCATTGCTTGGGAATGATGTGTAAAAATACTCAATAAAGTTATACATCATTGACCATGTTGATGACATTTATAAAATTCAAAAATAACTTCCAAAAACCAAAAAAACAACCATGAATGCCAAGGTGACATAAGTTAGATAAATTAATTAAAAAAAAAGATGTAAAATGTAACAAGTGCATAAACCTATAAATTGACATTGAATGCAATGTTCAATTGCCTATATTACCAAGTGATGAAGCTACTTTAGAACTCTTCCACACAAAGTAAAACCAACTCCCTTGTCAACACCATAAATTAGGGCATTTCATGACAACACCACCATATTTTCACAATTTTATAGCTAGTGTTGACCCTAAATTAATGCAATTTAAAAATTACCACCCCCACCTCATCATTTTGAAGACTTATTCCATGCTAGCCTAATATACCATTTTTATCAACTTAGGGATAAAATAAGAAGCTCATATTGTAAAAATAAGATCATCACTCACTCTTGAAGAAAACGACTACCATAGCATATTAATAATTGAATTCAAATAAATGTTTGCATATAAATATTTTGACACGGATGGCATTTATTTTGAGATCATATTGCACAAATGGCCAATGAAAATTCCCTAAATAATTCTCCAAACTTTTTTCATAAAGAAATCATGAAACTATTATATGTAAAATTTATCAAACCTGTAGACTATTTTGAATGAGTCTCCAGCTTAGTCCCCATTCAAAATAAAATTACCATGGTCATTAAAATATTATCAAATTTAGGAACATTAACTTGGCATGTCCAAAATACAATTTACCACTACCTTTTATTGATACCATAGTTGACTTTATCAGTGGATTGAGATGTTACCTCTCATGGATGGATTTTCTAGATATAACCAAATCCAGTTCGATCTGTTAGATCAACATAAAAAAAAATCCACTAAATGGGGAATCAATTTCTATATCAAAATTCCCTTTGGTTTTTAAAATATTTGGAAAACTTGCCAACATGTTATGAAACATATATTTCGTGATCTCATCCACACAATTTTAGAATCTTTTGTAAATGATCTCCTTGTAATATCAAAACTTAGATAAGATTACCCTCATGACCTATGTCATATTTGAATGATTACATAAATACAAACTCTAACTCAATCCTAAAAGTGTGTCCTCAAAGTCACATTTATGGAGATTTTAGGATTCATGATATTTATAAGAGGATTAACATGGATCCTTGCAAAATAAAAGCCATCATCAGTATATTAAAAAAAATGATAATTCCGCAATTCACATTTTTGTCAAAAAACTAAGAAAAATTAGATTATTTTCCATAAATTTTCCTACCACACTCACACAATCAAATCCATTTTAAATAAACAAGCCAAATTTGAATGGAATGAACCTTAAAAATAACACATAGATAATTGGCACACATTAATGCATGCCTTGAGCTACCTTAGGGGCTATTTTTGTGCCAAACAACCATACTTATCAAAAGACTCAACAACCCATTCTATCCACATAATTATATCCTACGTGCTATATATTGAATTTAAAAATACTATGCAATATTATTCAGAAGACTCACATCCACATCCCACTTTAGACTTGGGGACATCTTATGATGCCCATCTTTCCTCAAACATCTCACATAAATAAATAACTAATAACCAAGCTTTATATAGCGATCAATAGGCCAAACACTTACTTGATCTATAAAAATGAAAGACATATTCAAAGAACCAATTAATTCTCAAATTTTAAAAAAGTACCATGCCTAAGGTATAATTGTCATTCGTTGTTTATTGCACTTTGTTAGGCATGCAACTTAATTTGCATTCCATATTATAACAATTTATAGGATCATATAATTATGTTTACTTACATTTTACATATCAGCATATTTTTCATTTTAGCTTAATTTGCATCATTATATTTAACGCCATGATTGTAGAATTATTGGCATGTTAAGAATTTTAACTTACTCATAATAACCTCTCTCCAAAATCCCATCCCTCAAGATTATTCCTACCTTCCTTACTAATTGTCTTTTATATCTTCACTACCATAATCTCCATAGCCTCTCAATCTCATATATCTCACTCCCTCCAAGTTTCGTTTGAATGTTTGGTAAGACTTTATGCTCTATAAGCTTATGAGTTGTATTGTAACACATGGGAATCAAATAGACATTCATCACAAGAAACTATATCCAATGCTAACCATTTTTTTAAATTCTAATCCCAACCATAAATAAGTGTTTTATATAAAGATATGTAAATGGTCAAGAGTGTCATTTTACATCTCAAAGTTAGTCCTATTCCTTGTAATAGTACTCTTGTATTCTATCTACATGTCTCTCATTCAAACCTACCCATTTTGTGGCAAAGTCTCAAGTTTGTCTATCATTGTATCATCTCTTATAAATATTGATTGGGTAAAATCACTCATCACCATTTCTCCTCATTATTATACACTTCATATTTGGCACACCAAGGTCAAATTCAAGATCACATTCTTTGATAAGATGCAAGTCTAGGAGCATTTAAGAGTCTAGGTTTTTTGGTCTCCCTCTCTCTAACTAGGTGAAAGATCTTTAATAGTGTCATCTTATCCATTATTCACTTTTCCCATATATAAGAGGAAAATATAAATTGTCAAAATCCATTTATAAAATTTAAAATCCAAAAGAGAAAAGTTAATCACAACCAAAAAATATGTGATCAAAATCATCGACACATCCCTATCCTAGTTGAGATAATACTCCACATTTGGCCTCATAGTAGATCTAAAGGTCCATTGAGTGAGGTAAGTTCCTAGACTAAGGGAAGGGGCCTTTTATCTATAATTTATGCTACCTATCTTTTCACGTAAATATCCAATCCTTATAGCATATGGTGGCTCCAATAGGTCTTAAGGAATAGATAAAATATCATGGGAAGGTAGGAACCTTTACCTTTGATTCGTATTATATCCTTAATTTAATATATCTACTACTTCACTAATTAGTCAAAACTATGAGTTTACAAAATAAGGTTCTTAAAATTTTCTACGTCTAAAGATCTTAGTCTTGGGGAATTGATTAGAGTGTATTTATTCTATTAAATAACATAGTTTTGAATTAATGGTGGCCTTTTCCTCCTCTCTCCATGATTTTATCTTAATAAACAGTCTTATCTCTGAGTCTCTCCCATTCTCTTTACATCTTTTTCATCATATCTTTCAAACATGTTGACACAATGAAAACATTAGGACTCAATGATTTGAGATTGTAAGACATGGGGAATCAATCTATCTTTCCATTTGAACCATAATTACTTGAACATCACATACATATTTGGTTTTCAAGATGTTCTATCTTGATAATTGCTTTATTCTTCTTGAAATCCTATTTAGTTTTGTTTCAGATCCATAGATTTTTTTTAACATATCTTATCATTTATAAGTCTTTCAAATATAACCTAACATTACCTTATGGTTATATAGACCCATATAAACACCTTATTAGCATTGGGTCTTGAAAACCCAATCTAGCCTTTACTTCGTAGTATTCTAGACCTGTCATAATACCATTTTATTTAAGAGCTATCATATTTCATATAATTGCATTTAGATTCATCTATGTATGCTAAAATTATATTAGTCCATGTAGTCTTGCATCATTAGGATTAACTAATCAACTTTTGATGATGAAATGAGCATTAGTTTCACCTAGTACAATAAGGACCGAGACTTTTTTATGCATACATTCAACAAAAGGGTAAGAAGAGGTGCACATATTTCATTTTCAACATCTCAATTATTTCAATACATTCACTTATTCTCTTTTTAAGTACATTTTTTTTAGAAACACCATAATGTTTTAAACTATTGTGACAAGTGATGAGCTTTGGGGGGAATATTTATACATATTAGTTTCACTTTACTCTAAATTTTCTTGTATAGGTATTATCGGTGTGTTAATATCCATGAGTTTATGTTTTTGTGTACACTGAGATTGGGTTGGGTCAGTTTATAGTAATTCATGAGAGATGTGTCATAGTTTCCATTCCATATTACCACCTTCATTTCACCATCATATCAAAATATTTTTGTTTATCATTTTCCGTACCTCTTATGACCTATTTTTACTCATTTTTGGCACATAGCCAACATCATCAGCTCGACTAATAACATTGAATAACACCCCATTTTTTAGCATGTATTATTAGTCTAGGTGATAAAGTTATGTTTTATAGATATTTATTTATACGTCTTGGACTTGTTCAATGATCTCAACTAAAACTAAGTCTTTAATTTTAGGGATTTAATATGTATTTATAGCTTTTTGTAGACACCTAATTTTGGTCTGTGGTAGTTTTAGATGTCAATTAATGATTTAAGGCATTTGTGTGTTTATTTAATACTATATCATATTAGGGTCTTATTGGCATATGTTTCTTATGTTTTGTGGCATATTTTCCTCCCTTAATTATTGTTTTTTTCTCTCCTCTTTGGGTTGCCATGTATCCCATTTTTTGGTTATTTCTTAGGTTTGACCAGGACCATATCACTACACTCCTATTTGAATAAAATCATAGTAGTATACTCTTTGTTTGGCCAAGAGTGTACCTCTATGCTCTTGATGTCTTATTTTTCATGGTCCCTTTTATCATATTCTCTATTTTCTTTATGTTTGTGTTTTTTTATCAACTTTTTTGCCCTTTATGTGTTGGATTACACATAAGTAGGGTATTAAATTGAATTTGACATGTATACATATATATACAACTTAATTAATGCATATAAGGCAAGTGATAAGTGTGAATACAAGTGAGTAGTGATAAGTGAATAAAAGCAAGAGTTTCAAGAAAAGGTCAAGAGTGAAAAGTAAACTCTAGCATTTTATTTAGAATTTATAATTCATTTCAAGTATTCATATTACATCATTTCCAATTATCATGTAGTGAAAATACATATAAGGATTAAGGCTTGCATCACCATGATTGTGTGTAAAATTGCATTGACTATTTGTTTGTAACTTTTCCAAGGATGTGGTTCTAACTGAGACATGCCCCTTCATGACTATACCATATTAAGGGTTTGAAAGGTTTTGTGGATTGATTAGGGGTTCAATAAGTGATATCAATATCTAGGTGATGCATAGTGAATTTTGGAAAATCAAGCAAATTTTTTGGAGCCTAGAATTAGAGGATTAGATTTGTAAAATTTAATTCACAAAATGACACAATGACCAGGTGTAAACAAGTAAAGTGAAAAATATGGTTATAGGCTTAAAAAATTACACTAAACCTATATAAACATGCATATAATAAACATATAAATTAAATGTATCAAAAAAGCAACAAGAACATATCTAAAATGTGTGGAGACAAGGATTAACATGCTTAGAATTTGACAAAGAATTTTCATAGATAACTACATGAATTGTGACTTAACTATGTACTAACATAGGCTAAAATTAGGTGTAAATAGGTTTAGGAACCAATACAAACATAATCTATAAATTTTGAAAGAAACTAATAACTTTGGAAATTTGACTAAGATCAAAGTGGTTCAGTCCTGGTAAAATAGTGTGTTATCCTAGTCATTGTGTATGATCCAAGTTATATGATGTAAAATTATGACAAATTTTTGTAAGCAAATTCATCTACTCATGTTTTTCAAAAAACACTTTCAAATTATTTTAATTTATTATATATATTCTTGAATTATTTCTCCTTATTTGTAACCCTATTAAGCTCAAATCACCTTGCAAGACAATAAAAAAGGGAATTAGTTATGAGGGTATTAAATTATAAAAAACCTTTTTAATTAATTTTTTTTACTTAGTAGTCATGCAAGTCAGTAAGCAGTCCAATGCAATATGAAGATCCTGACCCTTATCCTTATCAATGAGATGCAAACTAAAAGTAAATTATATATGTTCTTTCACTAATCCTAAAATTTTGATTTTTATACATGGGTGTTGCTCTAACACTTTAATATATGGATTATAAATTTATATCTAAGCATTTCACCCCTAAATTTTTGTTCTAAATGCATAAATTCACTCATGTAATTATAGATTTATTGAATTTAAACTAATAACTTATTGGCACATAATCAAACAAACAAAGTTATGAAATACAATAAACAAGGGCACAAGGAATCAAATAAAATAAGAAAAGGTGTAAAACAACCCCAAAAAAAGATGACTAGGATCATAAGAGTTTGATCCTAGTCAGACTATGAGCATATTGGTCCAACCCTAATAGGTTGAAAAATCATAAAATATTTTTTTGGACATTTAGGGAGCATCTGAGGTTATACCAAGGCAAACAAATAGTTAATTTATATTTTTTAAATAATTTTGGATTGAATGGTGGTATTATCATTGACCCAAAATGAATAAAAATTAAACCTTTAAGGATAACATAAGGAAAGGGAATGAAATATGGGTGCAATATAAGGGAAAACACTCCAATAAGATACTAATATGAATTAATGATCCATATGAAAAAATCACATTAATACCATATAAAATAACTTGTCTTATACCAACATTATGTGTCTACATAATACCCCACTTTGATGTTTGTATATGTGTACATATCAAAGTAAAACAAAAAAGTGTGCTGGAAGGATTTGAAGAAGTCATTGTTGAAAGTTGTAAATTTTACTTAAAGTTAATATCATATATGACAATGATCTGAAAGTAAAAAGGAAAAGAGAGGTTACTTTATTATAAAATCCAAATATTGTGACCTAAAAAATAAAATAAATTTTGTCTTCTCATAATTTACATGAGAATCTTCACTGCCACTAAGGATCTAGATTGAACATCCATGCTTATGTGTCTATAATATGAAAATCCTAGAGTACTGGGAAATATAAGGGAAACATTTGAAATAGATTAATGTGTATATAAATCAATAATCATAAGTTTATGAAATCATTGAGTAAAAGTAAAAAGTAGGAATGACTACACCTAGTGTTATGTAAACTATGTTGTTATCTCTATAGAATCTGAAATGTCTCTGGTGAATGTCTCTGAATAGGATAAAGTAAAAGAATGCCTAGTGACTACCTACAATTTTATAAGGGAAATAAACTATAGTGTTCCTAGTTATTTTTTCAAACTATATGGGGAAAAATACCGATATTACGCATGTTAATTAACTCCAATTATATGGGCATAAATATATGTAGTGTATTTGGTGATTGCCTCCAACTATATGGTGGGAAATATTTGTAGTGTGCTTATTGAGTGCCTCCAAATATACAGGGGGGGATATTTGTAGTGTACCTACTCAATGCCCCTAACTATAAAGGGGGAAATATTTATAGTGTGCCTAGTGACATCCTCTAACTATATGGGGGAAAATATATATTATGCGCCTATGTATGAATCATCATTTAGTTTAATATATAATAATCAAATCATATTCCTCCCTTTTGAGGTGTGGAAAATGGGCACATATCACTCATCTCAAAATAAAGGGATTATGTGTACTTGTTTTAACTTATATTGGATTTAGGTGATAGAAATAGGCCAAAATTATTGAAATTCAGATTGCACAAGATAGTACATTTATCATGCATATCTAAATGTAATAAAGAGATGGATTGCACTTATTAAATATCGAAATGACCAAGAAAAGAGGGGAGATAATGCAATTACCTAATTTTATGAACTGTATAGCTCACTACCTATGTGATAATCCTAAAAAAAACCACATGTAAGCTCTGTGACTATTCAAATTAGGAAACATGATGTTAAAATCTATCAAAACATTGTCAATAAAAGTTGAGACACCTGTGTTGGTTAGTAGTGTCCATTGTCTATCAATACTATCCATATTGATATTTATAGTTTTTTTACCACATATCACTATGATTGCCTATGTAGATGCTTTTTATGTGTTTTTTATCCTTTGTCCTATGCATAGATTCTAGTTTTTTCTCTATTTGTGTTGAAACCTTAGCTCTACTTTGGACACAAGCTCAATCTAAGAGAAATAGGGTAAAATATGGGTTGAATAGCTTCAACCAATCTCTGCTAAGTTATTGATCATTTCCCACATTTTAATACTATAAAGAGGACTCAACCCACACATAATTCTCCCACCTATGTGTGTGTGTGCGCTCATTCATGTTCCACTAGAAAGTAATGCTACTCTTTGGATTTTGACTCTTGAAAATATGCATTTTGACATTGCTTTAGTGTCCATACTTGGATTTAGAGTTTCTCTTTTAAGGTATTTTTAGATGTGTATGATTTTGTGGAAATGTGTCAAGCATATGTAGTTATATATCTCAATCTACAAGCGGTTCTTAGTATAATTTCCAAGTGAGTAAGACCTTAAGATTATTTTGTATTTATATGTGACTCTTTAATATTTATCCCCATAAATCACATGTGAAATGTGTATAATCTGACCCATGAGAGATGTTTGAATTTTTAAAATAGTCATTAAGGATCTTGGGATACTACTAGTGAAGTCAAACACCTATGGTAATTTCCAACATCTAATTGTTTCCAATATTGTCCAGGGTTGGGAAACCAAGGATATAGAATATGAAAAAATTTGCTTAAAATTTGAGAGAATTTTTGCACATACTAGGGATATCCTAAATTTAAATGATATAAAATTGGGTTGGCCAGGACCATAAATAAGTAAAGAGATAGTAAAAAGTGTGCACAAGAGTCAAATGTATATGCACAAGTCATGTAATTCAAATATATGTCAAATTTGATGTTTCCAAGTGCCTAATACCAAATTTATGTGTCTATAGTACCATGTCCAAAATAAGAACCATAAAATTGATAATATATAATCATAAGATGGCATCATTGTTAAAACACATTTATAACACATTTTAGTATTAAAATATGGTTGTGTTAAAGCTCATTTATCACGCATTTTGATATAGTCATAAAAATATGGTATTTGTCATTGAATCACATGTTTGGAATAAGGGAGTTTGACCTATTTAGGTGTAAGTTATATAATAAAGGTATCATTGTGAAATAACATGTATAATATATAATTGAACTCATATATGCTTGAGTGGTGATAATGTATGACATAATAATGGTGCTCTTGTATGGGAAACTATTACCAATATATGCATATTAAAAATGAGTAGCATCTCTATAGATAAGATATGACCAATATAGGTATTGAAAAATAGTGGTCCTTGTATGGGTAGGATATAACCAATGTAAGTATAGGATGGGTATGTTAGCCTCTATTTATGAAAGTGTAATCAATATAATCATAATGGTAGTGGATTTACCTTGAGATGGAAAGTATAATGCTTGTGAGTAAAAGCAATAGTATGCCTTGGTGAGACCAAATATCGATAATGAAGCTATGGGCATGCCCCAATATAATAAATATATAATCCATGTAGGCATAAACAATGGTTTGTCATAATGTAAATAATATGTAGATAAAGAAACATGGCAAGGTCCTTCCCCAATACAAGTAATGTATAATATATATACACATGGGTGTATCATGACACATGGAGTATCATACCCCTAATTATATAAATAATAAAACAAAAGAATAATATGCATTTGTATAAGCAATATAAAATTGATACAAGTGTATTAATAGGTTCCCCCTAGATGGGGAAGGTATGATTGATGAAGTACAATAAAATATATGACTCGACATGGATAAAATATAAGAAATAAATCATGACAATGACATGCCCCAATGTAGATAAAATATAAGAAATGAAGCATGAAAAGGGTGTGCCCCAATGTAATCCAAATATAAATAATGCAAGAACATGAGTAGTGTGAAAGTATCATGCCTCTTGATAGGAAATATATGACATGCCTAAGTAAAATAATGATATGATTCCAATATGGATAGGGCATAGTCAATGTAAGTCTTGAAGTATCATTCCCTTTGGTGGGAAATATATGATCGGTATAGGGAAGCACATAAGTGTCCTTGCCTTAAATAGATGCATGATATGGATCATGAAAACATAGGAAAAGACATAAAAATATGCATGATATGAATGTGAAAAATGAGGGATCTGAAGACATTGGGCAACCCAAAACAATGAAGTTACAATTAACAATAAAATCAATTTTACGTACATAAAGAAAAGTTTTTGAATGAAAAATCAAGAAATAAATGCCTATTAAGAGAAATGAAAAAAAAGGAACCAAAGGCAAGTGTAAAATGAAATATATGAAAACCATGTAAGGAAATGAAAATGATTGGTTAATAAAAAGAAATTAAAGTCAAGGAAATGTAATAAAATTTCAAAAAATGCCCCAAAAATTCCCCTAAATCCAATTATGAATCCATGATCATATTTATGTAGTGTAGGCCCCACATCAAACTCAATATTATGAAGTGAATTATTATTGTATGTAAATATGTGGCAAAATATTTAAGTACAACATATGTTAGCCAAGCTTACTAGTGATATGAGAAAGTATTGAATAATCATCAAAAGATAAACATATGAAAGCATATGAGTTTCCACTATCATACATAGGAATTATATCTAATAAGTCATAATTATCAAAATCGGTGTCTTTATTTCATCAATATGTAGCATTGATTTAAACCTACCTTGTATCTATACTATTTAGTGGTTGTTTCTTTATTGTCACCAATGTTTGTACTTGATACCATTTTTCATTAGGTAACCATTTTAGTTCATAGTGAGGTTTATGTTTTGACATCCTATGGGTATTGATAGATATGACTTTGTGTTTTAACTAGTGTGTATTCATTTTCAAAATCACCACAATCATTAAAGTATTGAATTTAGTTCTTATTAAAAAATAAGTAGATTATTCAAAATTGTACTTGGACTGTAAAAATAATTATTAAATCACGTGTATTCTTTAGGACAAGGAACATTTTTATTTTTTGCTTGTTTTATATTATTTACCAATGTCTTAGTATCATTTGTTTAATTTTTTATTTTCCCTATATTATGGTTGGTAAAGCAACCAGGGCATACTAGCCTTGAACCAAAGCATATAATCATGAATATTCTCATATGGAGCTTGTTGTATAAATGGGATGTGCTCAAATGTATCTCATGAGAATTTATTAGTATTTAAATGTGCTAATAAATCTTATTCTAACATGAAAAATGAATATATAAATCAATTGGGCAAGGTATGAAACCAATCCAATGCATAGTCTATCAAACTTCTTAAAAATATCTTAGGGAATGATGTGTCACTATGAGCATAATTTCCAAGAGAATCATGGAATGGATTAAGATGCTTATAGGGATCTCTATATATTTTTAATATAGTGAGCATAGTAATGATAAAACTACATAAAAATTATAGTTTACTATCTTACAAGTTATGGGATTTTATACTATAGCATGAAAATTAGTCCTAAATTAGGCTCATGGGAGCCAAGAGAAAAAAATTGAACTTATAATTTTAATTCACCTATTACATATATCAGAGTGACTATTTAAAAATTTGGTGTAGATGAAGTATAGAGTGCATCATTGAAGGAAAGAGGCTCATCATTGTAAGAGTCTATAAGAACCCTAGTACCCAGCTTCAGTGGGTGAGTGGTCAATTCTTGTTGTATAGGTGATATGTGTGAAGGAAAATAATAATTAAACACATTCAAAGGAATATAATGATAATAATGTCTATTAATAGAGGCCATTGCAACATCATTTTAAACACAATCTTGAATTTTTAATAGCTACTTCTTTCAACATGTCTACAATCTTAGCAATATGAGAAGGGTTTTCCATAACATATATTATAATAGTTTTAATGGATTCATCTCTATATTATGCATCCATTTTATCTTAAAAATCATAATTATAATCATTTACAATATAATACTCATCTTTAGAGTTTAGAGAATTTTTATCATTATCAACATTGGAACTCAAATGAGGAGTCTGAGTATAATAATTTTCATTCACATTTTGTTCTATACAAGAATCAAAATTGTGCTACATACATTAAGGTCTAGATCTAAATTTATCTAGTGTACTTTGTTAGACATTAACAAAAATTTATTCTGCAATTTGTTTTTACATATCACAATTCCATAATCACCCAGGAGATTCATATTATTTACATTTTTATTTGGTCATATAGAGTTGGTATTAAATATACCTAATATTTTATCATGTTGTCCTCGTTATCATAATAATCATAATCACTATCTCTTACATTAATAATAAAACACATGGAACTCATAGAATCATTTTATACAACATGAAAAAATGCAGCCAAAGGGTGATCTATTATAATTACACTATTGTTTGAAGCAATAAAGAAATAATTAAAAATAAATAGATTCAACAACACAAGCATAAGAAAAAACAACACTAGGAATATGAGAAACATAACCCTAATAAGAGGTACAACACAATGGAGATGTATGAATGTACCCTAAGGTTTAGAATAATCACAAGGAACTATGGTTAATGATGGAGAAACAAATGAGTGCAACCTATAAATAGATTTATGACAAACACTAAGATATCTAACCCTATAATAAAAGGCAATGCATGTAACATTAGGCACAAGTAAAGGGTATCCATAATAAGATTGCACAACAATGAAAGGGTTTAGTAAGCCTTTGACACAAATCAAATCTAGTATGTAATATAGACATAATTTAACCCTAAGGGGTGTAATAGATCACATATTTACGAAAATGTAAACAAGTAAAGTGCACAATGTGGTTATAGGCAAAGAAAGGTACATTAAGCTTATAGTAAATATTTGCACAAGACAAATTAAATACATCAATATATCAACGAGAACATATCTTAAATGTGCAAATACAATGATTAATATGCTTTTAATATTATAGGGAGAGTATATATATATATATATATATATATATATATATATATATATATATATATATATATATATATATATATATATATATATATATATATATATATATATATATATAGTTTATTACTTGTTTACTATTACATGATGAAATTAGGTGCAAAAAATTCTAAGAACCTGTACGAACATAACCCAAAAAATTTGGAAGAACCAATAACTCTGAAATTTTCACCAAGATTGGAGTGTACTAATATGACATGACTAGGATAAAAGTGGATTTATCTTGGTAGGTTAGTGTAGGTTGCTATGTAAAATCCTAGTAATATATGATATCATATTCTGATGAAACTTTTTAAGTGTTTTTTCTCTTGCTTGTCAAAAACCTCTTTTGGATTATATTAATTCATTGTGCATCTCTCGAAATTACTTCTCCTTCATTAAAACCCTAATTAACTCAAATCACCTTACAAGAACATTAAAATGGGAAGTATTTATAAATTACATGTCTCAAAAGACCTATGTTATTTGAAAATTTGGCACTTAGTAGTCATGTAAGTTAGCAAATAGTTCAATGCACTATGAAGATCCCAACCCTTATCCTTATCCTTATCCTTATCAACAATATGTAAGCAACTAGTAGATTTTATATGCTCTTTCACAAATCCTCAAATTGTAGTTATGGTATAGGGGTTTTTTATAAATATTAAGTAGATGCATTATCAATTATATCTTATTGTATTCACCTATGAATGCTTGTTCTAAATGCACTCATGCACTTATAAAATTATTGAATTAAAAATAAGACCTTATTGGTGTGTAAGTATACAAAAAGGTGATAAATTTGGAAATTAGGGCATATGGAACTAAAAAAATAGGAAAGGGGGACAAGGGACCAAAAACATAATAACCAAGATTGTATTAGTCTACCTAGGAGGTTAAAATTCTAAAACAATGTTTTGAACATTTAAACAACATCTAGGTCATACTAAGGAAAAAATAGTCAATATATAAATTTTAAAGTGTCCCAAATTAAATAATGTCATTATCATTGACCAAAATTGAATATAAATTAATTTTTTAAAGATAACACAAGGTAAGGGAAGTCAATACACAACCCAAAATAAGGGAACATATGCCAATAAGAGCCTAATATAAACCAAAGATCTATATGCACAAAATCACACTAATACTATATAAAATAGCTAATCGTGTACCAAAATTAGGTGTCTACACCATGATCATAGATTAGATTTAAGGCAAACACTTATTAGAAACCAAGAACATAACACTCAACTCGTGGTCAAAAATTAAAATTTGTCACTTTTTCTAATTTTTTTGGGTTATATCTACCTTAATTATGAGACTTGTTTATGTATATCATGATTACAAGAGAGGTTAGTTCATGTTAGTATGAAAAATCAAACATAAAAAAAATTGACAAACATAACATCTGAAACATGATCCCTTAGATTGGGCAAGATCAGAAGCAACAAACTATCAGATAGAAAGTAAACCAAAGGCAATTTTACCTTCCATGTGGATATCACATTATAAGATGGAATACTTAAATATTTGCACCCAAATATAGATATAAATATATTCAATAATATCATGGTGCTTCCAACAACATCTCCCAAATGCTATTGAGTGATTGTTGAGTAATAAGAGGAAATAGGCGAAGTTTTTCAATAATAATATATTACTAGGTTAGTGTACTAATATGAGAGTGATTGTTGAGTAATAAAAGTGGATTTATCTTGGTAGGTTAGTGTAGGTTGCCAAAATGGATAAAATAAGATTTTGGTGGAAATTCCAAAAATAATGGCAATGATAGGAAAATGAAATTATCACCTTGTGAAATGGTGACATTGCCCTATGAAACGATGATATCACTATGAAAATGGTGAGAAAACAAACACACATAACGAGCCAAGAAAATAGAAATAATACCCTATGAAATTGTGGTGATGTATTGATAAATGGTGAGATTTTTTTTTTAAACTATGATATCACTGAAAATGATGGAATCACCTAAATGGTAAATAGACTCAAGTAGAAGAAGGGTTTATTTTGGTCTAAAATTATTGAGTGTGTTTTAGATGATTAAAATAATGGGTTTTGATGTCAATTATAGATAGATAGAGTGATTTTAAATTCCTTAACATGGTTTGTGATTGGTAGAAGAAATATAAAGTCTTGATTATACACCACCGATGTTCACATGTCTTGCGATGGTTGGGACTATGGATGGAAGAGATCATGGCCTTCCCATAGATAATTAGATTAAAACATGTGGTTCAAATGCTAGTGATTTAAGTATATTGAGCCTACATGTTGGTGTTAGTTGAGTGATAACATTATAATACTATTATGTTTCATTTCCCTATTGGTGAGGCCACCATCACATTAAAGGATGTTTGGTGTATACCCCAGATTCTGATTTGGGGACCTATGATTTTTTAGATCTAGGTGGGATGTCTAGTAGTATAAGAGGACCTAATTAGGGTTAAACACACCATCATAGAGGGTGATGTTATATAAATAAATGCACTAAAGGACCTAGTATTCCCATAATATATTATGTCCCAAGGAAGAAATAGAGATAGAGAAGCACTAGTAGCACCAATATAACCACAAATAAATAGAGAGGTCATGATATTAAGGGCCATTATCAGTGGCATATTATTACTTGAGAATAATGACTAATATTTTCACATTGGAATTATTAGAGTGATATATTACATGATGGAATTGATGACCTACTTTGCCTTGGGCCTAGTAGTATTGGCCCAACTATATAAAGATTTACATATGGTGGCCTATCGGTGAGGTAGGAGCATTGGGCCAAGTTCATTGATTTAGGTCTAGGTTTGAGATCATATTATGATCGAGTGACCGATTAGGTAGAGGCAAAATCAAACCCTAGAGGATATACTATATTATGGTTGGTACTTGATAGGAGGAGTCCAATAGGATCACATAGGATATATCTACTTCTATCGATGGGCAATAGATGCGATGGTTGACAAGACTTCATCTGGTGTTCATACAAGATGATGTAGTTTGGCTAGGTAAAGGATGAGTTTATGAATAGATACATGACCACCCCATATTATATCATAGGTTAACATGAATTCATAGTAAAGTGGTATAAACTGGACCACATGAAAAGATAGCTCAAGGCCGCATTATTTTTGACATGCCACATAAGAGATCAATAAGTTAGGGCCTCCCATCCTAAGGGATGAGGTGGTCAAGAGTTTTATAGTTATATAATTGGTGATATGGGCTTGCATAGGATTCATGGCAGATACATGGGTCACCATGGTATACACAACTTGGTGGATCTAGGTTAGACCCACATGACTACCTAAGAATACACCTCTATAATAGCTTGGATAGAGGCAAAGGAGACATAAACATTGGAAACACATACAAAATTTATTTTATAGTTACAACCCTACACAATAGCCATAGGTATAAGTGTATTAGGTTGCATAAAAGATACTATAGGTGCCTATTCACCATGATTATAGGTTCTAGTACAACATATTATATCCATGGACATAAATTCTAGATTAGAGTCAATGAGTATTGGTAGTGGCATTAATAGTGATGGAGAATCCTCAAATCATGAGGGAGATGAAGGATATGATCCCAACCATGATGCACATGTTACACTAGTGATAGTTGGAGTATCTACTCATGATGCAATATAGGTAGGTCTTTTAGGTCTTATGATATCAGTGATCGATTAGGCCCTTATAGCTAACCTAAAAAGAGACATCATTGTTAGAGTGATAGATTTCTTAGGTATAGAGTAGGACATAGTAAGGCTATAGGCTTAGTTAGATAGATCCCAAGGTGAGACCACTAGACTATAAGGTATCATTGTATAAATACACACAAAGATTACCATTATGAGGTAACATGTATCCCAAATAATCATCATATAAGGGCAACTAACTATGAGAGATACAAAGTTAGTCACGACCATCAGCGAGTGAGATAGGCCTAGATAGAGTGTGATAGAGCCCATGAAGATGTTCATAGACTCCTTGGGGAGTAGGATGTAGCTCAGCATATTTTTTCTTAGCAAGGTTTGGCTAGGGCACTAGCTGATGTAGTCCAAGATAAGGATGATAACTATGAGCCAAGAATGAGGTTAGCTACTATCAGAGCTTGTATGAGTCAGTGATCCTAGTAAGAGCAGGGCACTAAACTTTAAATAACATACATAGAGTCATATATCAAGCTAAACCTCTAAGTATTATCATACCTTGGCCTTAGAAATATCAATGGCATAGCCTATGCCAAGTAGAGAGTGATGGGACCACCACTGCATCCACCACCAACACTATGTACAAGATAAATCTTTGATCAGACTCCTCCCAGAGATGATCAAATATAGAGTTGGTATTTTGATTGTAACTCTATATTTTTGAGATGTATGTGATGTGTACATTCTTGTGATGTATAAAAATTTATTTTGGTATATATAGAGACATTCATTTTAATTATGATGTACATGGAATCTAATATTCTTTTTACATATATGATGTTACTTCTAAGTTATGATCTTTAGATTAGATGTTGAGCATAATATAGATTTTAATATTGATGTATATGTTTGCCATGATTCTTTTATCTTATTTTCCAGTTGATGTTGCACTTGATTTGAGATATAAAATGTTATTGAATGTGATCATGTCTTATTGAATGTGATGATGTCTTAGCATTTTCTTCATGGTGTTCTATGTGTTTATGACCATTTGTATATACTTATGTGGAGATGCATGTCCTAATCAGCATAGATGTAGTCACATTATTTAGTTGTTGATTAATTTGATGATGTAAAATGTAATGATGTTTCAATTAAGCATATGAGTACATGATTTATATATCTTACAAGGGGATAATTTCTCTTCACGTGTCATTATAAATAAATCTTGAGCACTTGATTTTTAAAGTTACAATTGATATTATGAACCATAACTATAAATGAATCAGGGAAACATTATTTTCCACTTGTTTAGGGACTGACTTATATGCAAATGTTCTCCACTCAAAGTCATGATATGAAAAATAAATACCTAATTATAAGACATAATACACTAAATAAAGATAAACCATACAAATTTAAATACAAATGTTAAAAAATCAAGATCAAGATATGAAAAATCAAGACCTAAGCATAAGACATCATGTACTAAACAAAAGTAAATAATTAAAAAATAATAATTATTCTAATAAAATAAATAAACAAAAAATCACACAAACACACAACTGTGCTTTGTTAAAAAGGTAATAAATAAACAATGAATCATCAAAGTGCATGTGTGATAACAAGAAATTATGCTTAGATAGTTTAACCCCAAGCCAAGGGGACAATTAATAGGATAACGTGAAAATTTAGACAAAAGGGGGAATAGAATAATAAAGAAGTGATGATCGAGATGACTCCAAATGCCCCATGCAAGTGTGTAACAAACCATTACCCAAGGTTTTGGTGTAACAGTTTTTTACATTTGGTATCATAGCCTCCACTCGAGTTTAAGTCATGCAACAGTTGGCTACATTGGCATGGTAGTGTTCATCCAAGGCTCATATATATGGGGGATTCTACTGTATGGGCATAAATCTAACCTAGATTCTGGGCTTCAGAAGTGTGGTGAGATGTTATGATCCTGATGGGTGGATTTCACTAACACCTCAAGGTTTTGGTGTAATTATTCATTACATTTGGTATCAAAGCCTCTATCTATGTTTAATTCATGAAGTGAGTGGCTATGTCGACATGGTAGTATTCATCTATGGCTCATACATATAGGGGATCTTAGTTTATGGGCACAAAACCAACCCAGAGTTTGGGCTTTAGAAGTATGGTGGGATGTTATGATCCTGATGGGCAAGTTTCACTAATGCCTCAAGGTTTTGGTGTAATAGTTTTTTACATTTGGTATCAGATCCTCCACCCAGGTTCAAGTCATGGAGAAGATGGCTACATCAACATGGAATGGTTTATCTAGGGCTCGTACATATGGGGGATCTTAGAGTACAAGTGCAAATCTAGCCCTGAGTCTAGGTTTCAAAAGTGTGGTGAGATGTTATGATCTCGATAGGTAGATTTCACTAACACTTTGAGGTTTTTGTGTAATAGTTTGTTACAAAGTGGATGCTCCCTACATAGTTCATGTGGACCTTTATGCCAAATGTATTTCTCCCTAAGAATTGGGAAATAAAGAAAGCAATGATAAATGATTAAGATGGTAATATTAGAGGAAAATATGATTGGCTCATTAAATGGTGAGAGCATAAGAGAAATGACTTGAAAAATAGTGAGAGCTTAAGATAATAGCTCATAAAAATGTGAGAGTATAAGAGAATAACTCACAAAATGGAAAGAGATTAAGATAAATAAAGGAGGGCAAATTAAAATACAAATGATGGTAGTTGAGTTATTTTGAGCTACCCTATATAGCCAAATGTTGCCCACATATTCAGTGTGGACCTCATGCCAATGTATTTCTCCCATAATAAGAGGTTTCCACCCATTAAATGTTCAAATTCAAAGGGATGATTATCCATAATGTATTTAAAATAATGCCACCTAGAATAGGACCAAAAGGCAAATCCATTGATGAACATGATGACAAATTGTACAAAGGTTTTATGGTTTTATATCTCTTTGGGAGATGTGAGGCCTTTTATAAATGTTTTGATTTTTGAGGTATTTGAAATTTTAAATGTTTTTTTTATTTTTGTAATAAGATAGATAGGAATACACTACATATATGACGTACAAGGGAATATAAACAAATGTAAAAGGGACTATATAGTAAGATAAATACAACCTTGGGTAGGGATAAAACTATATCTAAACTAGTTGCAATTGGGCACTTTTAACCAAAAGTAAATAAGGAGGATAAGGTAGTACCACTCAATAATAAATAGGAACAATAATGCAACACAATGGGGGAAACAATTTGTAGGATCTAAAATAAGTTGTTTCAAGGAAATAGCAAGCAAGAAAAGACATCTTGAAGTACCTTGATACACTTGTCTATAAAGATATGATAATGATGAGCAAAGTTGAAATGTATTTGGAAATGATCTCTAAATTTTATCATTGTACCTATTGGTCATAATCAAGATTAGGACGGTAATAGGAGATGAGAGAAAGGATAAGAATTGACCAAGGAATGTGAAATGGCACATAAGGGGAATGTGAATGGACATGAAAAGGGTGCCCCAAGCCATGGCTCTCATAAATAATGTTCAATCAAGTCAAGTGTAAAAATGCTTGAGATGCATAATATTCATGGGATCATCTAAATCTTTCCCATTAGGTGTATCCAATCTATAAGCTTTAGAACCAAAGTTTGCTATAATAATGAATGGACTAGCCAATTGGACTCAAATTTACCTTTATTTACATGGGTTGCATTGGTGTTTTTTAAGTTTTCTTTCAGGACTAAATCACCAAATTTAAAATATATAAAAATGATTCACTTGTTGTAACCACAACGTAACTGATTCTAATATGATTTCAAATGTTTTAATGTAACTAGACATTTCTCATTTAAGAGCTCCAGCTCTTGTAACTGAGCTGCTCTATACTCCTCATCATCAATGATGTACTATAATAAAATTCATAGGGAAGGCAACCTAATCTCTAGAAAGAGGATAGCTTCAAATCCAAAGACTAGGGAATATGCTATTGCACATGTAAGTGTGTGGATATTGATATGGTATGTCCATAAGGTAGGGAATAATTACAAGTACCAATCACAACCAACTTTGTTGATAATCTTCCTAAGAATTTTTATAATTGTCTTATCAGATGCCTCAACTTGGCCATTACCTTTAGGGTAATAAGACATTGACCATCTATGTTTAATATATAACTTTTTATAAAGGGATCCTACATCTTTATTTTAAAATGATCTGCCATAATCAAATATAATGGTAGAGGGAATGTCATGGTGGTAGATAAGGTGATTCAGAATGAACTTGGAAATCTACCTATCAGTTACATAAGTGAGAGGAATTGCCTTAACTCACTTGGTAAAATACTCAGTAGTAGTTAGGATATTCATTGGCCATCTAAAGAGGTAGGGTTGATCTTTCCTATGAGATCAAGACCCCATGTATAAAATGGGCAAGGATTCATGATCAAATAAAGTTTTAATGATTAATAATGAATTAAATCCCCATGATTTAGATAAGTAATACATTTATTGACATAAACACAGGCATCTTATTTCATTTTAGGCCAATAATAACTTGTCCCAAGAAGCTTTTTAGTAAGGACCGTCTTACTTGTATGGGCCCCATAAACTCCTTCATGCACATCTTTGATAACTAAGTCAAATTTTCCCAAGGTTAAATAATGATCATCATTCCATCATAGCTTCTATGATAGAGCGAGTCACCAAGAATAATGAGAGGTATTATGAATGAAGGATTTGTGTTGGGTTCTAGATAAGTCATCAAGAAGGATATGATCTCAGATGTAGGTGTATAGGCCATGGTACCAAGGGGAATTTGGAATAGAAATATCACATACCATCTATGTATTTGTATGAATGTGTGCTTATTGATGAAGGTGATCAATAAGGAATTGACATTCTCAGGCATGATCAACCATTTCTATTAAGGAGGCAATTATCAGCATTGCATCTATGGATATGTTATTGGCTCTTAGGATCTATTCAAACTAAATTCCCTCAAAATGTTTTTTGAGGTTATCCATCATGCCCTAATAGGGCATGAGCTTCATGTCCCTAGTTTTATATTTGTATTGTTAGGCTAAAATTATGACCCACTCAGAGATAATTTATTTGATTGATTATTGTGAATGGACAAGAGCAGATTATAGCACATGGGACAAAGAGTCACCTTATTTTTAGGACCTTATGATGATACAAGGTCCAAGAAACTTTGAATGATATAGCATGGGTAGGATGTGATTATTTCCACCAAAGGTTCAATATGGTTTCTTCAAGATATTCAAGTTCTCACTGTTGGTTCCTTCTACAAGTGAACTATTTAAAACATAATAGGTACATCACTTCTCATAAAAAAATTTAAAGAGAGGGAAAGGGTAAGGTAGAAAAGAGATAAATTCTTTGATTTAAGATAGGTCATCTAAAACTCAGAAATTAAATCAGTGTGAGCTACAATAAATCATTAGGCATAAAGTCTAGCCACTGTACAAACTAAAGCATCACAATGAGTAAGAGTCAAAGGGAAAATATGTGAATATAAAATTTAGAACTCTATTAAAAGAAATAAATTACACAAGCCTATAGCTATTTTCACACCATGATCAATGTAAGCTTCAAAGTAACCAAAATGAACTCTACACAATCTAATTGTATATCCACTCACACACCCACAACATCAAAAAACATATTTACATAGATTACTTCTCAAATCAAGATCTTTGGTAAACCATCAAGACAAAACAATGAGAAAGGGTAGGTGAACTATTAGATCAATATTTATAGATTTTTGGTACTCAAATGTGTCACCTTGATAGAAAATAAAAAATCCAAAAGTATGAGAAAAAATCAAGTGTTATCTTGATGTTATTCTCAAAGCATTTTACGATCAAATTTTTCTAACCTCTATAATAGGAAACAATGATGTTTATATAGTCAATGCTATTCCATCATGGTTATGGTGCATAACCATAAATTAAATTATCATGATATAAACATTAAAAATTTAACTTATTAGAGCTTATCTAGATCATTTGAATAACACATCAATGAGAGGAAAGAAAGGATAATCACTGAGTCATGGCACAATTCCTAGATACAACTTTCAAGAGGAAAGAGAGTGAAATATCCAACACATTTTGGAGTCCAATGATCAAAATCATCCTATCATTATTTAATTTCTTCTTCTATCAGATTATAAACCTAATGAAAAATAACCATATCACTTGGATTAATCCTAACGATGGAGTAACTGGTTCCTGCTTATAGCATTTGTCCATTCCCAATTCTTTATGCTCATCTCCATGACACAAAAGGTTATCCTATATGCATCATTTTTCATTGGATGTTGATAATAAGGCTAATCAAGAATTAGAATAATGGATTATTCTAATCTATTTATAGGTTTTATTGGATCACTTCCTTTTAATGAGCTTATTAACTTGTGAACAAACCTATTGACTTCAGCCTCTTGGTTTAATCCAATTTATATTTACTTTGATAATCATTATCTCAAACCATGTTGTTGAAGAATAAGATCAACCTAGAGAAACCTTTCATGTCTACAAAAATATAGGTGATGATTTCTTTTGCTTACTTATTTATTCCCGGATTGGCTCATGAATATTTCAACACAAATTTCTCAGTGAATTCTGACTTGTAGGTTCTTCAATGCAAGGTTCTATCTAGCTATTGTAGTGGGAAAATAGTTAAACCATCATCCACCTATCAATCTAGTAATCTTTTGGCTATAAAATTCATACTCAAGATTTGTCAATGTGGAATTTTTATAGGCTAAGTCCATGGGATCGAGCCACATGCCATTTTTTGTTATGTCATTACTTGGCTATGACTTGACATATATCTTGCTTGTGTTGATTATGATCGACCATGATGAAGTAGGATTTCACCATATGACATCATCATATCACTTAACTACTTTCCCAGAGAACTACTTATTGTACAAGGGGGGGCAACGAAGTGAGTCACTAGGATCTAACCACTTGGTAGCATCCCACTTAACCATTTATCATACATTAATAGTACAAATAACTTTGTTGACATCATTTCGTATCATTGGGATGATGACACATGGAAGACTCTTACTACTTCATTTTATTGGCATTGACCATACAAATAAATCTATTAACATTACCTCCAAGTCATCGAGATGATGACACATGGACGAATCTCACTGTTTTGCTTTCTTGGCACAAATAAATTTGTTGACATCACCTCTAGGTCATCAGGATGATGACATGTGGATGACTCTCATTGCTCCACTTATTTGACATTGACCGTACAAATAAATTTATTGATGTCACCTCTAGGTCACCAAGATGATGACACATTCATGACTTTCATTGCTCTAATTTATTAGAATTAACCATATAAATAATGCTACTAATGTCACCATTATGTCATCAAGATGATGACAAGTGGATGACTCTCACTACTCTACTTGCTCATGATTGACTGTATAAATAAATTTGTTAATGTCACCTCCAGGTCACTGGGATTATAAGATTATGACACTTAACACAATATCAATGGCATGAGGATTTACATTAATGTTGAGTCTTCACTAAGTCAAGTTAGTGGGATCATGAAATACGGAAATATCTTAGGACTCAAGGGTATTAAAAGAATTAACCATTTGAAAGATTCAATTTATTTGTAGACTGCATTATGAATCATCAAAAGTCAAAGACTTGATCTACCAAATGTTAAGGGCATAATATTTGAGTTATCAAACTAAGACCAAACAAACTTAGAAATCTATTAACAGACCAGTTAAATAAAAATTTCAATAATCATGAATAAGTCCTGATCAAAGCAGATGATGACTCAAATTGAATCATATGAAAGATGCAAAACCAAATTTTACAAGACATGAAATTTTGCCACAGTAAAGCCTAAAATTTTAAACAAAACCTACCTTAAATAAAGAATAAACCAAATTAAAAAAATTAAGACCAATAAGCAGCTAACTAAACAAAATAAACTAATTTAAACAACTACTATAAACCTTTCACTTGATAGCATGATTATCTAAATTAATATTTGAATTTAATATGCACAAATCATGACCCTAAATATAATTGAAAGGCTCGACAATTAGCACAAGGCAAATGCTTCAACACAAATCCTTTTGAATCAATAATAAATATAATGAATTAATTTAATGAAGGATCAATTGAAGCTACATCAATTATCAATGCAAATTTAGCTCATGAGTAAAAGACAAAAAATGGAAACCAATTTATGCAACTTAAATGGCACTCACTAAAGAAGTTATATCAAAATGTAAGAACAAACAAATAAAATATTTGTGCTAAATCAAGAGGGTTCTCATTTGATAAATCTTAGTATTGGTTGTGTTGGAACCAATAAATGGTGACTTCCACATGGAGAATGTTGCTCAACATTCAAAACCTAGACTGTAAATCATCAAATTCAATCAAGAATCTCCAAACTACAAACCAATCCTCTAGATAAAACCAGAAAGATGAAAACACTAAAGTCTACTTCAATATATGACATACTAAGTTTCACATATGCCTACTACCATCAGTGTGTGTTAAAAGTGATTGATTATTTTATGGCCCTTACATTCATGTAAAGAAATTTAAAGTTGTATAAAACCATTAGAATTTTTGAGAAGGATAATTTTGGATATTTGGCTTGGAGGGGAATGGCATGGGAATTTATCTACTACCAGTCAAACATCTATATCCCTGATAGAGATATCTCTCATCTCACTTATAACCTTGCTCCATCACCAATCAGGATATAAATCCCATGATAGAGATTAATTGTATCACCCTTTCGAGGAAAGAATTTGTCTTTTGCAATTTGCTAGATTTAATTTTGATTTATTTATTTTTAAAATATTTCATCATTCAGTCCATTAAGGGCTAAGAACCAATCCATAAGTATAATGATAGACTCAAAAAATTCATAACCATTAAGACAAAGCTAAATCAATTCAATGTTTACATCTCTTATAATTTAAAATTAAGTGCAATTTGATGGTTTCAAAAAAACATGAAATGTTTCTAAAATTCACATATTTTATTTTGAATCATAGAATTTTTTATTCTGGATATGTATAAAGAAATTTTAGTATAGCTATGTAATTGGTCAAGGAAAATTCACATTATGATTTATAAATAACTGAAAAATCTCATATTTTATTGTCTGTCATTTGAATTTATTCACCTATGGGAGCATAAGGACACAACATTGCTTTAACATAGTGTTACATATAACTCTATTATCCATTCTCTTAAAATAGGATCCCCTATAGTATTAATTGTGAACATACATTACTCTTTCAAAATTTAAGCATGACAAAAATGCAAGGGAAGATGCCAAAAGAGATGCAAGAAGGCCAAGACTATCTTATCAGGTATTGAATTCTTAAAATAAACATGTGAAAAACTTTGATCAATGCTTGAAAAGACACACCACAAGCTAGCAAAATATCAAACATGCAAACTAGCCTAAACCAGTTGTGAAGGGAAAATAACAACACATGAAATAAACAATGAAACAAACTAAAGTAAAGAAGATAACAAAATAGGAAACACTAACTAGGAAAATAAAATTATGTACAAAATATATATACAAAGGAATTTGAATTTATTTACTCAAACCCAATATTTGATGGGAAAGCCAAAGTAATGTTTCAATTATTGTCCATTAACTAGTAGAGACAATGCTCTACCTTGGAGATCTTTTAATCTTAATACATTCTATCCTAAAATCTCAGATTTTTTATAAGGACCAATCCACAAAGGATTGAACTTAGTGTGCCGACCCTTTTTCTCATGTCCTTTGTCCCATAACAAGACCAAATCTAAAATGTAAAAGGATTTCAATTGTGTTTTCTTTTCAAACCATCTCTTCACAGTAGCTTGAGATTTACTAAAATTTTGTAGAGCTTCATCTTCTAATTGGATCAGATCCAAAAATTTAGACTAAATTCCTTGATCTACCTCCATGTACTCTTGTATGAACTAATAATTGGGTTTCTTGAGTTGCATTGGTAAAATTGGATCTACTTCATATACAAATAAAAAAGGGGAATTATTTAAGCTTTATTTGTGTCTTAATCTATCATCCCATGTAGCATATTTGAGGATCATATACCAATTATATAAATTACATATAACTCATGTTTGGATACATCTTGAGGAGGATTATGTGTATTATTGGCCACTATCGGAACTAAGGATTGATTATAAGACCAAGGCATTGCCTTACTACCAATTGGACTTAGGAATCCTAAATTTTGATTAGGGGCAACATGAGCTAATGGAACATTATGATTTATAGGTGAGATTAAGTTTAGTGCTAGTCTATTTGGGAGAAAATTGGGGATGGAAGCTAACATGTGTCCCTATGGATTGAGTTGCATGTCCACTTTTATTGCTTTAGCATATGCAAGAGTAAAATCAATTATAGTTGGATCTCTCCTTATGAAAGTGTAATTCCATGGGTTTAAGACATTTTCGAAGGCTAATTGGACATTTGGCCTATATAAATATATTTTCTAAAAATGTGCATTGAAATTGTGTAGAAGCTCATTAGATTCCCTTCTTATGTAAGCAAATTGATAGTGCAATATACCTGGATCTATTACTAGACCAAATGGGGATAAAAATGTAGTATTAAATTGATTCCACCCCTCAATTAAATTTTTATGAAGGTTAAAGAACTAGTCATAATCTTGATCAAATAAGATGAAAGGAAATAACCTACAAGCTACATCCTCATGTTAAACATTGAGTAATATGAGAGATGTTTTATATGATGTATTGTGCTCTTCTACAGTCCTTCCTGTGTTTAAAGTGAACTTTAGAAGATAATGCTCAAGGTTTATGAGTAAATCATGTACATCATCAAAAATATTTATGGTTGATCCAAGTAGACAAGTTGCAGCCGTTTGGATTGGTCTATTGGTGACATATTATGAGGATTATTCGATTGGGTAAAATTGTTTCCTTGGTCTACCATGGTTAGATTTAAGACCTTTATGCACTTAAAGATTAGAAACAATTAATATTTTTTTATCTTGACTTGATTCCAGAATGTGTGACTCTCAAAAAAGACTCCATAGTGACAAAGCCTAATCACATGTTAGTATGATTTTAAGAATACAAAAACTACAAACATACAAAATGTTTTACTAGTCTTAATCGATGAATAATCTCAAAGATTAGTAAACAAGATATGAAATATTGGTGGTCCCTCATTTTAGCACCAATTTCTGTTAGACTAAAATTGTGACCCACTTAGGGATCATATGTTGGATTGAATGTTATGAATGGAGAAGAGAATCTTATAAAACATGGTAAAAAGAGTTCCCTTTTTTTATGACCTACTAGTGATCCAAGGGACAAGAAAACCCAAATGATATAGCATGGGTAGGCTATGATTATTTCCACTAAAGGCTATATATGTTTTCTTCAAGATATTTAAGTTATCACTCTATAGATGAATTTTTTACAATGTAATGTGTGGATCACATCTCATAATTTTTTTTAAAAGATAGGGAAATGGTAAGGTAAAAAAGAGATAAAATCCTTGATTTAAGATATCTCTTCCAACACTTAGAAATTAAATCAATGTGAGCTACAATAAATCATTGGGTATAAAGTCTACCTACTGTATAAACTAAAACACCACAATGAGAAAGAGTCAAAGGGAAAATATGTGAATGTGAAATTTATAAATCTATTCAAAGAAAGCAATTACACAATAGTGATCTATTTACACACCATGACCAATGTAAGCTTCAAAGTAACTAGAATTATCTCTCAAATCCAATAAAAATATCTATTCCACAATATAATTGTATATCCACTTGCACACCCACAACACCCAAAAAAATGGATAGATTATTTATCAAATTAAGATATTTGGAAAACCATCAAGACAAAATAATGAGGAAGGGTAGGTACACTCCTATATCAATAAATATAGAGTTTTGGTACTTAAATATGTCACCTTGTCAGACAATCAAAAATAAAAAAGCATGAGAAACAAAGTATGTGTAATCCTGATGTTATTCTGACAGTGTTTTGGGATCAAATTTACTGACCCATACAATAGAAATCAATGTTTTTTATATATAAAATGTTATTCCATCATGGTTATGGTGCACAACCATAAATCAAATGCTCTTGATACAAAAATTAAATAAATTGTCGATTATATTTTATCTGGATCCTTGAAATAACACATCAAGGATAGGAAAGAAAGGATAAGAATTGAGTCATGGCATAATTCCTAAATATAACTTTCAAGAGGAAAGATAATGAAATACCCAACATATTGTGGATTCTAATGATAAAAAACATCCTCCTGGTATTTAATTTCTTCTTTTCCTAGATTATAAACCCAATGAAAAACAACCACATCACTTGGATTAATCCCAATGATAAAAAAATTAGATCAAACTTATAACATTTATCCATTCTTAATTCTTTACGCTTATCTCCATGACACAAAAGGTTATCTTATATGCACCATTTTTCATAAATGGTGATAACCAAGATCATCAAGCATTTAATGGATTATTCCAATATGTATGTATGTGTTTCAATGAATTTATGCTTATTATTTCAAAAAGGGAAAAGAAGAAACTAAGTACAGGTGTGGTTGAAAAAACTGAATGATAGTGCATGTGTAGAATAAAAATATTGTGAAGAGATCCTCTTTGGCTTAAGAGGATGGCCTATAGATAATAAAGCACTAAAGCAAATTTATTTATTAGACAAATAGTTGAGTGGATTGCTTAGTGATAGCTAGATCCTAGAAGCAAGAGCTTTATCAAGGGTTGTCAATCCACACATTTTAAACAATTAATTTTATAAAATAAAATAGAAATTACTTGCATCAATAATCAAAAGGTACTAAATTTAAATACAAGAATTCTTGCTTAAGATATATACCAAAAATGATTAAAATAGTGATAAGATAATTAATACTAGTGCTAGCTAGATGTGTGGAGTTTGCTTTAAAAAATTAAGTAGGGGTCTATGAACATGTATGGACATAGAAAATCAAGTTTAGTTGGGGGTAGGTAGGTGAAAATAGCTTGCTATAATTTACTACCATAGTGATCATCGATGGTTGGGCTGACAATCTATGGTTAAGGTGACTGTCATTGGTCAAAGTGACCATTGATGGTTGGATAGACTATCAACGGTTGAGATAACCATTGACATTTACTATGTGTAGATTTGGGTTGATAAATGATTGATTAACATGATCTCAAAGTGATATTCTAAGAGTTGGATAAGTGTTGGGTTGTGAGCAAAAAGCAAATAAAGTAATATAATATTGAAACCAAGTACTTATCTTGTATAAGGTAGATTGGGTGGATTCTTGAGGTGGTTGACTCATTGGTGGAATCTAGTGTGAATATAGTAGAGTAACGATACTTGGTGCTTTTTTAGAGCTATGGTGGCAATTTGGATCTTTGATGTATTAGCTAGTTCACTAGATTATTGATGATGATTAACCTATAAAAAGATAATTATGGATGCAAAAGTTTTTGATAATAATTAAAGATGATTTTCACCTTCTTGATCCTCTCTTCTTACAGGCAAGGTAAGAGTGTTGCAACAAGGTATGACCTAGGCCTCCTAATTTTAACTCACATATGCAATGATTTACAACTAGATTTAGATGATTTATTTTTATAAAATCAAGGTGGATGAGTTTGCATGTTGGTGCTTAAGAAGGTGGACCCTGACCATTGACCTGATCATCAACAGTCAGGGTGACCATCGGCAGTAAACTTGATCGTCGACAGTCGAGGGTGAAGGATGAAATTAGGTAAAAGCTAGGGTAAAACTAGTTTAGTCAAATTGACTATGATTAGGTTTGGTTTAGGTGTCAGAAGGTCATATTGGTCCCAAGGGGTTCCTAAGGTAGTCTAGGGGTATTTGATGTCTACATTTTCCCCCTTTTTGTTATGCAACTTGAATCAACAAGATACAAAATAAAAATTAATGTTAGTCAAAGGTCTAGTTGCCTCAAGTATGCGAGGAGGTATTCCCCTCCAAACTAGGAGTTGATGAAGTAAAAAAAATTGGGTGTCGGTTTAATAAGGTAGATGAAAGTGGTGATAGAGGTAGATGTCATGAAGTTAGGTGACAGGTTGGGCACTAAAGTACAAATAGGTGCATAAATTATGACAAAAGGTGTGATAACCAACATCATGCATAGACTAGATTGTCATAGTTGATAAAAATAAAGGTCAGCACTAGGAGGATAATGGACAAGCAGATCACATGACTGCATGTAGGCATAGTGGTTGGGTACACTTGTAATTCTCTAGAGTTTTTTTTTATGTTTTGGTGGGTATCCAAGGCAAGAAGTGTTCCTAGTGAAAACACAAATTGGTCAAGTGTCATGGGTATTCAAGGTATAAAGTGTTCTTGATAAGACACAAGTAGGTCAGGTAAGTACAAGGTGGCACAAGTTCAAAAAGGTCAACATGAAAATGTTATTATGGTCAAAGGACTAGGCAAAACGTGTTTCAAAATGTGCACTAGTTGTGCCGAAATGGACCAACAATGAGATGGTGAGGTGGTTGAGGTGGGTGCAGAAGGTAGTCTCCATGGGTGGGTGAGTGGATTTGATGTTACTTAAAGATGAATTATTCAAGCTAAGAGCAAAAAATGTGGGGCCACCTAACCGTTGATAATCAAGATCAATAAGGGCAATCATCAATGGTTACCCTGACCATTGACAATCAGGGTAGAAACCCTAAAAGTCTACAGGTTAAAATTGAAAGTGATTAATTTTCACTCTTTATTACTTTTTCTTTTGTTTTAATTTGAGCTATGGTTATTTTGGTGGTTTGTGGTGAATGTGCTTGCTGAGAGTACTTGCTCAGGTGGAGGTTGACATTTAGTTGAGGTGGACCTAGGTGACTAGTCAGAATGTAGGGAACATATAGGCATGAATGAGGATGAGTAGGTATGTCATTGACTCCAGAGTAGTGGTCATGAAATGAGGTAAGGGGTGCCCTAAATTTGTTATCTTATCATTCAAATTGTAAATGCATTGGTTAAGGGTACATTTAATTGCTTAGTTTTGGACTGTTGTGCCCTAGGTAGGGGTTTTTGTGGGTGTGGGTAAATTTGTGAGTATAAATAAGAATTTATAGGGTGGATGGTTTATTGGGGTTGGGTAGTGTAGACATCTAATTCTTAACACCATTTGTATTGAAATTATCAATCTTACTTGAATTGCACTCAAATGTATATTTTAAGTCATAATCCATAAAACGTGCTAAATGGTTTGAACTTGTCATTTACAAGTGCCAATTTAGGTCAAAGTATCCCTAAACGGGGAAATATAATTTATGGGCCAACCAACTTTAATCAATTCATTTCGAGTCAAAATGATGATTTTGCCTTTTGTGCTCTGGATCACTCTTTTCTCTTAAATTCATTAGTACATGCCACATACCTTTGTTATTTTGTGTTGAAAACATCCTAAATGTAAATATGGTTTTGATGCATCTAATTTCACCTTCTAATTCTTCCTGAGTCAAATTACAACTCAGTAATATGACTTTCTGACTATTTTGATTAATTGAGGGCCAATTTTCAAATAATTACACAAATGTTGATTAACCTTGTTTAAGGTTAATTAATACAAAACAAGAGTTTAAGTGGATTTTTCATGAGAGTTATTGAATATTTATTTTTAAAAATTGATTCCTATTATCTACATCATCAGGTGACATAATTTTTTGGGAAGACATCCCTAGGCCATAAATGCCACAAATATCAAGATTATGGGTCACCCATGCATAGTTAATGCCTCACATGCCTCTTCAATGCCCCTTATTCCAAAGTTATGATGAAGATAATTAAGGATTTAATTCAAAAAATTATGATTATCCATGGCCACACATCTCAATCTTGAGATGGATGGTCATGGTTGATCCTGACTAATCTCAAAAATTTATAAATAGAGAGGCCATAGACATGAATTTACGAGCTTTAATATTGCAAAGTTATAATGTTAAATTGTTTCCACAAGGTTTTGCATTTTATCATAGATTTTTCTTGAAAGCTTCATTGATAGGCTAGTTTAGTGATTTGGAATCAAGAGACTAGGTTTTATGGAGTGTTCTTGAAGCATTGGAGGATCTTACCACCATTGTTGACAAACACAAAGATGTTTGATCAAGGGAGAACATGTTTTTGAGCCACATGGGTATGATCAATCCATTTAGGAAGGTAATATGGTGTTGATTTTTTTCATTTGTTTCTTTTTATCCTTTGTAATTCCCATAGGAATAGATGGGATTGGTTAGTTATTTCTTTATGAATATTTTATTATTTATGGACTAATGCTTGACTAACTTGATTTGTAATCCTCTCTACATCTTGGCATCCCTGGTGGGACAAGACGCATCTCACACCTAAATAAGATCACTTTTCAACTCTAAAATATCCATTTGGACCCTTAAAACTTGTGCAAACTAATTTTCTAACTTTATTTTGTCATTTTTGTTTGCCATGGTTTTACATAGTAACCGACATTAGTTACTTGGGTTAACCAATGTTGGTTAGCAAAATCGACATCAGTTAGATCTCAGGTAGCCAAAGTAACCATCGTCAATTGTAACAACTGATGTCAGTCACTATGTTTTTCTTAAAACATAAACCCGAGAGCTATTTTTTCAAAGTTCATTATTTCAAGCTAAAAAGAGCTTCAAAGTTAAAGGACATGCGAACATTTTTGTTGCAGGACCAAGCTTGACATTTGATTAAAACATGTTTAAATCACCTTTTTCATGCTTAAAAATCTATTAGGAACTTTGTATTAGTGTTTAACAAAGAATTTAAATGTTTTGGTGAATGTTTTCAAAGTTTTCAATTAAGACCAAGGGGTCAAATGAACACCACCAAATATTTCATTTGGGTTTAAAATTGAACACACTTATCGATTCTTGTTTGCAATAGTTATTTACTTAGGTTTTGTTTGGAAAAAAGAGGAATGTTACATGTATGCTCTTCCATTTGTCCCTTTTAGGGAACCCTTGGAATCAAAAGTGTCATTCCTGTTATAAATATCCTAGTCCAAGGCTTAGAAATAATGTCATCTAAAGCACTCTCTAAAAACTCATCAAAGTTTGGGTGACCTTGAAAATGACCCTAAAGTCTTTCTATTTTATGCTTTCTTTATTGTCATGCAAACTTGGCTTGCGAGGGGGACGTCATTACCTCTTATGAGTTCTTTAAGGAAGCTTTGACCTGAGGTTTAATCTCCCATCATTGACTTCATTTGACTCCTTTGGAGTTGCACATGGGACATATCTATATTTGGACATCACACTACACTAAGTAAATAATAGGATGTAGTGGTTGTAAAAAGGACTAGACCTTTTTACAACTAGCCAATGTCATGGTCACCCAATTTTTGTGCTTGTCTTTTACATTGTTTGACATGAAAGTCATTGTGTAATTGATTCCCCTAGAGTGATTGAAACCTTGCTAGTTTAGTAGACCCCACTTTACCGTATCTTATCATTTTAGACTTAAGATGTTTGTTTTTTTATCATTAGCTTACTTGGTCTTGATTTCTGTCTAAAACTACTTGTTAACTCAATGAACTTAACTAAAACACATTATCCTCAATTTTCTTGAGCAAGGGAGGTGTTACGTTGTCCAAATGAAAAATTCATCTTTCCCTTGTTCAAATTATTATCAAAAACTTTGTGTCATGTCATCCACTTTGGTGCATTCATGCTGCCCAATTGAGTCTAGATATTTTACCCAATTTGTTTAAATCCTTCATTTATAATCCACATTCAAAATTGAACCTTTCTAAGTTTTAAGGGTTGGTGTGTCAAAGTGGGTTCGCCATTTGCACACTAAGCTTGTTTTAACTTGGGTTTAATTTTCTATTTGGATTTAAGGTCATTTATTAAGACTCAAAATCACATTATCATCTTGGTGGACTCAAGTCATCTTGTGTATCGCTCACTTATAACATATTTTATCCTACTAAAATCATGTGGTGACATTGTGCTGCCTATTTGGTCCTAGCTTTATACTTAGTGATTCACGTATGTTTCTACATCTTGAGTTTCTTAGTTCATTTTGTCTTCTTCGTAATCCAGAGAGCTTTCCTCTAAACTTCTAGGGTCAACTTGTGAAAGTTGAAGCTAGATTTTACAATGTGGGTATATCACAAAGATATATACTTTGGTGTACTAGTTTTCACCTTGGGTCTTTGAGTTACCTTACTCTCTTTCGATCTATATGATTTCAACTTTACCAAAGGTTGAGTAAACTCGTGAACCAAATCTTTTAAATTGTGCATGGTTTCAAACCACCCTCCCTTATAGTCTCATAGGTACCTTGGTTATTTGTTTAAAAAAAAAGAGCCAAAGCATACTTTGATTGGTTACTGAACATTGGTCCAAATTTAGTCAATACACAGAACAACTCTTTTTAGACATGAATCAAAGGTTCACTCATAGTGGAGCCTCTTATGGACTTAGTTATGAAGATGAGAAATTTTATGATGGTTAAGATAAACCCATTGTTTTTGATAATATCCCCAAAATAATAGGATCTAAAGATGATAACAATGAATATCAACCCCAAGAAGATCAAGATGAAGCCCTTCTTAGATTGATAGAATCAGGTGCTAGAATACCTTCTGAGTTTCCTACAAAACAATTACATACCTTATTTAGATAAGTAAAATAATGACGACGAGCAAGATTTTTCACAAATAGACATACCTTCTTCCTCTAACAAAGGAAAGGAAATACAAACAGAGTCAAAACCCATAAATCCAGATCTTCTAGCTAAGATCAAGATAATAAGTCAATGATATACAAATCAACTTATCACAGACTTAACAGACTCCATAGCTGCCATTTCAATTCATAAAATTGCTTGAAAGAAAAAGGAAATGTGTTTGAAATTATGCAACAAATATTGGACGAAAACATTACAATAGTGGATCAAAGAAATCTAAATGAATAGTTAAAGACACAAGAGACCTTACAAGATGTTCCATTTAACAAAGAACATACATTTTTCAATCATCAAGAACCTCTTATTACTTTTCAAACTTAGAAACCCAAACATTCAGTCTGAATTGAGTAAATCCCTCAAGACAATTTGGCTAGTTCTTTTCAACCAACTCAAAGATTGTCAAATAAACATAGAAATTTCCAAAATCAGTGAAGTGTGAAACAACCAATTCAAGGAATATTTTACAATCCCAGAATCAATGACCTACATTCTCAACTCAAGGACAGAATCAAAACCAAATCATGGATCAAAAGGTATACGCTCCCTATAGCTTCACCCAAAACTAGGGGCACATTCCACCCCAACAGTAACAAAACAAGGGGCACATTCCACTGCAACAACATCTTATCCAATCCAAAAATACACCAAACATTCAAGAATGGAATTATATGAAGGAAATTTTCCAAAGATTGGAGATGAATAATAGAGTCAAAAAGTATAAATTTGATGAGATATGCTCATATCCATTTAATTTAACTATTCTCCAAAACCCCTTTCCACCTCATTTTGAGGCACCCAAATTTGACAAGTACAAAGGGAAAGGAGATCTATGTGAGCACATATAGGCATTTTTCATCTTATTTCAAGAGATTTATTACAGTATCAAGTACTTATTACAACTATTTTTTTGAAGTTTAATGGGACAAGCTCTTGATTGGCTACTTACACTACCCAAGCGATCAGTTGCAAATTGGAATGACTTATTATAAAAGTTTGTTAACCACTTATCATATAACATATACATGAACTAAGCATTATGCAAAGCCAAACAATGTGATGGTGAAAGTTTTGTTGCATATCTACAAAGGTGGAGAGCATTGGCAGGCTACTTTCAACACAATTTACTAGACAAATAGTTGGTTGATATCTTTGCATAGAATTTACATCCTAAAGTTGTGCATAATATATGGTTAGCTCATGCTAACTCATTTGAATAAATTATTGACGAAGGAGTGCAGATTGAGAAAGCTCTTATTGCTAGGGGCCTTATTAAGATTTTTGTGCAAGGTCAAACATCTAATCAAACTAAATCACTAGCTCATAGTTATACAGGATAAGTTTAAGGGATTTAACAAAAATAAGAACATGGTTGAAAATGGGGTGATTGAAACAAGATATGTACAAATGATACAGGCTATGACTCCTTCAAATGTATAAATAACTCCCCCAAATCCACTACCTAATTTGTAGAGACAACCTCCACAAAGGACTTTTCATAATAATTTTAGATCCTTTAGCAAGTTAGGAGAATTAGTTGAAATAGTGTTACAAAATCTCATTGTAGCTAATTTAATTATATGGCCACTATCAAGGCCATTTCCTCAAGATTAGCCAAAACTAGATTGGTACAAAGAGAATGAATGGTGTAACTTTCATCATGTTGTTAGTCACGGTGCATACCATTACGTTCAATTGTGACATATTATTGAGGACTTTATTGAAAGTGGTGAACTAGAAATTAAATTACCCCTAATTAAGACACAAATTAGGATATGGGAATCTACAAAGACCCCTTTCCTCGAAATGATCCACCACCACCAAGAAATAATCAAGATGGTCACAATCAAGGATAGAGGCAAAATCAGAACCAACAACAAGGTTAGAATCATAATGAGCATAATCAAGATCATAATGCCCACACTAATAATGTGTCTTATAACAATGTACCTTACAACTATAATAATATTATGGGACATATTTCTACAACCACATTACCACTATTACTATAAAATCGTGTGGCCAATCTCGTGTTTCTCGTAACACAAGACCCATCATTATAGGGTTCGTACCCTCTCCCTCTAGTAATACCATGATGGGTTTGTACCATCATGTTTCTACTCTATTTACATGAGTTACTAATCTTGAACAATAGTACCTCTCTTCTAATTATAATAACTCCTTGCCACCTTTAGGTTGTACAATTACAACTAGACGCCCATGAGTTACCATCCAAGGCCCTTCACCCACTTCTTTCCATAAACCTAATGAGAACATTGTGCTAACGGTTTCAAATTTGAATACTATCCTAACAATGACTAAACTAGTTTAATCCATAATTCAAAGGCTTTATAGTCTAGCAGATCAATTAGATAAAACCCCTACATAAATTTCCATATTAGAACTCTTGTGGACATTTGATGTCCATAGAACCATATTCAATAAACTTTTACAAGAGTCTATTGTGACTAATGATATAAACCTTGATCAGTTCCAGAACCTATTTAGACACTTGTCTTCATTTCAACAAATCACATTTGATCAAAAGGACATATCCACCCTTGGCCCAAACCATAATAACCCACTATACATTGAGATAATCATTATGGATCATAAGATCAAGTGGGTTCTTATAGATAATGGTTCAGGTTTGAACATCATATCTCTTAAATTGGTACGATGATTGGGCTAAATGGATATAGACATTTAGCTATAAACTATTACAATCAAGGCTTACGACAATACCAAGAGGGAGTCATCTAATACAATTTGGTTGCCAATCATGGTTGGGTCTATTTCTCATCACACATTATTCCATATTATGGATATTGATCTTCCTTATAACATACTTCTTAGTCATCCTTAGATCCATGAAGTACAGGTAGTTCCATCTACTCTTCATCAATGCCTTAAGTTTTCCCATGATGGGATCGATGTTACTATTCCCATTGATCAACAGCCCTATCAATACTACAAACATCTTGAAGAAGAGTTTCATAATTATAACTATTTCCTAGGTTCTATATTCATTGTAAAGAAGAACAAAGTCATCTGTTCTCATCCATATCTATCTAATTATATAGACCCTAGTGATCTAGCCTTCACTTTGGATGATCCATTTCCTGTAGCTTTGGCCAAAAAGGTTATTATTAAAGACATAGGAATTTCCATGTACCATCTAAAGGATGTCCTTCATATTGAAAATTTACCAAAATCCCCTAAAACATTTGGTAAGCCTAAAACCTCCCAGATGCCTAATAGACCTAATCAAATTTAGCAACCAAAGAAGAAGCAACCAAAACCTCATGTGGTTTTTGTACTTATAATTACACCAAAGAAAGATCGAGAGGATTTTACCAAAGGAGATTGGTTATATTCTAAAGGCCTTATGGATTATTTTTAGAATCCAAAGTATCCTATCCCTAATAGGATAATGGATCATCTTGACTATATAAGGAAAGGCCTTGGCCCATAGGTATAATGAATTTTAGAACCCTTATTAGCTAGAGTTATCAATTGGAATCATGGTCTCAGATTTAAACCACCAAAGGATGACCTCATGACATTTGATAGTGACTCTTTCAAAGTGACTAGTAACGAGACTTCTAGCAATGACACAACGTCCCATTATGGCCTTTTTTATGAGCTTACTGACTTAAATTTATTTTATTCAAATGCCATATTAACCATAACACCCATTGGAGCTTCCCATCTTAAAGCGAAAATTCATTCTAGTGGTGTTTTCCTTCCTAAAGCAAGACATTATATCTTTACCACTGGAGCTTCTTGTCCTGAAGAAAAAATCCTTCCTAGTGGTGCTTCCTTTCCTAAAGTAGGACATTATATCTTTAACATTGGTGCTTCTCATCTTGAAGCAAACTCTCACTATGACCTATGCCTTTGCCACCCTAAACTCATAGATTAGGATCAACAAAATTTAGTCATATGCCTCGACGAGTTTCAAAATGAAGAATCAATTGCAAAATACATGGGCCTACAAGATGCATTCCCCATTGGTGATCATAAGCAAGGTTTTGATTTTTCACTAAATTCTTCTACCTACTTTGGAGAGCAAGAAAAATCTATTGGTCATAATAAAAAACAAACATCAAAATATTTAGGTGAAAACCCCTTTGAGGCACTTGTTGATCAGGGAAAAAGTAAAGAAAAAGACAAGCCTTTGAGTAAAAATCAATTTTAGGCAAATCCAGGTGGGAAAGTTTGCTCATCCCCTCAAGACATAGAAATCCCATCCAACCCAAGTTCCATATCTAGTACAAGCATCTCTTCAGAATAGCATCAAATATTTGAGCGTCTTGCTCTTGAGTTTCTAGAGGTTTTTACCAATTGGCCTTTACCTGAGAAGGCAAATTCTGATTCTTCATATTATCTAGATCTTTGGGAGGAACAAGAAGAAGATATAGTAGAGGAAGGTGATCATGACCATACATTACCTACAATTCTAAAATATGGATCCATGCTCCTTATGGAGAACACAACAGAAGTGAATTTGGGAACCCATGAGGATTCCAAAATTATTTATCTTGGAGATTCCCTTACTGAAGTAGAATGTGAACATATTTTATCCATTCTTAAGGATTATATAGACATCTTTGCATGGGCATACTCTGACATGTTAGGCTTGGACCCAGATTTAGTTATGCATCATCTTGTTGGTTACCTTAATGTTAAACCAATCAAGCAAAAGTTGAGAAAGATGCATCCATGCATCACCCTTTTAGTTAACACCGAGTTAGAAAAGTTGTTAGGAGCCAATTTTATCAGACCACTGGACTACTCTGAATGGATTTTTAACATAGTACCATTGAGTAAAAAAACTCTAAGCATATGTGTTTGTATTGATTTTCATGATATCAACAAATCATGCCCCAAAGATGATTTTTCTCTACCCAACATCGACATGATTATCGACTCAACTGTTGGGTACAAGATGTTATCCTTAATGGGTAGATTTTTTAATTACAATCAGATCAAGATAGCTCCTGAGGATCATCATAAGATGGCATTCACCACTCCATGGGGGACATTCTGTTACCAAGTCATGCCATTTAGTTTGAATAATGTTGGAGCCACATATCAACATGCAATGACTGTCATCTTCCATGACTTGATGCATAACATTGTTGAGGATTATGTTGATGATATATTAGCAAAATCAAGAACAAGAGCTGGACATCTTGACATTGTACAAAGAATATTTGAGAGGCCTCATGTATATAAAGTCTACTTGAATTCTAAGAAATGTGTCTTTGGAGTCACATCAGGAAAATTTCTAAGGTTCATTATATTGCAATGAGGGATCAAATTCAACCCTACAAAGGTCAATGATATTATGGAAATTCCTCCACCAAACAATCTTAAATAGTTGTGAGGTCTACAAGACAAGATCCAGTCTATATGCAAGTTCATTCATCAATTGGCAAATAAGTGCCACCCATTTACCCACTTCTTAAATAAAGGGTTAAAATTTTAGTGGGATGAATATTTTTAGATAACATTTTCAAAGTTTAAAACATACTTGGCCAATCCACCAGTTTTATGACCTCTGACACAAAGAAGGCCATTGCTTCTTTATTTATCAACCACAGAACATGCACTGGGGAACTTTTAGCTTAGCATGATGATCATGATAGGGAACATCTTGTTTATTATTTAAACCACGCATTGGTAGCCTATGAACATAATTATATGCCTATTGAGAAGGCATGTTTAGCTATGGTGTTCACCACTCAAAAATTGTGACATTATATGCTAAATAACAAAACTATTGTTATCGCCAAGGTAGATCCTCTCAAGTTCATTTTATCTAAAGTATCTCTTCAAATATGCATCTAAGTGGATTATGCTCCTCAATGAGTTTGATATTAAGTACCAAAATCAAAAGGCAATCAAAGGACAAGTTCTTGCTAACCAACTTGTAGAAGCTCCTCTTACATCCAATCAACCCCTCAACTTTGACCTTTTAGATGATTCTATCATGATGATAGAACATGCATCACAAGAACCTAAATAGTGGATGCTCTATTTTTATGGATCCTTCACATCTCGAGGGTCTAGAACTAGCATATTGTTGATCATGCCACAAGGGGATTTGATCTCCAAAGCATTTTATATACAATTTTAGTGTACAAACAATATGGCCGAATATGAGGCATTGGTTTCAGGGCTCTATCTTTCCATACAGTGGGATATTCAAAGCTTAAAGGTATATGGAGATTCATAGTTAATCTTAAATCAGACAACTAACTAGTATCAAATAAAGGATGATAAGCTTGTTCCTTACAAGCAAATTATTGATAACCTCGAAACACATTTTAAAATTTTATAGTTTTAACAAGTTTTATGAGACAACAACAGATCTATTGATGACATGGAAATGATTGGTTTCATGATTCAAATGCATGATAGTGATAAAGAGTATTAGTTTTTGATTAAAAATATTCTTCAGCTAGCACATATTCTATCAGATTCAGAGAGGGTATGCACCATTGTTGATCCAAATCCCTCACCTGAGCTACCATGGTACCAAGATTTTTATAACTATTTATATAGCCATATGTTTCCCACCAACCTTTCCAAAAACCAACAGAAACTATTCCTTCATCACTTAACACATTATATCCTCCTTGGAAACATGCTTTTATCATAAAGGCTATGATGGAATGCTTCTTTGTTGTTTATCTTTGGGAGAATCTAAGTTCGCACTAAAAGAGGTTCATGAAGGAATGTGTGGGGCCCATACCAATGGTGTAGTCTTAGTATAGAAACTCCTCAGAATAGGCTATTAATGGACCAAAATGGAGACAAAATGATTGTAATTATGTAAAAAAGTGTGTTCCTTGTCAAAAGTATGGCAACTTGATATATGCACCTTCCTTACCATTACAACTGATTACAACACCATGGTCATTCTCAACATGGGGTCTCGATCTTATTGGGATTATTAACCCAACATCTTTAGATGGCCATAAGCACATTTTGACTACAACTAAGTAATTTACCAACTGGATTGAGACCATTCCTCTCACTTATATTACTAGGAAACAAATATCCAAATTCATTCATTACCATATCATCTGTCGATATGGCATCTCATCCCGTATTATATCCGATAATAGTGGATATTTTGTGAACTAAGATGTGAAATCTCTTTGTGCAAAATTCAAGATCAAGCATAAAAAATCCACTCCATATAACCCACAAGTCAATGGACAAGTTGAGGCATCGAATAAAACCATTCTAGCCATCTTAAAGAAGATTGTCAATAATGCTAACCATAATTGGCACTTGCAACTATTTCCTACCCTCTAGGCTTATAGAACTAATCATCGCACCCCAACTGGAGCTACTCCATACTCCCTTGTTTTTTGCACTGAAGCTATCATCTTGGTCGAGATTGAGATCCCATCATTAAGAATATAACTGGAGCACATTGAAGATGATGAAGACTATAGAGCCTCATGGCTACAAGAACTAGAACTTCTTGATGGTAAGCCTTTGGCTACCCTAAAAAACTTGTAGGCCTATCAGAATAGATTATGGAGAAGCTACAATAAACACATTCTCCCTCAAGAATTTGAGATTGGTGACTTAGATTATAAAAAATAACTAAAAGAACATGAATTCTAAACCCAAAAAGAAAGGAAACTTTTAGCCTAATTAGTTAGGATCACATATTATCACAGTGAACTATGGATCAAGAGCATATCGACTGGCTAAACCTAATGGGGAAGAACTTTCAGAGCCCATGAACATAGTACACCTTAAGAGGTTCTATGCATAAATAGATTTGAACCATTGTCTATAAGACCCCTAACTTGGGGGCAACTTATGCTATCATAATTTTATTCCACCCTTTTATCTTACCTTGAATACATTTTATACTACCTTGGTCTAATTTTCATGATTCTCGATAGTAAAAGCTTTGAATCCTTGGTACTCTAAACACATTCTTCATCCCATTTTGGATTTCTCTTTTAGAGGGGCATATTATTTGTTATGTCTAAGGCATGTTATAATCTTGAACACTTTTTATCCCTTAACTAATTATGATCTTGATTATGACTCATGAACATTATGAACATCTTCAGCAGCAGTTCCATAAAGCAATTCAGCCAAAACAATCTTTTGCAACTTCAGATAAGTGAACAACTACATCTTCTAAGTTCAAGTATTTATTTTTATTTCTTATTTTATCAAGAAACTCACTCTCACTAATTTTTGAGCATGGGCTATTGCAGTTAGCTTAGTTATCTTATTGGAACCTCTACTCTCAGGACATGCATCTCGTTGACTAGATGGTCCCACTTTGTGCATATTTTATCCCAAAAACACCAAAAACATTAGAAATACTTTGAAAATACCAAAAATATTAGAACATGATTCATAAAAAAATAAAAACATTGTCTCACACTTCTATACATTTATACATACCCTTTCCACCATCCCACACTCTCATCATTTTGTGAGCAATTATTAAGTTTTAACACTCTCACTTTTTTGTGAGCAATTATTAAGTTTGAATGCTCTTGACATTTTGAAAGTATACAAACACTGGCTCATTTCATCTTATCCCATGCTCTCACCATTTTGTGAGCAACTATTAATTTTGAACGCTCTCATTGTTTTATAAGCATAGAAACACTAGTTCATTTCATCTTATCCTATGCACTTTCTATTTTGCAAGATCATTATTTCTCATCTCATCAAGTTCTTATTTACCAGACCATTTTCATTTGTTTTTCATATCTTCCATTTCTTATATAAATCATGTTAGTCTAATCATCATTTTTCTATCCCATTTCCTGGGAGAACTACATTTGGCCTATTGGTCATGTTGGAACATGCATCCATGGAACTATGTAGGTAACGTCCACTTATATGATACATCTGAAGTCAGCTCAACCAACCCCTTCTTTTTCTTCTCTTCCCCTATTTCTTCTATCATTGTTCCTCTTTAATTAGGGAACAAAATGTCATTATTCTTTGTTATGATGTGGTGGAAATTAAAGCCTCTACTGCACACACATGAACATTTATCTTAAAACCACACTAGCTTAGTTTTTGTTTGTGTGTGTTTATTTGAGTTTTGTTGGTGTTTTATTGTGCTTTTGCACCTCTGCTTTTATTTCTTCTCTTTTTCTCTTTTTTATTACTTCTTATATCCATTCTTGGTCTTATGTTACCTTGATTATTTTTTGCTTATCTCTTTTGTGTTTCAAAAAATCTTGATAACTCACATGGCTCTCAATTATTTATATATCTTGATCCTATGTTATTACATTATTCTTGGACCATTTTTGTTTATTTGATTATTGTTGGTGTCTTATTTTTTTATTTGATTTCACATTTTCTCTTTTATGTTCAAGAATGCCTTGATGGTCCACATGGATCTTGATTATTCATATCTTGGTCTCATGTCATTAAGATGTTCTTGCCTTTTATTTTTAAACATTTTTGTTCCTATTTAAGTCTTGATAGATCATATCTTGATTTCAAGTTAGGTTCATTTATGTTTATCTTTTTATTTGTCTTTTGATTTTTTGTTTAAATGTAAATCACTATAATTCTGGTTTTGGTCATTATTTTACCATTATCCTTAGTTATAGATATTCACATTTGAACTAGCTCAATGCAATTAGAATCTTATGTCATTCTAAGTTATTCATACTTATGATGCCTAATTTATTTTGCTATAACAAGCACTTTGTGCTCAGGTCTCAACGTTTTAACGTCAACATCAACTCTGATGAATGATTCTCAAGAATACTTTGCAAAACCTAAGCGTATGATATGGAATTAGGATTCTAGGTAACATGCATTTTAGTACTCAAGTTTATGCTTAGACGTGCATCTCTTTGCATACATTGTGAGTCTAATCAATTATTGGTCATTTTTCATCATTCTTCATTCCATTCTCTCCCAAACTTGGGTGAAATACATTGGCCTAAAGTTCATGTTGGAACATGAGTCGATGGAACTATATAAGTAGTGCTCAATTTCTATTGAGGTCAGCTCAGCTATCTCCATTCTTATTTTCATATCTTTCATCACATTGTGCATTCTCATATGCTTGGTTTTATATGGTGTTCTAAGCCATTACACCATCGCATTTATGTTTGTGCTCACTCATTTTAACCTATCTTTTTGGTTATATCCTTGAGCTATTTTTTCTTGCCAATTGCCCATGTTGGGGCCCAACATCTAAACCACATCCAAATCAAATCAGCTCTACAGGGGTAAAATCATTATTTATTCTTTATCAATGATAAAAAATTTTCCTACTGGGGCAAACTATTTTATCATGATCACATTTGCTCTACTAGGGCACTTCTTATTATCTTCTCTTTAGAGACCACATTCTAGTGGTGCTTCCCTTCCTGAAGTAGAATGTTCCTCCTTTTCCTCTAATTCCAAGTTCTCCGCATTAAATCCCATGATGGCAATATTTTAGTGTGTAACTTGTCTCGAGATTGATCAATGTTGTAAGCATGTAGCTTGTACTCTCAAATTAGGTACATTTATAGTGTGTCCCTTACATTTATGGATTATATCTTTCCCATTCCCTTCATATTTGGGGCCTATTATACCTCTAATTATATTTTGATCATTGATGGTAATCATGTGTGCAAGCATTAGCTCATCTAAATGTGATCTATTCCATGGGTTAATCTCTCACTTTCTCTCTCTTTTTTAGCGTTCATCCTAGTATGTACTCTCAAGGGGGAATCATGGGTCTATTCCATTTTCTTCTTGACAAATCTTCTTTGAAAAAATGTTGCTTCACCTGAATGTCTTCCTATGCCTTCTCAAATAGGGTCAAAATATAGACATCCAATTCCTAACACCATTTGTGTTGAAATTATCAATCTTACTTGAATTGCACTCAAATGCACATTTTAGGTCAAAATTTATAAAACAAGCTAAATGGTTCAAACATGTCATTTATAAGTGCCAATTTAGGTCAAAGTATCCCTAAATGGGGAAATGCAATTTATGGGCCAACTAACTTTGATCAATTTATTTTGAGTCAAAATGGTGATTTTGCCTTTATGCTCTGGATCACTCTTTTCTCCTAAATTCATTGGTACACACCATGTACCTTTGTTATTTTATGTTAAAAACATCTTAAATGGAAATATAGTTTTAGTGCATCTAACATCACCTTCTAATTCTTCCTAAGTCAAATTACAACTCAGTAATATGACTTTCTGACCATTTTGATTAATTGAGGGCCAATTTTCAAATAATTGCACAAATGTTGATTAACCTTGTTTAAGTCTAATTAATCTAAATCAAGAGCTTAAGTGGATTTTCTATGAGAGTTATTGAATATTTATTTTTTAAAATTGATTCGTATTATCTACATCATTAGGTGACATCATTCTTGGGAAGACATCCCTAGGCCATAAATGCCACAAATATCAAGACTATGGGTCACCCATGCCTAGTTAATACCTCCCATGCCTCTTCAATGCCCCTTATTCCAAGGTCATGATGAAGATGATTATGGATTTAATTACAAATATTAGGATTATCTATGGCCGCATATCTCAATCTTGAGATGGATGGTCATGGTTGATCCTGACCAATCTCAAAAATCTATAAATAGAGAGGCCATGGACATGAATTTAAGAGATTAAATATTGTAAAGTTATAACGTTAAATTGTTTTCACAAGTTTTTGCATTTGATCATATATATTGCCTTTAATCTTCATTGATAGGCTAGTTTAGTGATTTGGAATCAAGAGCCTAGGTTTTATGGAGTGTTCTTGAGGCATTAGAGGAGCTTACCACCATTGTTGACAAAGATAAGGATATTTGATCAAGAGAGAACATGTTTTTGAGCCACATGGATATGGTGAATCCATTTAGGAAGGTAATATGGTGTTGCTTTCTTTCATTTGTTTCTTTCTATCTTTTTTAATTCCCATAGGAATAGATAGGCTTGGTTAGTTAGTTCTTTATGCATGTTTCATTATTTATGGACTAATGCTTGACTAACTTTCTTTGTAATCCTCTCTATAGGTAGGGATTAGGTTAGAAGATTAGGTTGTTTAACTTATTTTTTGGTTAGTTTTTAGGGTAGATAGGGTTTGGGTATTCCTACTTTGGAACACCCATAGTGACTGTCGATGATCGAGGTTGACCATCTATGATTGACATCATTAGAAAAAAGGATGTCTAACCATTAGTGGTCATCATGGCCATCAATGGTCGACTAGGGTATAAGATAGGCTCAAAAATTATTTTAAATGCTAAGGCAAATGTAGATGATTGTTACTAGGTGTAGGATGGAATTTTAGGCTTTAGAGGACACACTTAGTGGGTATTGGGTAGATAGGTGGGATGGATAGGTCTATTGTATAAAGGGTAGGGTAGATGAAAATGATATAGGTAACTATGTCATGTTTCAAAATTGGTATAGGATAGGGAATAAATACAGATGCATGACTGAGTGTCATGTATACTTTCAAAGATCTAGTAGGGGATGACCCCAACTAACTAGGACCACATGGAGGATGTTGGGTTGGGAGCTATGAGGCATTATCAACATGTGCCTCAAGGTGCATCCATGGTCATAGTACTCATCGAGAGATGGGATCCTACTATGAACACATTTATATTATTGACTGATGAGATGAATATCCTAATGGAAGATGTGCATAGGATCACCTAAATTTTACTTTGAGGTGATCCAATTTACCACATAGAGTGAGAAGAGTGGAATAATCACATTAAGATTTTGTATTTGGATGACAATGATCAAGTCAAATGGCATGCTAGGGGGTTTAGGTATAGTGATTTGTATTAGAGAGCTCTAGCCAAGAGGAGACTCATAACCATGCTAATGATTGTTGTTTCATGCTTTACACTTCTTGACTTGAGCAGTAAGAGGTTCCCTTATTTTCTATTAAGGGTAATGGTTGAGCTATTTCTAGGTCAGACTGTATTTGGATGGGTGAATGTTTTGATTATATATATACATAAGGAGATATGGGGGTTCAAGGCCCATAAGAGGTAGGGTATCAGTGTAGACCTGGTTCTACATTATTGGGCCTATGAGCACATTTAGGTGCTAAGACTAGTAGGGTTATAATGGGTAGGTTTCACATAGATTGAATTCCCCATTGGCTTCATGTGATGGAGGGATGATTTTTCTTGTTAGGTACATGAGGTGGTGCACATGATTTGGAGTGGTTCAGGGGTGCACTAGTGATAATAGACATCACTTGGAGGCTTTATGTCTAGTTTCCAGTATGGCCAGGCTATATGAGGTAGACACTCTCCATTTAGAGCTATAAATGGATATTTAATAGGCAATATGGGGAGGTGGATCTCATCTCATTTGAGAGGGTGAGGAGGTAATTTGGCCTAGTAGAGGGCACTCCAAGTCCATTCCCTAGGTATAGGCAAGAGGATTCAAAGATCTTACTGCCAGACCCACATCCTGTGCCTACTTTGCTAGAGTATGAGGAGCTACCAGCAAGAGCACAAATAGATGTGCTAGGTTTATATATGGGTACATATCATGGTAAGAGCCTATATATGCAACTACAGACATTAGTGGGGATGATGGAGGTGTGAGGCTGATGGCCATAGATCTGACTAGCCCTGATGGATAGGTAGGAGTGGCTTTAGTCACTACATAGGGATAGGTTATAGCACTATAGAGGCAAGTGGCCACATTATAGGGCTAGATTAGAACATTATAGGTTCAAGTTACCACCATGATAGGTGAGAGGGATCAACATAGGACCTCACTAGACTTGGTGACCTAAGAAAGGGACACCTTGATATAGAGTGGAAGAGTGACAACAGCACTAGTATAACCACCAAGTACCATCCCCATGACATGATACTTAGCTATAGTAGAGTAACTATGGTATTATGAGGCCATAGTTTTGACATAGTGTCCATAAGAGCCTCAATGGGGCGAGTATAGGGCTAGCTTGGTAGGTGGTGCCAGTGTGGTGACACCAGGTCAATGGGTAGCATATGTAGATAGATAGATAGGGATAGTTAGGGTATTGGTAGGTACATCATGTGGGCAAGCACCAAGATCCAGTGGTGCTCAAGGCTATGGTGCCCCTAGGGCATAGATAAAACATAACTATATTATGACATTTTTGTATATCATTTTGATTATGGCCTATGAACTGATGTGATAAGATGTATATTTTGAGAGAGAGACATGTCTATCTACTTATACACATGTATTATGCTATTTAACTCATGAGTGATATATATTATCATTATTTATGCTCAGATTCATGGTTTATAGTTTATGTTTTGATGTTGATGTTTAATGCTTATGGTGTGATGTTTATATTGTTTATGGATGATGTTTATGTTATTGATGCTAGACGTTGATACAGGCTTAGCAAGGTATGAGATGGATTTGATTTATGGTTATGCTTATGACATGTTAAATATTAATGAGTGTATACTACATTAGTTTATATTTAAATATGTGGTGGAAAAATGGTTGATTGTGTTAATTTCTTATGGATGTTATAGTTCGATTATGTTTATTACGGTTGTGATTATGATTATGATGTTGCTTATGACACACATGGATATGCCTATTATGATTATGGTTATTACTATCTTGCTTAAGGTAAAGCACATGAGGTAAGGTAACTAACAACACTAGATTGGAGAACAAAGAATATAATCAAGAGACAAACACCTTAATGAAAATTTCAACTAGTCATGATAGGATAAGAAGAGGGCATAATGCTTCTTATTTAACAAAAACTAGAATGAAAACCAAATTTGGATTGGCTTAATGAACATAAGCCTTTCGAATGCTTCACATTAGCATTAATTAGTTGGTTAAAAGGTGTCTTGACCACATAATGTCAAGTAGGCTCAAAAATCCATTGCTTATAGTGAGTAAAGGGGAGATGGGTGAAAATGGAACCTTCTTGCAAGACTAGCATGCCTATTTTGTAGGTGTCCAAAGAGTCAGTATAAATAAGTCTATGTCAAGTAAAGTGTTTATTGATCAATGCAGAAAGTCTGTGTGAAATCCAATTGTAGTTTCCACCTTAATATGTTACTTGAGAGCCGATTGCAGTTTTCAATATTCATTTACTTTTGTTGTGATTGTGATAATGGGTCTTTTGTTGATTGTTGTATATGGGAAGCTAATCGATGCAGGAAGCTTCTAAGAAATTTCTATGTTTTTGGCATAATGCTTTACTTAACCATACTTCAAGGAAGTGGTCTAGCTTAATTATCTTTGTTCAAGGCTTTGTGATGGATATCCTTCAAGGGACCATTCCACCTTACATTTATGTAATTTTAGATAAATTTTCAATATTTGTCTTTCAAGGGAGCAGTTTGTGAATGCTAGGAATGACCCATGGATGCTAATGATAGGGGTTTTTACTTTTTATTACTTTGATCTTACTTGACATAGACTTACTTAGGTCAGCTTAGTGGTTTACCTTTATGAAGGCAAAACTAAAAGCACAAGAAGGTTAATTAGGTGTAAAGAGGTTTAGGTGACAACGACCATGGAAATCCATCCTATAAAAGTGTGGAAAGTACCATGAGAACCATGCCATAGGTAGATCCATGATACCTATTTTTTAATATAAGGTTATGTTAGTGATAGATAATCACATGATTTGGTTATAATCAGTTTCCCCTAAACTAGGGAGATGGAATATAGGTAGATAGCAAGGGATGAGCTTAAGTTAGGCAAAAGGTGAACTTGATCTTTCTCAACAAAAAAATGGATGCAGATGTGAAGTATTGAGGGGTTCAATTTTTGGGTGGCCTTCGAGAGAAGACAACTGGTAAGCTCATGATCCATACTTTTGGGTTATGATATAAGGTCTAAGCTAATTGAAAGCAAACTTGCCCCACTTGTTTTTCTCTATATTAGTGACATATTAGTTTTCATTTAGGATGAGGTCTCTGATATTGAATTTCCATACTCTAAGGTGTTTGTTATAGGCATGCTTGATGTGCTCTTAATAGACATGGAGATGGGTGAGGGTTGATAAATGATTATCATCAAGTAGTTTGAGTTGGGTTAAATGGTGCTGACAATAATCATCCTAAAAAATGAGCTCTTGCATAGATATGTGAAGAGAGGGGATTTATACTTCAAGAGGAAAGATGACCTCCACTCCAAACATAAGGGAGAAAGGGGTAGCAACCATAGGGGTTCTAATTCTAGTATGATATTCTCATAAGGTGAAGGGGATGTGCAAATGCCAAACTTGACTAGATGCATTGACCATTTTAGTTGTCATGGTATTAAGAGTTTTTTAGAGGATTTTGCTTGTCCATTATCTTGAGGGTGATAGGGAAAAGAGAAGCTTAACTTAATGTTGAATGTCTCACATAGACCCTACACTTGCTTATTTTTAAATTATTTACCATTATCGATGATAATCTTATGAGGAACACCAAAATTGTAGATAATGTGATGGTTGATAAAGTCAACAATCTTTTTTACTTTGGTCAAGACTAAGAGGATAGCTTCTACCCTTTGGTGAAATATTCAGTCATAGTGATGATAGAATGGTGTTTCTATGAGGAATGGGAGTTATTTTCATCAATAAAATATAGACCCCATTGTGAGAGGGGACAAAAATTGGTGGAAACTATAAGACTATGACTAGATGCATGATGTAAATTAGCATGTTGTTGACACTTAACACACCTTTTCATGTAATCACAGTAGTCTTTATTAAGGGTAGGCTAGTAATAGCCAAGATGAAGGATACACTTAGATATAGTGAGGTCACTAAAGTGGCCTTCACAAATACCATCATGTGTTTCCTTGATAGTATGAGAGGATTCTTGACTATGTAGGCAATGGAAGAGAAGACCATCAAAGCCACATTTATAAAGGATACCTCCTAGTATGGTATAACGTGAGGTACTCTAGATAAATTCTCTTTGAGCATTCCTAGAAAGATGAGAAGGAATTATGGAAATATTGAGATAGTCAAAGGTTTGTTGATACCAAAGGTTAGGTTGGGTCTCTTCCACATTAAAAATGGTTGGAGAATCTAGTTTAACATAGGAAGGTTAGGTTAGCTTGTGGATAATAATAGATAGCTCAGAATTTGAGGGTGAATATGGTATCTGAGAGGTAAGGAAAGCTATGGTGTCAACAAAATTATTAGTAGATCATGGGGTTGATTGGATATGGTAGTTGTCAAATGATACTGAGAGTTTATTAACTAGTTGCTTATACTATTGCAAAACATCACTCTTACACTGGTAAGAGCCATTGATTTGATTGACCAAAAGTTGAGAGTTACCAAAGATATTAATTATTTTAACTCCTAGGGCTAAGGAAATTTGAAGGCCTATCACTAGGGCTTCATACTCAGCCATATTATTGGTACATTCAAAATCTAGCTTAAAGGATAAAAGGAGAGGTTCACCATCAAAGGGGATAAGGATGAGACCCACTCCTCCACCATGTTGACACTTTGATCCATCAAAGAACATGGTGACGTGATAGATAAAATTTGCCTAAGAGAGGGTTACGATGAACTCATCGAGGGACTCAAAAGGAGGAGGTTGGTTGTTTACTAAAGGTACCTCAGCTAATTGGTCGATAATGACTTGCCCTTTAATTGACTTTTTTTGAATGAACTCAAGGTCAAACTCTACTAAGAACATGAACCACTTGGCCATACACTATTTTTGGTATGGCTTGGATTGCATGTACTTGAGTGGGTCAGTGTTGGTTATGACATAATTTTTATGGTTAAGAAGGTAGTTGTGAAGCTTGGTGGCCATGAAAAATAAATCCAAGCATAGTTTCTTAGTATGGGTATACCGAGTCTTATATTCTACAAGCATGTGGCTAATCTAATAATTTTTTTTTTCTTTGTGTTGTTCATCTTGATGAACCAGCATTGCCCCTAGGGAATGGTCAGTGGTAGAGTTATAAAGGTAGAAAGGTTGGTCATCTTTTGGAGGGGTAAGGATAGGTTGAGACAAAAGGTGCCTTTTGAGTGAATCAACGGCCTTTTGATAATCTCTATTCCACTTAAGAGAGACATCCTTCTTTATAAGGTGGTGGAAGGGTTGGCATCAGTTTAAATGTTGGGAGATAAAATGATAAATGGATTAAAGCTTCCCCTACAAGCTATGAAGTTGATTGAGGTTGATGGGAGGAAGCATGTCAAGGATTGCTTTGATATTGGTCAGATCAACTTTGATTCCAAAAAGGGAGACAATACATCTAAGGAGCTTTCCTGATAAGACACCAAAAATGCACTTATTGGGGTTAAGGTAGACATGATAGTGGATGAGGCATTCAAAGATGATTTTAAGAATATCCAAGTGATCTTTTCAAAGTTTGGATTTATTGAGAAGGTCATCCACATAGTCATCAATAATCTTATGGATAAGGTCATGAAAGAATAAGTCATGGCACATTAATAAGTCACACTAGCGTTCTTTAACTTGAAAGGCATGACTCTATAGCAGAAGGTTTCCTAAGAGGTGGTAAATGTGATCTTGTGTTTATCTTTAGGAGAAATTAATATATAATTGTAACCCAAGAATCCATCTATGAGAGATAACATCTCATCGCTGGTTGTAAGATCAACAAGCTAGTCGATACTTGGTAGAGAAAATTTATCTTTGGGTCAAGCAAGGTTGAGGTCACAAAAGTCCACATAAATGTGTAGTCCCCCTATGGCTTTGGTGATAGGTACAACATTTGAGACAAGTGTCAAGGGAAAATCTTGAAGTTCTTTAGCATTCAGTGATTGGCCAAGTTTGACAATGTGGGGGATGTTTTGAGTGCCTAAATTGATATCCATGGTGGATTTATTCAACATGGTCAAGGTCTTGGGAAGAAAGGATTTATGAATGGAGGAATCTTGGGAACCAAGTTAGGTGAGAATGGAATCATCATCAGAGGAGCACTAAATAGTGTTAATGGTAAGAGAGTCTTCTCCTATCATCTCAGGATGGGTTAAAGGTATGGTTACAGTTTCCCCCTCCTTCAAATAAGTTAAGTGTCCTAGGTTGATCATGTTGATTTAAAAAAAAATAGGTGGGATGATGTCATCATCTTCACATATAGGTAGAGGAGAGGTGGGTTAGGAAGGGGTATCTTCCTCAACTATGGTAATGGTAGGTGGTTTGGCTTTCTTCTTTTTGGGTAGGATGAAACCAAGGCCATGCTTCTCATGTGGCATCTTATTTTTTATGATAACTAATTCATGTGGGCTATGTTCATATCATCCAAGACCAAAGCCTTTCCAAGAATACTGATGGAGGTATGTCTTGGTGAATCTCAACTTATCTAGGTAGGAGAAACCAATGGTAAATGGCCTAGGTGAAAGAGAGGTGGTAGATGCACCAAGGTGTCGGTTGAGTTCCCCATAGACAAAATAGGTCTGATGGTGGGGAGGTATAAAGGAATGATAGTTCCAATATTGGGGTCATATCCCTGTTAGTTGGTGATTTTCCATTACTCATGAGGATTAGGGAAAGCATCAAGGTCTAAAATTTGATACTCCCCTATCAAAAGGTGATGGAACATTGCTTCCAAATGGTCTATGGTGGGGATTTGGTCTAAAGGGATAGAGGAACTAGTCGATGCCTCATCGGTGGAATGGGATATGATATCCACTTTGTTGGTTGAAGGTTGGATTTTAGCTACTAAGGGTGTGATAGATGGGGGTATGAGAACATCATTGGGGTGATATGTCATGTTGCATGTCAAGAAAGGACTTGGGTCAGCTTGGATAGTGATGACCTAGCCTTCATTCTCAAACTTAATGTAATGGTGAAGGGTGGAGGGAACACAGCCCATGGAGTGGATCTAGGGTCATCCAAATAAAACATTGTTTGTAATTCCCTTTCCACTACATATAAAAGTTTAGGGAGCATGTGGGGTCCTAAACAGATATGGAGGATGATAGTTCCCAAGGTAGTGGCCATGGTGTTGTTTAATGATCGAAGGATGGTCAAGGTTTTAGACATGACATTGTCTAATAGGTTAAGTTAGTTTTAGGCATGGGAGGAGATGATGTTAATTCTATCTCCCCCATCAATAATGACTGGTTTTATGTGGTTTTGGTTTATGTTGGCAGTAATAAAGAGAGGGGGATCTGGATCCTCAAGATGGATGGATGTATTTCTAAATCCTTGAAGGTAACAAGGTTGGAAATTTAAAGGGCAACAAGTTAGACCCAAATGGATTGTAAAGCCTCTATTAACTATTGGTAATGATCGATAGGGGTAGAGATCAACTCATACAAGCTTATCTTCATCGAGGTCTAGTGTAGTTGTTTGAGGATAACTCTCTTGATGGATTTTGAGGGGTTAGGGTGAGAGGCACCTAAAATGGATACCTTGAGTTTGGTTGAATATGGAGATGGTTGGGTGTGAGTTAGTTGGGATATGGAAGAGGGATACGTCTAAGGAATGGACACCTTAGCCTTCCCCTTATCCTTATATTGTGATCCCATGACCACATTGATAGTATAGATAAAAGGAGATGTTGAAGTGGTAAATTGTTTAGACTCATCTTCACTCTTAGGTGAGAGTGAAAGAGTAGGTAAGCATTGGGTAGGTATGGTTTTTGGTTGGATTGGTATGGGGCCAATAGGAGGTTCATCTGTTAATAGATCATCCTCTTCATAAAGCTAATAGATAAGGGTTTGGAGATCTTTGAAGTTCTTCATATCATGGTTGGGTGTCCTATGATAAGAACACACTTGGTGATCATTATACTAGATGGATTTTGAAGCTAGAGGGTCAAAGGGTCTGATGGGAGGTAAATCTAAACAAGAAGTTTGTAATAACGTATGGAAAATGGTTGAGTAGGATTTAGCTAAAGGTGGTAAAGGTTTGGTGGTCTTATCTTTGGTTGTTGAGGTGGGAGGTTATTTAGAAATAGGTTTGATGGTAGGTACTCTGAGTAGGGTGGTACACTTTGTTGATAACTTTGAGTTAGACAAGGAGGTTGATGAGATAGAGATTGAGGATCACAAGGTAATTATCTTAGGTATTGCTAGTGTGGTAAAGAGAGGTACATTAAAAATCAATTGTGAAGGTGTAACCAAAAGAGGTGGTAGGGTCTTGGTGGAGATAATTGGCTTATTATTCAAGGTAGAGGGATGAGGCCCCAGAATCGAGGGTAAGGTTGAGAGAGGTAAAATTTGGGCCCTCAAGCCTTTGGTTGGTTTTACCGCTTTAGTTGCTTTGGTTTAGCACTTAGTTAGTGGGTTTAAAGGGGTTAGGTCCACTTTCATAGATGGGTAACTAATGCTTGGTGTAGGGAATGTATAAAAAGATTTTGGTTATTTTGTTTGGGGTGATAGAAGAGGTCATGGTTGGTTGGGTAGAGGTTTTGGTTAGTTGGGTAGATATGGTAATAGGTTGGTCAATAGAAGTGGCAAGTTGGTTCACCAAAGAAAGGGTTAGAGGTTCTGGTCTAGTAATATAAGGGAGACCTAGTTGTTACCAAAAGGTAGCCTAGTCTAAATTGGGTTTGGAAATAAATTCCAATCTTTGAACTAGTCTAGAGAATGGTTTATAGATTGATTTAGCTCCGTAGGTAGTAGGTTCAAATGATAGACCCATAGGTTGGGGAAAAGGGATGGTAACCTTGTCCTCTTCCTCAATCAAATGATGCAAGGTTGAGATAAGTGGCTCCTCTATGGGAGGAGTGGATATGGTGATGTTTTCCTTGAGAATTATCTCTGAAGGATGAATGGGTTACTTGTTAGTTAAAGGTGAAGGTGAGGCAGCGACAGTTGGTTATTTTGATATGATAATTAAAAGGGAGGCTAGTGGATCCATTACCTCAATAAGTGGAGGGGGAGAAGATGGCACTTCCTTAGTTTGAGTGTCTGAAAGAAGGGAAGGTAAGTCCACTATGTCAATGGATGGAAGAGGTGAAGGATCATAAGATTGGGTACTAGGTGGTTCAATAATGAGTGCATCAAGGACCAAGTTAACTTTGTGGGCATCATGAGAACACTCAATGTTGTTGCTCTCATTCTTAGTAGGATCATGGTTTGGGAAAGGTTCTCTGAATATATCAATGGCTTGGTTCAATGGTGCATTGGGGTTGTCCAATGTAAGTTCTCCCTTGTCAATGAGGGATTACACAAGGATCTTGAAGGTGTTGCACCTACTGACGTCATGTCCTATTACCTAATGAAAGGCACATAGATCATTCTCATTGAACCAACTAGGTGTAGGATGAGAGGCATTGAACTGCTGAGGAGGTTTGATAAGAGAAAGTTGAATGATGTTGGCTTTCAATAACTTCTCCAAGATGGAAGCATAAGATTCTCTAGTAGAGTAAATTACTTCTAGTTATTCTAGTTTTGTTTCCTCATGTTTTATTTTAAGGAACTAGAGTAATTTGGTTGGTTGATGAAATGTGGAGGATTTGACTTAAAGACAACTACATTTATGATTCCCTTGCTCTTGGTATTGGTATTGGACTAGTTACTTGACTTAGAGGAAGAGGCATGATTAGTTTTATAGGTTGAGTTCTTCTTTTTAGTCTTTAGCTTTCCTTCAATGGCTTGGTTCTCTAACTTATGTTCCATGGCAAAAGATTTATCAAAGGTTTTGAATCTTTAGACATGTAATGTAGAGGAGATATGCTTGGCACATGCCCAAGCAAAGAGCTCTATGAGTTTGAGGTGAAGTAGGGAGAAGGAAATTTTGTTAATTAGGCTCCTCTAATGAGCTATAAAATTGGTAATGGATTCATCCTCAAACTTCTAAATAGAGTAGAGGTTGATGATAGAAACTTTCTTGGAGATATTGATCAAAAAGTGGTCCAAGAAGGTTTGAGCCAGTTGGGTAAAGGATAAAAGGGAGTGCTTGGGTATGACACTATACCAATCCAATACTGGATAGGATAGAGAGATGGGGAAGGTGTGGAGAATAAGGGCATCATCATAGGTGATGAGATAACAAGCATGCCTAAATACCCTAAGGTGTTGTTGGGGATCCTCCTTACTTTGAAATTTAGATAACTTGGGAAGTTTCCATTGGGGAGGATATGCCCTGATAGGTATGGATGGAAGGATGGGATCATTACATATTTTATCATATGATAAGATGTGAGCACCCTAAATGGATGAATCTAAGGTGGTCATCTTATCCATAAGCATTGTCATTAGGTTTGCTTTGGGTTGTGCACCTAGAAGGTTATAAGATACATACTACTGCAGTGGTTGGGAGACATACTGATAGTGGGTAGAAGATTGGGAGGCTACCACATATTAGTAAGTGGATGCCAATGGTTGGGTGGAAGATACATAAGGGTAGGTAGATGTAGGTGTTTGGGTAGTGGGTATGGGTAAATACCCTTATAGGTTAGGGATGTATCCAAAGTTTGGAGCAAGGAGTGCTTGTTAGATTGAAGTGGTAGTTAGGTTGGTGATTGATGGAAGGGTGGTGACCCTTGTACTGATCATTGGCAAGGTAGAGGGTATGGACACCACAAGAATTTGAAGTGGAGTAATGGTCGATAGATTGGGGGTAGTTAAAATAAGGTTGGTAGTGTTAGAGGTAGGCACTCCTATTATGGAGGAGTGGTTGGTAGGAGTGGAAGGTATAAGGGCAGTGGTAGTTTGGGTTGGTTGGTTTTCTATGGTAGTCTTAAAGGGGTTATTGGTTGATGAGGAAACTTGGGTAGTCAACAAGTTGGGTAGTAACTATGGAAATAGAGGTACTCCCCATGAGGTGGGGAGGCATGCCATAAGGTGGATCTATGGGTGGGGTTGAATCTAGGATATGGTAAGACATGGTTTTAAGATAATGTTGTAAGGATATAGGATTATTATCTAGGAAATCAACAAAAATTGCATCTCCTTAAGGAGCCTATCAAGGGAAAGTAGGAATTTTTGAGGGTTGAGGAGAGTTTGTTGGTTTAGAGATGTAGTCTATGGATGAAAATGTGGAAGAGGTAGGTTATCTTGGTGATAGGTTTTGATCTACAAGGTCTCTTCGCTATTAGCAAGTGAGAACCATATGAGATAGGGGAGATAGAAATCACAAACAGCTTCACTACTTAAATAAAAAGAAGACAAAAAAAGATCAAAGCAATTAAATCCAACTCTAAAAGAGACGTTAAGCCCTAGATTTTTAATTAATCTCACTTTTGGCTTATAACTTAATAAGTTGTGTGATTGCAATTGGTTTGTAAAGTGGGTACTAGAGAGGAATTCTAAAGTTAGTTTTAGGTTGTGTTTAGGCACTCAAAAAGAATTTGTATTGGAATCAGTACATGGCTTGGTATTGGGGCCTACCCCCTCACTTCACAAATTACAGTGATAAGGGTGTTGGGTGCTTATCTAATATTTATTGATATCTAGAGATTATACTCAATTAGAGTGTTGAGTTGGTTCTCCTCATGGTAATGACCTCCAAGTGGGATTGTTAGGAAAGGGTAAAGTTATTGCTAGGTGATAAAATCCTAGTCAAGCCTTGTCTCAAGTTTGTTTGATGTTTAATTGATGAAAGTGGTTTGGTTGAGTGTGTGAAACAAAGAGTGAAGATATGATAGATTACTTTGTTTTTAAGTAAAGCCTAAGTGAACTAAACTTTTAAGTAGTCAATGTATGCACTTAATTTTAATCCAAAAAAACACTTTTAATTTTGTTAATGAGCATAAAATAGAGAGAGAATACAAGAAAATAAGAACCCAAGTAAAGACACAAGGGTCCCACCAGGTGTGCTAGAATGTTTTAATGAATTTATGCTTATTATTTTGAAAATGGAGAAGAAGAAACTAAGTATGAGTGTTGTTAAAAAACTTGATTAATAGTGTGCACATGGAATTATAAGATTATGAAGAGATCCTCTTTAGCTTGGAAGGATGACCTACAGATAAGAAAGCACTAGAGCAAACTTGTTTATTAGACAGATAGTTGAGTGGATTGCCTAGCGATAACTAGATCCTAAAAGCAAGAGTTTATTTAGGGGCTATCAATCCACACATTTTAAATAATTAAGTTTATAAAATAGAATAGAAATTACTTTCATCAATAATCAAAAGGTAGTAAATTTGAACACAAGAATGCTTGCTTAAGAAATAGACCATAAATGATTAAAATAGTGATAAGTTAATTAATACTAGTGATAGATGGGTGGGGTTTGCTTCAAAAAATTAGGTAAGGGTCTGTGAATAGGCAAGGACATAGAAAATCAGGTTTGGTTTGGGTTAGGTAGGTGAAAATAGCTTGTTATAATTTACTACCATAATGATCATCGATAGTTGGGCTGACCATCGGTGGTTAAGATGATAGTTGGTGGTAAAAATGACCGTTGGTAATTGGACAGACCATCAATGGTTGAGAAAATCATTGATGATTACTATATGTAGATTTGTGTTGATAAATGGCTAATTGATGAGATCTCAAAGTGAGATTTTGGGAGTTAGGTAGGCATTGGGATATGAGCAAAAAAAAAGTAATGGATTAATAAAACCAAGTACTTATCTTGTAGAAGGTAGATGCTTGAGGTAGTTAACTCATTGGTGGATTTTGGAATGATTTTGGCAAAGTAACGGTACCTGGTGCTTTGGCAGAGCTGTGGTGACAAGCTGGCTCTTTAACATAGTAGTTAGTTTGTTGGATTGTTGATGATGATTGACCTATAAAAAGAGAATTTTGGATGCACAAGATCTTGATAATAATTGCAGATGGTTTTCATTTTCTTACTCCTCTCTTCTTATAGGCAAGGTAAGAGTGTTGTAATAAAGTGTAAATTGGGCCACCTAATTTTAACTCACACATGCATTGGTTTACAACTAGATTTAGATGAGTTATTTTTTAAAAATCAAGGTGGATGAGTTTGCATGTTGGTGATTAAGGAGGTGGACCTTAATGGTCAGGGTGATTGTTGGTGGTCAACCTGACCATCTATGGTCAAAGGTGAAGGGTCAAATTGGGTAAAAGTTAAGGTAAAACTAGTTTAGTCAAACTAACTGTGATTAGGTTTAGTTTAGGGGTCAAAGGATCAAATTGGTCCCAAGGGGGTCCTAAGGTTATCTAAGGGTATTTTGACACTCAAAATTGTAATATGTAGTTTTTTTATGTCTACAGTATGTATATATGTATGTATAGGTGTTATTGGATCACTTCATTTTCATGAGATTATTAAGTTGTGAACAAACCACTTGACTTCAACCTCTTTGTTTAATCCAATTTATGTTTGATTTTATCATCACTTATCTCAAACCAATTTTTTAAATAATAAGATCAACCTAGATAATCCTCTCATGTTTACAAACATACAGTTGATGATTTCCTTTGCTTCCTTCTTTATTCCCAGATTAGCCCATGAAGCCTTCGCTATAAATTTCTTAGTGAATTATGCTCTATAGGTTCTTTGATGCAAGGTTTTATCTAGTTGTTATAATGGGTAAAACATTTAAACCATTATACACTCGTCAATATAGTCTTATTTTCCCTGTCAAATTCATGATCAAGATTTTGGAATGTGGAATTTGAGTAAGCCAAGTCCATGAAATTGGGCCACATTTTTTTTATGATATGTTGCTACTTTACTAAGACTTGACATATATATTTTTTGTGTTGACTATGATCGATCATGTGAAGTGGGATTTCACTTTGGCATCATCCTACTTACTCACTTTCCCAGAAGTTTACTTGTTGTATAGCCTCCAAAGAAGCAGGTCATTAGGATCTTGTCATTTTGTAGTATCTTGCTTACCCACTTACCTGACATTGATCGTACAATGAAATTTTTTGATATCACCTCTGATCACTAAGATGATGACATATGGATAACTCTCACTACTTCACTTTCCCAATATTGATCGTATAAAAAAATTTGACTTCACCTTTGAATCACTGAGATGATGACATGTGGATAACTCTCACTATTTCATTTGTTTGGCATTGATCATACAAATAATTTTGTTAATGTCACCTTTGGGTTATCAGGATGATGACACATGGATGACTTTCCTAATCCACTTTCCTAGAATTGACTATACAAATAAATTTGTTAATGTCACCTCTGGGTCACCAAGATGATGACATTGGATGTATCTCATTGCTCCACTTTCCTGACATTGACCATACAATAACTTTATTTATGTCACCTCAAAGTTATTGGGATGATGACAAGTATATGGATCTTGTTTCTCCAATTTATTGACATTGATTATATAAATAACTTTGTTAACATCACCTTTAGGTTATCAGGTTTACAAAATTGTGACACTTGGTGCAATCTCGATGGCATGGGGCTTTACATTATTTTTAAGTATTCACCAGGTCAGGTCAGTAGGATTGTGTCACATGGAATGATATTGAGACTTTGGGGTATTAAAAAGACAACTATTTGAAATATTCAATTTATCTATGAACTGCATTGTGAATCATTGAATGTTAAAGACTCGATCTGTTAAATGTCAAAAGTGGAAAATTTGAGTTGCAAAACCAAGCTCAAAAAAACTCTAGAATCTATTTATATATTCTTCAAAGTAAAATATGAATAAGTGTGAATAATGAATCAAACTAAATCATACAAAAGATGCAAACTAAATTTAAAAAGACATGAAAGTCTACCATAATAAAGCCCAAAAAATTAAACAAAACTTGCCTAAAATAAAGACTAAACCAAACAAAAAACATCTAAGATCAAATAAGCATATAACTAAATGAAATAAATTGATTTAAATAGATACTATAAACCCTTCCCTTGATAGCATGCTTATCTAAATTAGCATTTAAATTGAATATGCACGAATCATGACCCTAACTATATTCTAAAAGCTCAACAATGTAACACAAGGCAAATGCTTCAACACAAAGCCTCTTGAATTAATGACAAATATAATGAATTATTTTAATGAAGGATCAAATGAAGCTAAATTAATTATCTAATCAAATTTAACTCATGATTTAGAGACAAAAAATGGAAACCAATTTATGCAACTTGAATGGTACTCATCAAAGAAGTTATATCAGAATACAAGAACAAATGAAGAAAATGGATATGCTAAAGCAAGAGGATCCCCACATGAGAAATATAAGTATGGGGTATGTTGGACCCAATACATATGTAACCTAATTAATTATAAATTAAGAATCCCATATACAACTAGTTGATGAATGTTCCACTAAATGCAAGGTGAATCCTATAATGAGTGCCTCATAATTAACCATATTATTTATGCAATGAAAACCAATGTGAAACAATCAAGAATTAACCCCCCTATGGAGTAATGAATATAATACTAGATCAATAACCATGATACATAAAGGAAATATCAAATTAAGTCTTACACCACTGTGTTTCAATGGATTCATCTAGAGTTAAGATTGGCTCATTAGGGAAACCAAAAGTGAGTGGATTGGTATCCGACAATGTTGCATCTATTGGGTGAATATTTTATCACCAGCGTACTGATGACAAAAATATGTTTGATCATCCATAGCAAGGGAGATTGGTCATCTAAAGTTGTAGGTTTACCACATCCAAAGGGGACAAATCTCTCCTCTCATCAAGGAGAGGTTCCATATAAATATGCAAGAGCTATATACTATATATATAAGCAAAAAATAACACACAGGGGTAGGATACACCATCCATCTCTCTTATTTTAGAGATGATGTTCACAAACAAAGGAGAAAATCTTAGTGAAAATACTGAAGGCACTTATCTCCTTTCAGAAGTGTTCTTGTAGAAAATAGCAGGAGTTCTTTCAGGTAGTAAAAGTAAATGGTAACATAGGCGTAGTAACCAGCAGGATGAAGTATAACACAAAGTCTACACCTCAACTTCCTAAAGAGTGAAACACAAAGGATAATGGGGGCACAAAGTCATCCTAGAATCCTTAACATAGAAAGAAAAAAAAAATGCACACTAAAAACAATTGTGAAAGCATAAAGTCTTCCCATAGTTGGCTTCAGGACACCTTCCTTGTTACTTTCACTAATTCTACTTGCCAAATTAAATAAACAAGAACACATTCAAAAGACAGACATAAGAATAATTTTCTAAAATGATACAAGCCAAAATAGCACAAAGTCTGTAAGTAACTTGCTTTCTCATTAAGATAAAATGAAATGAAATACAATTTGAGCTCAAACTCTCAGTATTCACCTTTCAATTGGGCAGAGTTTCACTCTTGTATTGGGAAGATATCTTTTAGAATGATACAAGAGATTATAATATATAGCAGCCAAGAAAGACTTGGTGCTTTGTTCCATAAAATGGCCCATGTTGTGCATTCAATGCCTTAAATGCATTTCCAAGTTTGTCAAAGGACTGCATTGAAAATAGGGTGGTTATCTTAACTATGGCATGTCATTTCATCCCATATGTCTTCTCTTGAGTTTGGATCATCTAGTCTATCCCCTCTGACATCTGCACAGCTATCCATTTTGTCTTTACTTCAAAAGAGACCAATAGGCTATGTCTTTAATGTTTGCAAGCTCAAAAACTATTTTGCAGATTGTTCCAGCTACCAAAATAACTTCTATGCAAATATTTTTGGTCTTTTCCTCTTTCTACTTTTGTCCTTTCCAGCTTTGTCTCTTCCTAGAATTTAAGCTCCTAGGCTATCTTTTCCCTTTTTTGGTTTTGTCTTTTCCTAGAATCTGAGCCCTTGGGGCTATATTCTTAGCTTTGTTAGCTCTTTCAGCTCCTTATTTAGCTAGTTGTTGAGTTTGTTTTTAGCTTTTGTGCCACATTTGAAACTTAGCAAATATTTCATTACCTTAAATTTGACGTCCATGGGGACATCATTGGTTAACTATTTCAATGGTTCGAGCGGCCTTCTTGGCTCCTTAGTTCAATCACTTTCTTGCTTTGATCACTTTATTAGTTCAATCACTTTATTGGTTCAATCACTTTATTGGTTCAATCACTTTCCCACTTCTTGGTTGAACCATCTGTTGAACCACCTACTTGTTGCTTCTTTCCTTGACTAAGGCCACCTTTGAACCCATGAACCATTGAACTTTGAACTCTTTTGGTTTAAGGTTCAATCAGTTCATTGGTTCATCCTTTATCCATCACTTGTTCTTTCTAAGCTCTTTGATCTTCATCGCACTGGTTGAACCTTTGAACCTATGAACTCATTGACCCTTTTGGTTCAAGGTTCAACAGTTCAATCGATTCATTCTTTTTATTTAGCTAAGTCTTTTGATCGCTTGAACAAAATGTGTTGAACCATATGGCCATTGAAATTGTTGAACCATTGAACCTGTTGAACCTCTAAACTAAATTGGTTCAATGGTTCAAGCCTTCTACTCTTTGATAAGTATTTTGAAGTCATTGAATCTTGAAGCAGTTGAACTTTGAACCTTGACAAATGCACTTAACTCTTGTTAATGGCGTTGAACCAAGATGGTTCAATGTTCAATCCTTCCTTTGAAGCTTACCGATGGACATTTGGTTGAACCTTGTCATTGAACCAACATTGAAATCACCTAAGTGTTGAGAGCTTTTGCTTCTTTCCTACAGAGTCTATAGAAATCAACTTGCGAAGCCTATAGAACTTGGCCTATAGAGTCTGTAGATTTTCTTCCTGTAGAGTCTGTAGATTCAAGCCTGCAGAGTCCGTAGATTCAAGCCTACAGAGTTTGTAGATTTCTAAAAAAGATTTGAAAAATGAAGAACTTGAATGCTCGGAACAATTTTTTGAAAAGGGAAGAGAGGATTTTGGTCTGTTGAACCAAAATAGTTCATAGGTTGTTCCCAAAAAGAGTGATATTTTTGGGGGATAACAGCTGGCTCCAGTTGGGGAACTTCCTTCAGTTGAAAACTTGGAACAGCTGAGGGGAGTAGAAACTAGAATCTCTAGTGCCTTAAAGTATGCCATTGGGCTATGGAGTCATGATACCCAAAAAGAAAGGTGCCAAAAATAAAAACAAATAAAACAAACTAGAACTAAAGGCTATACAAATATACATATGTACAGGTGAACTTATTTGATACTTCAAGAATTGAAGTGATTCAGATGCTACCTATTGTGAGACAATGAAAATGGCATTATATCCTAATAAACCAGTAGAAAACTATTTTGTCCCCAGAATTGGTGATAGGCGAATGGAAATCTCCACCAGGAATCACATTTTATGTGCAATCCTTTTGGCTCTCTCTTCTTGCTCCATGGCAAGACATGGTCCTCAATCTAAAAACTGTAACTCCTTGCTCTCTTGGCAAAGAGTTCTTTTTGCTGACTTCAGAGTATAGCAGTATGGTCCACTACCATAGCTTGTTATTCTATTGGTTCAGTCAAGTACATGTTTTGATTATTAGAATTAGACCCTTGACAAACCATTGGTTCAGCATCTCTTTTGGCATGAAGGAGTTTGACATCTTCATCCTAAGCAGTGTTCAATCTAAGTAACAGAGATTCATACTCGACAGTGTTATTGGTGTTGTTGAACTGCAACTTGTGTGAAGGAGGAAGAATATCTCCTTAAGGAGATATCAACACCATTCTGAATCCAGCACCGATAGAGGAATTGCTACCATCAAATTCCTAGATCCAAACATCATCAAAAACTAATCTTCTATCAGATTTTTCTTTATTAGAGATGGAAGATCCTCTTTCATTTATACTACACCCTACCAATTCTTTTGATGTCTTATTTGAATCAATTCCTAGATTTCCAGCTATAGTTCTTTCATTTGTAGAAACATGAACATCTTCTATGGATAAAAAATAATTATCCCTGTGTGAAGACTCAAATAGAATCTGAGCTTCAGGTGCTGATGTCTGAGTGACTAGAATGGGCATGTTCCTTAGGGGATCATGAGTTACCTTCTTAGCTTCTTGTCCTGCAGGGATGGCTGTATTCTCCACACACTCCACCAACCTGTCCAACTACTCAAGGTTAGCTTGTAGAAATTCAAATTTAGTCATTTAAATTTTAGTTTTCTTGACATGGTCGACTATGTCAAATGACTGAAATGGACTAGGAAGAGAGGATGGGAGTTCATCCTTTTGGTTTTTGAGAGGGGGAGGACTGGCCTATGAATTTGAAGCAAAAGGTGTAGGAATGCTTGATGTATTTACCTTTTTAGCAATCACTAGGTCCTTTGGTTGGAAGGGCAGAGTGATTCCCTGATTAGAAATTGAAATTGCAAGCTGAGTTCGTTCCTCTATTCTTTCTTTATTAGCTTTTTGGGCTGACTGATTATTGGATCGAGTGAATACAATATATGATCCATCAAACACTTCACCTTTACTTCTGGGTTCATCTTGATAATTTAGGAAACCAATGTGGGAGTCATCAGTTGATTTTTCTTGATCCTTTGTGAAGGGATCAGCATCATTTTCTTACTCAAACTCAGGTTGGAAAGAGAAATCATGTTCTGTTTCCAAATATCTAACTACTGAGCTAGTTGGATGTGCTTCAAGGGCAAGGTTCCTCTATGGGGGAGGAAGATGATTTAGCTATCCTTGATTCCTGACAGCATTGCTTTGATATGCTTGATTCTAAAATGTCCTCTTTGGCATATCTCAATTAGGGGGAGTAGACATACCTTCGGCCATTTGCTTTTTCAAGGCTAGCAGTTCATCTTTTAGCTTTTGCACCATTTGATCAGTGGTGGTTGAAGGTGGATACTCAGAAGATAAAAAGGATTTACCTCTGTTAGGATCTCTCCTTATCTTTCCTACCAAGATAAGGTCATCTTCTAGCTCAGTAGCCATTTCTTGAGCAAAAACAAGGTCTATGTGTCTAGCCCATCTTAGCAAGAAACTCACTTCAAGTAGCTATGAGTTGATGAAGAAACACTTGAGATTCTGAGGTGTCAGCTGGGAGATCATGGGAATCCTGTGCCTCAGCTTGTCAAACCTCACAATGAAGTCCCTCATAGGTTCATGGGGATCCTTCTTTATCTGTGTGAGCTGGGCTAGCAAGGCATGTGCATCTTTTGCAGACTTGAACCTTGCTTCAAACTTGGCTTTAAGTGTGTCCCAGTCAGTCACTGATCTAGCTTATAGATGGTAGAACCAGTCTGCAACAGCACCTTGTAGTGTTTTTATGAAAAGCCTAAATGCCACATCCTCAAATTCCATGTCTATCACACCACAAGCTATGCTGAAGGTTGCATTGTGTTCATCAAGGTGAACTCTCCCATCACTAAAGAATTTAGGAAAAAAAATTCTTGAGCTGCGTGGAAGTTCATGTAGGGGTGGAGTAAGATTGAGTGGGCCAAATGAGTTACCCCAGGGGCCTTGAACTACCATGATTAGATTATGAAAAAGAGGAATAACAAATCTGGGTGACATGTGGATAGACAAAGCTCTGCTAACAACAAAAAAGGAAGCTCTGCCTTGGGCTCTTTGGCTTCTTGTATAGCGTGGAGTTACTAAATTGAGAACAAAAATGGGAAAGAATTGACCTTGCTTCAACTTGAATCTTGAGGCTTCAAACTATGCATTCTATCCCAATGGCTCTGGTTTTGTAGACCAGATAATATAATGGAGATGGAGGAAGATGGTAAAGCTAAAATGATAATGGGTAAGACACAGAATGGAGTCACCAGAGTCTATAATGGATAAGGGTAAGGACTGCTTCAATCTAAAACTTGAGGCTTTAGACTGCACGTTCATCCCCAACAGAGTTTCTCAAAAAGACCGTTGGGTGAATATTTTGTCACCAACGTACTGATGAGCAAAATAGGTCTGATCATCCACATCAAGGGATATTGGTCATCCAAAGTTATAGGTTTACCACATCTAAAGGGGACAAATCTCTCCTCTCATCAAGGGAAGGTTCCCTATAAATATGTAGGAGCTATATACTATATATATAAGAAAAAAATAACACACAAGGGTAGGATACACCATCCATCTCTCTTCTTTCAGAGATGATGTTCATAAATAAAAGAGAAAATCCTAGTGAAAACACTGAAGGCACTTCTCTTCTTTCAAAAGTGTTCTTGCAAGAAATAGCATGAGTTCTTTCAGGTAGTAAAAGTAACTAGTAACACAGGTGCAGTAAGGAGCAGGATGAAGTATAACACAAAGTCTACACCTCAACTACCCAAAGAGTGAAACACAAAGGATAATGGGGGCACAAAGTCATCCTAAAATTTTTAACACAAAAAAGAAAAACACACACTAAAAATAATTATGAAAGCATAAAGTCTTCCCACAGTTGGCTTCAGGACACCTTCCTTGTTACTTTCACTAATTCTGCTTGCCAAATTAAATAAACAAGAACACATTCAGAAGACAGACATAAGAATAATCTTCTAAAATGATACAAGCTAAAACAACACAAAGTCTGCAAGCAACTTGCTTTCTCATTCAGATAAAATGAAATGAAATACAATCTAAGCTCAAAGTCTCAGTATTCACCTTTCAATTGGGTAGAGTTTCACTTCTGTATTGGGAATATCTCCTTTAGAATGATACAAGAGATTACAATATATATCAGCCAAGAAGGAATTGGTGCTTTGTTCTATAGAATGGCCCATACTGTGCATTTAATGCCTTGAATGCATTTCCAAGTTTGTCAAAGGACTACATTGAAAACAGGGTGGTTATCTTAACTATGGTGTGTCATCTCATCCCATATGCTTCTCTTGAGTCTGGATCATCTGGTCTATCCCCTCTGACGTCTACACAGCTGTCTATTTTGTCTTTACTCCAAAGGAGACCAACAGGCTGCGCCTTCAATGTTTGCAAGCTCAAAAATCTACTTTGTAGACTGTTCCATCTATCGGAATAACTTCTACGCAGATATTCTTGGTCTTCTCCTCTTTTTACTTTGTCCTTTCCAGCTTTGTCTCTACCTAGAATTTAAGCTCTCGAGCTATCTTTTCCCCTTTTTGATTGTCTTTTCTTGGAATTTGAGCCCTCGAGGCTATATTCTTAAGTTTGTTTTTAGGTTCCGTGCCACATTTGAAACTTAGTAGATATTTCATTACCTTAAATTTGACATCCACAGTGACGTCATTAGTTGATTGTTTCAATGGTTTGGGCGGCCTTCTCAGCTCCTTGGTTCAATCACTTTCTTGATTCGATCGCTTTATTGGTTTAATCACTTTATTGGTTCAATCACTTTATTGGTTCAATCGCTTTTCCACTCCTTGGTTGAACCATCCATTGAACCACCTATTTGTTGCTTCTTTCCTTGACTGAGGCCGCCTTTGAACCCATGAACCAGTGAACTTTGAAATCTTTCAATTCAAGGTTTAATCAGTTCATTGGTTCATCCTTTATCCATCACTTGTTTTTTCTAAGCTCTTTAATCTTCATTGCACTGGTTGAACCTTTGAACTTGTGAACTCGTTGAACCTTTTGGTTCAAGGTTCAACAGTTCAATCAGTTCATTCTTTTTATTTGGCTAAGTCTTTTGATCACTCGAACAAAACACGTTGAACCATATGGTTGTTAAACCTGTTGAACCATTGAACCCATTGAACCTTTGAACCAAAGTGGTTCAATGGTTCAACGGTTCAATGGTTTAAGCCTTCTACTCTTTGATAAGTGTTTTGAAGCTGTTGAACCTTGAAGCTATTGAACTTTGAACCTTGACAAATGCGCTTAACTCTTGCTGATGACATTGAACTAAGATGGTTCAAGGTTCAATGGTTCAACATTCAATACTTCCTTTGAATCTTGTTGATGGACATTTGGTTGAACCTTGTCGTTGAACCAACCTTGAAATCGCCTAAGTGTTGAGAGATTTTGCTTCTTTCCTGTAGAGTCCATAGAAATCAACCTGGAAAGCCTGTAAAACTTGGCCTGTAGAGTCCATAGATTTTCTTCTTATAGAGTCCATAGATTCAAGCCTGCAGAGTCCGTAGATTTCTGAAAATATTTGAAAAATGAATATCTTGAATGCTCAAAATAATTTTTTGAAAAGGGAAGAGAGGATTTTGGTCTATTGAATCAAAATAGTTCATAGGTTGTTCCCAAAAAGAGTGATATTTTTGGGGGACAATAGCATCAACAAGTTGATCTATAAGGAATTTCCCCTTAATTTATTTTTGATATATGTACTTAATTTAAAACTCATTTAACAACATTAAGCACTTGGTCATGTGGCTAGTTAAAGCTACCTTAGAAAGTAGATACTTGAGTGGATATGTATATGCATAATATTTTTTAAATTTATCAATTATTTATTTCTTGTAGGAACCTATCGAGTCTCAATTTATCTAAGTATATGCATTAAAGGGTACACCAATAAAGGTATTGGCATACTTTTGGTGCTTCACAAGATTGTTAGCCCCTATACAATTACCTGAAACTACTACAATATACTCTTGTCCAATTTTCTAAGTAATAAAAACCCATTTATACACTCCTCTAAGTAATTTACTATCCAAAATAGCCCCTACCTAATTAACATCTCTTTTTATTAATTTTCATTTTATGTCAACCTGGTTGAGCTTATTGGGACTTAGCGCACATTATAAAACTCTATTGGCCCAGCTACCTAGCTTGAGACCTAATGGATCTATTTCCTACCAAACAAGGTCGACTTAAATGACCTTGTCAACTAAATTCTTGGGAGGGTTTAGGGTCAATATTTGGATATAAATACCCCTTTTAATTCATTTACAAAATAGGTCCATTCCATTATGCATCATTGTAGCTCATAAATCTACTTATACTATCATTTGGAGGTTTCATTATTTAGGGTTTTGCCTTGAAGTAGTAGCACTTGTCTTGTGGAGGTATTGGATGCATAGGAGAAATCTTACAGCCTAGAGTTGATATATCTTTATGATCCTTATAAGCCACAATAACCTATTACAAAGCACCATTGTCCAAGGGAGAGATTGAGGCACAATGGGTTCACTTTAACAAGGTAAGCATACTCTTATCCCTTCATATTTTGGTAAAGTAGATGTTGTAGAACTAATGGATTAAATTGTACCTCTAGTTGCTTAGATTAATTATATATTGTCTTGATTATAATTATCTTTGCTTGTTTATTATTTTCTCCATTTGTGCCACAAGCTTTGATGAATACTATATTAGCTTGTATTTTTATTTACTATATTAGCTTGTATGTTAGTTTGGTAGATTAGTTAATTTCTATTTATTGCATTGTTAGACCTAGATAGGGTTATTATATGATGGAATTTGAATAGATACCTTGGAAACATCTCCCTTGATATTATGTAATAAGATATCCCTTAGTTAAGTTTAACATATTCATAATAGGTCATGACCCTAACATCACAAAGTATTGCTAAGTAAATTATTAATTGATTACCTTCTTCGATCTTGGATATTACTAAGTAGGCTAAGTTATAGATCCATATTATTTCACTTACATATATTCTGGTGAACCCAATATGAATCTGACCTTGTAAAAATTTAATTTTTATTTATATTCATTTGGATCAAGCCTATCGACCTAGTTTAACACTCTATGTGCAAGTTTTTAAACTTCATCGAGCCTATCAACCTAGTTTGATTATCTATTTTTAGGTTTTTCAACCTGGTTAAGCCTATCAACCTAGTTCAACATTCTATGTGTAAGGTAAATAACTTAATCAGGCCTATTGACCCAATTTCACCTTTTGCACATAAGGTTTTTAGTCTCAATTAACTAGATTGGATCAATTGATCCAACATTTTCTTCAACTTTTTATATCTATCAGAATTAACTCACTCTATTCTATTATTTTCACATGTTTACTTTAACTAACTACATTTATCTAGTCAAAATATTGTTGTCAAATTAATCATGTACCCTTGGGGAAGGTCTTTAGGCTTCTTCACCCAATTGACACAATGGGATCACTTCCAGGTTGTGGGTGTTCTATAATGGAAGTAAACCTATAGAGAGCATTAGTTCTCTTGATGAATCACCCTAATCCTCACCTAAACTGCTTCTTGATAATGAAAAGTGAGAGATTCATATACTTATATGACTAACTATGGGGTGATGCACCAAAATTAAATGCATCAACTTGTTTGGGCACACATAGAATGAACTCAAAGAGTACTCACACATAAACAACTTACCACTCACCAATTAATCTTAGGCATAAGTGTTATGTATAAATGATTCAAATTATAACAATACTTATAAGGATGACCACTTGTCTTAGGAAGCTCAAATAACATTTATCACATCTATGAATTGCATAAACTCTCAGAAACACAAACTATAACCTACACAAGATCAAGTTTGATACATATAGGTGTAAAAAATTGGACATAAATCAGGGATAAGATGTAATTATCACAACTATACATCAAGAATTCATCAATTTCACATAATAACCAACATATGAGCAGGTAAAATTAGTTTCTTTATTACTCAAGAAGGTGTTTATAAGTCTAAAATCTGGCAGGTTTGACCCACAACCAGCTAGAGGTATAATCATTAAAAAGATACAATGTGACTACAAGAGAAAAAATGTAGCATCTACCCATAATAACACAAATAATTGAGTCAAATATCCTAATTTAGAAATAAGAAGAACCCCTTTAACATTCAAGAGAGTCTAATTGTTTTAAAATTCTAAGTTTTAGAACTCCTAATCCCATGAAAGAGCCTATGCTTGTGCAAAATCCACCCATTTTTCCTCAATTCTCTCAAAATCTTTAACCAAGGAAATTTATAGACTTCTTGAGCCCCTCATCTAATTCTCAAGTTGAAGTTATCCATGAAGATCAAGGCATATCAGAATGTGAGAGATTGATTATTGAGTGGAAAGAGAAGAATAAAGCATCCCTAACACAAGTTTCTTGCCCTCCTTTTAAAGGATTCTTAAATGAAACTATTACTTCCAAATCTCAAAGTATTTTTAATGCCTCTTCAATCTCAAAGCCCATTCAATAGAAACCCATAATGCCCTATGTTCCTATGCTACCAAATAGAAACGCTTGTCCTTCCACCATCTCCATTTTTGAAGGAGGACCTGTTATGTGGAAGGCAAAAGAAGAACATCCAAGTGAAGAAGAGAATTTGTCAAGAGAGGATGATCAAGAGTTGTGTTAGTCAAATAAGTTTCAATTTGGCATAGAAGAAGATCATGTTTTAGTCCTTGAAAAGAAAAATCAATTTTCAAATTCAAGTGAACCTTAAAAATTCTATTATGAAGATGTTTTAAGATGACATGGAAGTAGCTAGTAGGATTGCAATAGTGGTTTCACAAGGTAACAACCCTAGACATGAGATAAGTAAAGATACAAAATAAGTTGTAGTGATTCTTAGTGAACCTCAAGAAGCTACAGGTGAGGATTAAAAAGGTTTTGATGAAGAGTGGTAGAAGTACCTTGAGTCGATTTAAGACATTGAGAATCTTTGTAGGCCTACATCTCTTTGTGAATACATTGATAAAGTAGTTGTGAAGGTTAGAAAATTTGTTTAGGAAGATGTTGATAAAATCATATATCAAGTAAACCCTAATGAATCTAGAGAGCAGTATTTAGATCTCCTTAAAGAGCTTGAACAATTTTACAATAGTTTTTGGCATGCCTAATAGGACAAGTATTCAAATTAATTTATATGTTAAAGAATTTTTGGTGTTGTTCTTCAGCATATCAACCTTTAGAGGCATTTCTACAAGCATCAATGGTGAATCCAAGTTATATAAAATTAGTTTAAGCAATCCAAATTTATAAAGAGCACTAATTGGTATGTATTTTAGTCCTTCATTTTGTAAAAATGCAGCTTTTATACCTTCATATTCTTCATATTAAGATGAAAATATTTAAGGCTTCACCTCAAGTATCCATGAACTAGTAGGATATCAGTATTATCATGATATTTACCCCCCTCCCACCTTTCTATACTTCTAATCAACTTTGGAAAAATTATATTCTTTCCAATCAACCTGAAAAAGTATGCAAGAGATAAGACTTGAATTTGAGAGAGAATTTATGGAAAGTGATAGGGAAAGATAGTACAATAGGCATCAAGAAGAGCTTGCATATCAGGCCTATATACATAAACATGAGGTAGAATCATTAAAGAGATACAATGAGACTACAAGAGAATAAATACAATAGTTTTCCATAAGAACACAAGTAATTGAGTCCAAAATCTCAAGTTAGATATAAGAAAAACCCATTGAACCTTCAATAGAGTCTACTTGATTCAAGATTCCAAGTTATATAACTCTCGATCTTATGAAAGAGCCTATGCTTATGCAAACTCCACCATTCCTCCTCAAGCCCCTTAAACTCCCCAACTAAGAAAATTTCCAAGTTTCTTAAGCCCCTCATCTAATCCTTAGGTTGAATTTATCCATGATAATCAAGGCATATCATAATGTGAGAGGTTGAATGTTGAGTAGAAACAGAAGAATGAAGCATCTCTAACACAAGTTTCTTGCCCTATTTTTAAAAGATCCTTAAATGAAACTATTACTTTCAAATCTCAAAATTTTCTTAATGACTCTTCAATCCTAAAGCCCATTTGAGAGCATCCCATAATGTCTTGCATTCTTATGCTATAAAATTAAACCTCTTGCCCTCCCAACATCTCCCTTATTGAAGGAGGACTTGTTATATGGAAGAAAAAATAATAACATCTAGATGAAGAGGAGAATTTGTCAAGAGATGATGATCAAGAGTTGTGTTGGTCAAATGAGCTTCAATTTGGCAAAGAAGAAGATCATGTTGTAGTCTTTGAAGAGCAATATTAAATTATAGCTACAAGTGAGTCTCATGAAGTCTATCATGAAGATGTTCAATATGGCATGGTAGTAGTTAGTGGGATTGTAGCAGTGGTTTCACAAGGTAACAATCCTAGACATGAGCTAAGTAAAGATAGAAAATAAGATGTAGTGATTCCTAGTGAACCTCAAGAAGCTACAAGTGAGGATCAAGAAGGTTTTGATGAAGAGTGGTAGTAGTACTTTGAGTTGATTCAATACATTGTGAATCTTTGTAGGCCTACATCTCCTTGTGAAGACATTGATAAAGTGGTTATGAAGGTTAGAAAACATGTTCAGGAAGATGTTGATCAAAGCATATCTCAAGTAGACCTTGATGAAGCTAAAGAGCAATATTTAAAACTCTTTGAAGATCTTGAACAATCTGACAACATAGTTTTATTATGTATTATTTATTAGTTTTATTTACACTCAGTTGATTGGATTGATTTTATTCAATAATACTAATTTTTGGATTTGTAGGTTCAAACACTTACTTGGATGACTTAGTTAAAAACAATAATTTAGCATCTTCAAGAAAACTACTACAACGACCTAGTCAAATTTGTCTTATCTACCAAGTTCACTTTGACCAATTCAATACTTTCACTTTGCTAAATTTCAAGTAACTTTTTTTCTCACCTTTTTACAATTTAAAATTTAGTAGTGTTTATTAGTTTTTTAATTATGTCAAATTATACCTACATTGTCAACTAGGTCAATAGGCTTGACCTAGTTTTATGTCTATTTCTTCCTATAAAACTAAGTCAACTTGCTCAACTATGTTTATTCTAGCCTATTTTTATAATAGATAGTTGATTAACTCGACTCTATTTTGTTCTACTTGTTTAACTTGATGACCTATTCGATCTTGTTCTATTTATATTACTCTTTAGTTCAAGTAAATAAAATTAACTTACATTAGACAGAAATTAAACTCACTTTAATTTTCAGTTGGCTACATGTTTATTTTATTTCTAAACATTATAACTTAGCTTTTAAAATATTGATATTTGATTTTATTTTTCACATTGTTTGGTTTTTCTTAAAAAATCTATATCAATAGTTTTTAAAATACTTAGCTACTATCATGAAGAGATACTCAATATTTTGTTTATGGTCTTTGTCTATTATTTATAGATATCATAGTGTGAGGGGATTACCCCAATATTCATATACATAGTATAGAGCTAAACATGGTCCTTAGTTTCCACATACCTCACTGTATTTCAAGAATGTCTAAGATTTCCCTCTTTATTGAACCTTAGGAATCTAACTATTTATTTGATTGTGTAGTGAATCAGTTAGTGGTTAGCATCAAAAAGCTACTTTCATTTTAACCTTGAAACTAAGTTTAGTGGGATATGAATATAGTTTTTACTTCATAATCATAGCTCTAAAATATTGGGTTGACACTATTCAACGAATAAGCAAGTATTTTTGAAAGCCTACACTTTCAATCACAATATTTAGTATAACTTCCCTATCTTTTTTTTGAATAATTACTTAGCATCTAAATGAAAGTCTTGATGCTTGCTATTTGTTATTATATATTGTATTGTAAACTATTATTAATGATTAATACAAGTTTTGTGTTGTGTTTCAACTAGATCGACTAGGTCAACCTAGTTGCATGTGTGCTTAAAATTTTTGATCCCAGACCAATCTTATTCAAGTGTCATGTTTTGCACAACCTTTTGTGGCATGTGATTCTATATGTAATTAGCATAAATAACTACTTACTAATTCAATATTCAGGTGTAATTTTTTTGGAATCCAACATACAATTATCCATATCTTTCAAAGTTTTATTCTTCTTCTTAGTTATACCATTATTTTATGGAATGTATGGCACAATGAATTATTGTTGGATGCCATACTTAATACAAAAATATAGGAAAGCATTACTATCATATTTCTCCTATTTTCATTGTGTGTCTTCTTAAGATGAAGAGATGATTATTTTCCCACAAAGGCTTAGAAAGACTTGAAGGTTTTAAAGACTTCACTTTTTAGCTTGATAAAATATACCCAAGTTCATCTAGTATAGTCATCAATAAAATTGAGTGTATACTTAGATCCCAAGAAAGAGCGAGTTGAAAAATACATCAAATCATTATGAACCAACTCTAAATTTGTTTATGCACATGTGACCTTACCCAATGAAAATGGATCATGATGTTGTTTACCAGCTAGATAAATAGGACACACTACATCAATGCAAGAGACCTTTGGAAGGCCATTTACAAGATTATTTACACTCATTTTATGCATGTATCTATGATTCTAGTGTCCTATCCTCTTATGCCATAATTTTATCACTAAATCACCATGAGAAAAGACTAGTAGTTGATTCACAATCATATATACTTCTCTTGATCAAAATGAACAAGGAGAGTTACCATATACCTGTATCTTCTATTTCATTCAAATTTCAATTTAAAGACATAAACTTGATAGGATGATGTCACTATATGTGCACACTCAATCTTCTAATTTGACATTCTACTGATTGTAATCTAAGATGCTAAATCCATACAGTAAATGGAATGTTGGAATTAAACATGAACATAATATTGTGAATTAAATGTTACACTATTGGTAGCTTTCTTAAACAATTCTATGCAAGAATGTAAATCATATAATTAAAATTAAAACAAACAACACACAAGAAAACTAAATAACATGTTTAACTATTTAACGATTTAGATTGTTGTTGCAAAACTTTTGAAGGGCACTCTTTCTCCTTTTGACTCTAGCTTCAATCCTTCCTCTTACAACAATGAAATGAACTCAGAAATGATTGTTCATATTAATCAAAATGCAACAATGAATTGTTGTAAAAAATTACAATAATAGCTACTTGATAGAATGTACTCATGATAATTCTCTAATTGATATCTACTACTTCTCAACCATATATATATATATATATATATATATATATATATAGTAGGGGAGATTGTTTTATACAAAATAATATATATTCTAATCTAAGAAACATTTGACTTAAGATAATATAAATTAGCTCCTTCTGCTAAAGTCACCATTCATATGAACCCTATAACATTGCCTTAGGAATAACAAAGTTGTTTCATTATTCAACTCAATCCTTATTGTGTTCCATAGAGGTTATAGTGATTTTTGTGAGTCAGTTGAACTGGGAATCAAATTCTATTTATCTACGGATTTGGTCATGCAGTGGTTGCAGGATGTGTCCACATGATGAGATTCCTTTGCTACAGGATGTTTTGTGCTATATACCTATTACTCCAAAACATCTTTAAAACATATTATTTAAAAAACATCCTATAATAGAAGATAACTATTATATATTTGATTTTAATACACAATTCTAACTATTCAAAGAGTATGAGAACATTATGTTATATTTATAGGATTATGGCTATTTGAGGATGGAAACTTTATGGAAAAGTAATTCAAAATCATGGTAAACAATAAGGATGAGTGTGATATATGAGAACAAAAACATGAAATTTATAGAGTTCATCACACCCTCCAACTTAAGACCTTGCTCATCTATGAGCAATAAAGTTGTTCATTTCAATTTCACAAATAGTTCTAAAATCCATAGGGTCTATGACACCACTTGTAAGGTGAGCATAAAATCCACGTTGTTGTTCAAACATTTGCCAATTTTTGACCTCCTTGGCTTCATCTAATGGAGCTTTATTTTGTCAATATAAAATAGGATATCAAAATAGAGGGGGAGAGAATTTGATACTCAAAAATTGAGATCCCATTTCACATGCAAGCAGAATATATCTTATGATTCTATTAAATGTTGCCTTTAAGTTAAAAGGGGATTATGGCTATTTCCTTCTTATCTCTAGAGTGAGCTCATTCCATATTTCAATGTAGGATTCTTTTATGATAGGACTAGTAGAAGTTCTCAATACCAAGTAGAAATCTTGGGTTTCATCACAATTTTTGGCAAACCAAGTTCTAACTTCCTTCCTCAACATGATGTTATCCCATTCTATCAACACAACATCAGGTTCTATTGTCTCTATTATGATAATCAATTGAATTTCTTTTTTCCTATATTTAGAAATATCTCTTCTTCTTCTTTGCTCATTTAAAAGATATGATGAAAATACCTTTAGAAAGACATCTCCAATATACAGGTTAGGATTTCATTCCCTTTCATAAAACACAACATAGTTATGAAGATAAAATTCACACAATCATGTTTGTTCTTATTGTGAGCTCTCTTTATATATTTGAAAGAAAGAGAGGGGATCAATTACTTCATAAGGTATGTCATAGTAAATTCTTATGAATTTAAACTTATGTCATTGCTCCTCAAGATAAATTGAATATACCCTTACAGGAGGCCTGCAGTCAATGATCTCTTGGTAAGACAAGCCATATATTTAATTTTATATTATAGTTTAGATATTCTTTCTTATTTCAACCTAACTCTTCTTTCAATTTCTTATTTTATTTTACTAATGCCTTAAGACTTTCATACTGATTGTCTATCCAATTCATTAATTTAGAAGACACCATAAATAAAGAATTATACCTAATAACTTGGGTAGTTTTAGGTTTTTCATATTTATTTTATGCTATAGAAGGTTGTGAAACAATTACTGCAAGATAGTTTTTGATAGAGGGCTACAGCTAAAAAGGTACTACAACAAGCTCATCTAGTCCTCCTCCTGACTGATCCTATAGCTTCTTCTTTAGTCACTCAATTTCTTGTAGGGATTTCTCTAGAGTAGGAAATTCCACTTGTATGGTAGGTTACTCTATTTATTTTGATTTTCATGCATTGGTTCTTCTTTAAATTCTTTATGAATATGTTCTACTTGCTCTACCTCCTTATTATCTTCTTGAGAACATTCTTCCTTGTTAGTCTAAAAAATAAATGCCTCTAGTGATTCATTACGGCTGGTAGTTTGTTTTTCTCTAGATTTCTCATTGATTTCTATAATATAAGAAGGTTTAGTTATTGGTTTACCTTTCATCTTCCTTCTTAATTTGTGGGATCTATGATGAGTAGATGTTACCTTAGAATTTTTAGGAGAAGGTGGAAGTTCTTCCTCATATTCCTTAGAGTTAGGATGAAGAATGAGTTTCTTCTTTCTTATTTTGGATTCTTTGCTTGTGGAAGCCCCTTATTCAATATTTGTCCTTGCTACAAGTTCTTATGTGGCTACAGGAAGATCTTATTCTATAGGTTCTTATGTGGTTATAAGAAGGTCTTCTTCTACAAGTTCTTGTGGAGCTGTAGGAAGGTCTTCTTCTATCATTTGTTCTTCTACCTCTATGTCCTCTTCAACTTCATTTCCCTCACTATCACTTTCTGCATTTCTTAGTACTTAGAGAAAATCTTTCCAAATTATATTGGGTCTAATCCTTTATAAATAGTCTTGAACAATCAATTAGATTAAACAATGCTGAGAAAGAGATTTGGAATTACCTCTTTGAAATGCCTCCACCATTTTTTGATTATGTTAAGGAAGAAGTTGGGGACATTTATCTCAATATAATATCATAAATGATTCATGAATTGAAGTAAATTTCATGCAACATGGAATACCTCCCTTCATAGGTAAAATATCTACAGATGAACACAGTAGCTTTGGCCCATCTTCTTGATAAAGCTAACTATGCAGTGCCCTATTTTAAAGTTTCCAAGCTTTCATTTCTTCTAATGAATTTTTCCTGTTTACCTCAACATCAAATTTTTCCTACCATGCTTCCCCTATTCATGGTAATCTAGTTACTCTACTAATGATAGTTGTCATTATATTTATTTCCATTCTTCTTACTGTTACTAGGTTATTATACAATGAATCAGTGAATTCTTCCATAATGCCTTCATCCAGAGCATGCATCCTCTCAAAATATTATGACCATCCCACATTATAGAATAGGATCAATATGTTTGGGCTATTGGTCAAAAGAGAGATATTAAGTGGCTCATGTTTAAGCAAATCCCCTCCCATAGTTTAGGGTGGAATTTTAGTTGCAAGGTTTTTGCTCTTACAATAAGGGTTTTATAGCTTTGGGTGGAATGTTTGTAATTTTTTTATTTGGGAATGAGATAATCTATTTGAATTATGGGAAACCCCACAAATTAAACTCTCACTTATTCTCAAGGGATGAAGCTGACATTCACAAATGACTCGTGGCAATAATAAAAGATGGCAGCAGTAACACTTCAATGGTCACGTCAATTAGTGGAGAAGATATTTTGATATTGTGTGATAAAGAAAATATATGGTGGTGTTTTAATAGCACTAAGACTCATCATCTTAGTAATAATTAAAAATCATAACATGAAATAAATGTAATACAATTACCTTAGTGCTTATAGGAATACCTTTCATTAATGCATAAATGATGATTTGAAGTGGTGGAGTGAGGTGTACTAACATGTGTTATCATTTGATTGAGAGAAAAAATGCTTTTCAAGAATGTAATGTAGGATGGAGTGATAAAAATTCATCTGGAAGCAAAAAAATGTTTCCTACAACAACAAAAAGTGTCCTACAATAATAATAAATATCCTATGGTAGGAAGAGTTCCATCCTATAGCAAACAGGAAAGTGTATTTCTGCTCCAAGGGAATGAATTTGTAAACAAAAAAAATAGATGAAAGCAAAAAAATTATTGCTATAGTGCTCTTTTTTTTAATGAATGTTGATCAGCTAGTGACCTAGTTTTTTAGACAACATCCATCAGCAACGCCTGAAGGTTTTCATTGTTGAATTTTTTGATTTTTTTTGTAAAGAGTTTTTATTCTAACTCAACTAGAATTACAAAAATCTAGGAGGCAGGATTTTATTTAGCCTAAACCTAGCCATTGTAAAGGGCGTGTTCAAGGCTATAGGAAGCTTTAGTATTCTTGGAAAATATTAGAGAACAGTTGATAAAAATACCCTTCGATTGTAGGAATAGGTTGATTTGTTTCATGAAAAAGAGATGGATGTTGTTCTTCAAGAAGTTGGTGAGTGAGATTTTCTTTGGAAAATAGTTTCTTATATAGCTTGAGCCTATGATGATTAACAAGTAGTCAAAACCAATTAGATTCAATGGTCATGAGCTTTATAGCTCCATTTTCAAAAAAAATCTTGATCTCATATGACCCAAGCCATCTGGACTAAAGCTCTCTTTTATGATCCTTGTATTTAGAGTAAAAAATGAGTGCCTAGTCACTAAGTTAAAAATTCTTAGTCTTGATATTCCTATCATACCAACCCACACATTATCTTTGCACCATTTTAGTGTGATGAAGTGCTTCCTTTCTTAGTTTATCAAGTGCATTCAACTACATGATCTTGTCTTATTGAGTTTGGGAAAGATCCAAGCCCAAATTAAGTGTTGTCTTTAATATTTAATGCTCAAACTCAATGGGTAGAACAAAATTCTTACCATAAACTAGTTCATATGGAATGAAACCAGTTATGATTTTTTAAGTGATTTTATAAGCCCAGATTGCTTCCAAAAGATGAGTTGACCAATCTTTTCTATGCAGGCTAATAGTCTTAGTGTGGGTATACATCATGGCATCATTATGCAAAAAGGCTAATAATATCTGGTAGTAATTAATTTCATGACAATATGTTTGGTAGAAAAATGACCCCCATAGGGTTCATCATGGCAAGCTCTAAGAATGTCATAAGCTTCATCTTCTCAAATACATTTTCTCATAACTGAATATAATCTAGTGATAAAGAGATATCCTGCAATCTAAGAATAATTTCTGCTCTTTTAGATCAAACATTATTTTTTCCTAGGTTAAACATATTGTGGTAGTGATCCTACAACAATATAATTAGCAATATCTACAAACCAAGGAGATTGAATAGTTACTACAAATAAATGTTCATCAGAAAAAGAATCATCAACAATAGGATTGTGCTCATCATTTTACAATCAAGATAGAAAATTTTCTACTACATTATCTTTACCTGGTCTTTCCATAATGATATTATCAAATTTCTATAGTAAAAGCAACCATTTAATTATCCTACCTATTACAGTCAGTTTATTCATTAAATACTTGATTGTTGTGTGATCTGTGTGGATGAGTACTTGGTAACCTATAATGTAGTGTCAAAATTTATTGATGGAAAAAAATTCCTTCTCTATTATAGTGTAGTTGAGTTCATCCCCTTGAATATTCTTACTAATAAAATAGATTGCATAACTCAAAGATTCATCTTTTTGACCAAGGATAGCTCTTAAGTGGTGTCAGATGCATCTGTATGAATGTGAAAAGAATTTTTTCAATTAGGACCACTCAGAATAGGATTTATTATGAGAAGGTCTTTGAGTTTCTAAAAGGTAGTTTGACAATCATTAGTCCAAGTAAATTTATACTCCTTAGTAAGCAATCCAAATAATGGGGTGACAATTTTATTAAAGTCTTTGATGAGTCATCTATAATAACCAACATGTCCTAAAAAGCTTCTAACATCTTTTTGATTCTTTGGTGTGGGTAAATCCTTAATGATAATTATCTTTGATGGGTCAACTTTAATTCCAGTAGGGGATATGTGATGCCCCAACATAATCCATTCTATCGTAAGCATTTAACACTTTTTATTACTCAAAGATAATTGGTGGTATCAGTAGCATTGAAAAACTTTCTCTAAGTTGGTAACCATTTCTTTGAATGTCTACTCATAGACAGTGAAATCATCCATGTAGATTTTAACATAGTCATGGGAGAGATTAGAAAATATGCTCAAAATATGCTTTTAAAATGAATTGAGGCATTACAAAGACCAAATGGCAAGATGGCATAGGCATAGGTTCCCCACAAGCAAGTAAAAGTGGTTTTATCTTGGTCTTGTAGATCAATTCATATCTAATCATAACCACTATAGCCCTCTAGGAATGAAAAATATTTTCTTCTATTAATGTATCCAACACTTGATCAATAAATGGAAGGGAAAAGTGATCCTTCTTGGTAGCAACATTCAACTCTCAGTAGTCAACACAAATACATCATTTGTCCCTTTTCTTAGGAACAATAATTAGGGGAGAGACCCACTAGCTATCCAAAATAAGATAAACAAATCTTGCATCCAAGATTTTTTGCAACTTAGTTTTGATAATGTCTTTAACTACATGATTCATTCATCATTGGGGTTGGCGAATAGGTTTGCATTCTTCTTTAATTTAAATGTGATGTGTACATAAATATGGGGGTATTCCTCTCATGTCATGGTAATCCTAAGAAAATGTTGTTATATGCTTTCTTAGCATTGTAAGTAACTAAATTTCTTGTTGGGGTGTTAAGGAGGTGCTAATGGTGAGGGGTTTATTTTGAAAAATGTTTACTTGCTTTGTTAAAGAAAGCATGGTTTCTACATTGGTGATTAAAGGAGCATAACTACATTGATGAAGAAGAAATTGATAGAATGTCCAAATGTCTCTTACAATTTTAGCAAGATCATTATCAGGAAAAGTATTTTGAAGGGGGCATGGTGTACATTCTAATATGTTTAGAACTATAGGATTCTATTGATAGGTGTTTTGTAGGATACCAGTAAGGATAGTGTCTTCTTCTTGTGCCTGCAAATCTGGACTCTGGTCAATTATACATAGAGTTTACAAGGAGATAACTTCCTCAAATTCATCAATCAAAGGTGTTGGGCCATCATTCTATAAAGTTTGGGTTGGTGGATAAAGAACCAAATTTTTGGTGTCATTTCCATTGGAAATTAACATTTTTTTGACCTACAACCAATAAAATCATGAGCGGTGGCCAACTATGAGTGGCCAAGGATGAGAGAATAACCTCCCAGGTTGCTTTTTGGTTATAGGACAATAAATTTTGTTAGATATTTATAGGAGTCCATAGTGATAACTAGGTCCTCAACAATCACCTCAGGCTTAACAGTTGACCTATCGACAATTTGGAGGATGATGGGTCTTGGATGAAGAGTTGTAAGTTTTATTTATTGCATGGTCTCCATGGTCATCACATTGATGGTTGTGTCTAAGTCAATTAAAGTATTGGAGATGGGTTGGCCATGGATGCTAACATTAACTACAGGACTTTTAGGATTAAAATATTTTGGGAGAACTATATTTTCCAACATAATATCTATTAGTTGGCTAATAACTTGGATTGTTTTAGGATCCTTCTTCTTTTTTCCTAGTTTTTTCAAACATAGATCTCTAACAGCCTTATTATAGATAAAAACATATTTTATTTCTTGAAAGAGTGATATTTTTATGCACACATTCTTTAATTGTCCTAAGATATCAAATTTGGGCTTTGGTTTAAGACGTGATATGCTCAATCTCTCCAAAAAAGGAGGATTATCAAATTTTATTTTATTTTTTGATGGACTTGGCTCAAGATTGGCCATGGGTGGTTATGGATTAGTATGGATTTGAGTTGGTTATTCAAAGTGTTTTGTGATTATGGGTGAGGTGGGTTGTAAAAGAACACATCCCGAGTGAAGTTGACTTGATTGATATCCAAGGTGTATGTTGGATATTAAATTATTTTAGTAGATAGTGTTGGTTGAACCAACTTATTAGTAGGATTTTGATGGATTGGTTGGGTAATTGAGTGGTTCTAATAGGTTTTTGAGTGTTTGGAATTAAGGCTTGTTCTTAAGGTTGTTGAATTTATTGAGGAAAGCCTTGATTACCTCTCCATTATTGTTTCCATAGATTAGAGGGAAAAAACCATTTCTGATTTTGGAATTGCCCAGGTTGAGGTTGTTGTCCATTTTGTTGCATCCATAACTAATTTTGGAGTAGCTTCCAATTTTTTTGGGGCCAATATTGGTTGGGTATATTCATCTAAGAACCATATTGAGTATTATTTGAGAATTGATAATTTGAAAACATAGAGTTTGATGGCATACTTGATCTTTGCACCCATAGTTTCTATTAAGCCAAGAAAAACACTTTATTCTTATCTTCTCCTATGGCATGTAGCTCCACTGTTTCATGATTCTCCTTAGTTATGTTAGCTACGTAAGCTTTCATAGAATGACATGTGTAATCTACCTTCTTTTTTATACATTTAGGGTAATAAGTGGCTAAGGATTTTTCAATTTCTTATTACTTACTCTGTGTATGTAATGTATCAAGCTGAGTAGCTAGGTGGCTAAAAATGTCCTGCTTCATGTCCTAGAGTAGGTTGATAACTTCACCTTTAGATAGTCCTATTGTAGATATTTTAGGAAGGGTTATATCCCTACTTTTGTTCATGGTTGATCTGGAGTAGTTTGTACATAGAACTGTTAGTTCATTAAAAGATAGGGTAGAAACATCACTACCAAACATTAGATCTAGTGCCTCCAAACAATCACCTCTAATTCCTTTCAAGAATATCAACTTGACTAATTCTTTATCCATTATAGTATATTTTTATTTTTTCAAGTTGAACATAAATATTTCCATATATTCTTCTAATGACTCATCATCAGCTTGTGTCATTTAGAATATGTCATCTCTTTTATAGTTTTTGCCCCTACAATAGTCTTGGTATTTCATCAGAAACCTCTCCTTCATTTCTTTTCAAGTAGAAATGGCATCATTTCCAAGTCCCATGAACCATCTAAGTGTTGCATCTTTGAGTGTTTCTAGAAATAATTTAATTTTTTAAGCATTTTGATTATAATCATAGTTGCAGCATAAGATGTCAAACTAAAAAAAAAAAGTGTTTGGATCCTTACATATTTTTCCCCTAAAGGTAGAGAGGGAAGAGTTATGAATATTATTCATGGGTGCATTTCCATTAGGATTAAAGATAGTAAATTCAAAATTAGTAGACTCATTGGTAGTGTTTTTTTCTTGAGGATCCTCTATGAATACTCTTTATATTAGTAGACTGGAAGTTGTTGCTACCCACCGCTCAAAATTCCTTTTGATTCTTTTATTTCCTAGGGTGCAAAAGATGGAGACTTTATCTTTTTTCTTAGGTATATATGGTTTTCTATACAATGGATATAGTGTAAAAGTTCAAAATATTCATTTTGTGTCTTGGAAAAGAGTCTTTCTAAATTAGAAGAATCTACTGGCCTGGTATTTCTTCTAGGAGCAAGAATAACCTTGAATTCCTCCTTAGCAAGAAATTTGGGTGATAGAGGGAAGTGAACTTAATATTCCTGAGTATGAGGTGATAAGGTGGGAATTCTCAAGGGAAATACATGTGGGTCTCTTCCAGGGGTATGAACCTATTCAAAGTCTCTAGCTTATGCTACCAATCCAGTCAAAAATTCTTCCTTTTCTACCTCTTCTATTGAAAATTGTGAGTGATCTTTAGAAATTTCTTCGTGCTCCTTGATTATTTCAGGATGAATTTTTTATCTTGTAGAAATAGTTGATGATTTAGGAAAAAATATTCCTATATAGTCCCCTTTGATTTGCATGTACATCAACCACTTTTCTTTATCTCTCTCTCTTTTTTAAAAGTTTTGCCCACCCTGCCTGCACAAGGTTAGTAATATGGGGTTTTTAAAAATTTCCACTATCCTACTTGCAAAAAAAGAAAATTTTAACTATAAAAGTAATAAATATTTAATCTAAAGAACAAAAAACTCTAGAAATAAAAACAATAAACATCCAAAAACAACTACTTTCAATATTAAAGATTATAAGTGTGTGACACCCTTCTCTGATAATAGTGCCAAAAATGACTAGCAGTTGATTCACAATCAGAGATACTTCTCTTGATCAAAATGAATAAAGAAAGTTACCATAGACCTATATCTTCTACTTCATATAAATATCAACCCAAGGACGTAAACTTGATAGGATGACATCATTATATGTGTACACTCAATCTTCTAATTTGACCTTATGTTGATTGTAATCTAAGATGCTAAAGCCATGCAATAAATGGAATGTTGAAATTAAACATGAACATAATACTATGAATTAAATGTTAAACTATTAGAATCTTCCTTAAACAATTATATTCAAGAATGTAAATCACACAATTTAAAAATAAAACACCAACACATAAATAAATTAAATAACATGCTTAGCTATTTAACAGGTTGGATTGTTGTTGCAAGACTTCCAAAGGGGGCCTTTCCTCCTTCTAACTCTAGCTTCAATCCTTCCTCTTATGATAATGAAATGGACTCAAAAATGATTTTTCATATTAATCAAAATGAGGCAATGAATTTTTGTAGAAAATTATAATAACAGCTGCTTGAGAAAATGTACTTTTGATAATTCTATAATTGATATCTACTAATTCTCAACCCTATTGTTATATATATATACATCAAGCAAGATTATTTTATATAAAAATATATATATTCTAATCTAAAAAACATTCGACTTAAGATAGCAAAAATTGGCTCCTTCTACTAAAATCACCATTCATGTGAACCTTGCAACATTGCCTTAGGACAAACAAAGTTGTTTCATTCTTCAATCATATCCTTATTGTGCTCAATGGAGGTTATAGTAATTTCTATTAGTCAGTTGAAATGTGAATCAAATTTTATTCATCTGTGACTTTGGTCATGCAGTGGCTACAAGATGTGTCCACATGATGAGATTCCTTTGTTACAGTATGTTCTGTGTTATATACTTATTTCTCCAAAACATCTTTAAAACACATTATATAAAAATCATCCTTTAACAAAAGATAACTATTATATACTTGATTTCAATACACAGTTCTAGCTATTCAAACAGTATGAGAACATAATGTTATTTACAAGATTATGGCCATTCAAGGCTGTAAACTTTATGGGAAAGTAACTCAAAAGCATTGTAAACAAGAAGGATGAGTGTGATGGATGAGGAAAAAAACATGACATTTATGGGCCTCATCAAGCAACAAGAGATGAGATATAAATAGCAGTCTACTCAAACCTATGAAAAGTATAGAGCCTAAAATCATTATCTACTACTCTTGTAGATACTATCTCACTAGGAACATTACATTCTCTTATTACAACATCATTTGGAGTAAATTAAACAATTTTTTCAACACTAAAATTACAAATTTGATACATAAAAAAAAATTATAATATATTTTGGGTACAAATAATACAATTTTTATGCAGCCATCATGCATCTTATTTGTGTTAGATCTAAAAAGGTTAACTCATGAAGAATTACTCATAAAAATTTGTGAGGAAATGCAATTAGAAAGATAAATAAGAATATTTTGAGAATGAGTGAGATGGTGTGAGTCACTTGAATCAAATATCCAATCATCATGTGATGCAGATGTAATCTTAAAAAAATAGTGTTTTCCCTTTGCTTGATGAATTTTCTATTGAAGACTGAGTAGGAATAGAAATATTATTTTTTTTAAACTAAAATTTCAAATCTCCCATCTTTTTAAAACATATAGACTCAAAATGATTGGTCCCTCCAAAAAATACACAAGGATCATATGTCTTATTTTGTCTAAAGGGCCATTTAGGATTTTTATATTTAAAAGGCTTAGGATATTGAGAGGAAGATTCTATTGGTTTGGAAGGTGATTCCTTTAGCTTAGGCTTTGGTTTATGTTTGTCTTTGGAGGTATTATCTACCAATGTATGACTAGGACTAAGAAGAGCATTTAGTGACTTTAACTTAGTTTGTTCCTTAATTAATATTTCATAGAAAACTTTAAAGGAAGGCCACTTAAACTCATCACATAATGTATCCATCATATTATAAAATGATGAAGATAAAACATGATGAGGTCCTTTCAATTTAGACAAAATCAAGTAAACACATTCTTTATCACTCTTATCTTTATCTTCTAATTTCAATTGTGACCTTAAAATTTTAAAATTAGCTAGTTATTATTCTATAGAGTTAAAGTTTAAGGGTGAAAAATATATCAATTTTTCATCTAATTATAACATCTTAAATTCATTTACTTTACCAAACAATTGTTTAAATTTATACCATATCTCTTTAGGAGTCTTAGCATCTCCAATGTGGAACTAGAGATTGTCTAAAGTAATGAGGTTGATAAGACCACAAGTCTCATCATGTTTACAAGAATAGCCATATTTGTCCTCATCAAAGGTAAATGTTGGCACATTATCCTCAAAAAAAATTCACAAGAGTTTTGACATGAGTATTTATTACATTTTGGTTTTTCAGACATGGTAGTTGAAAGAATCAATGGGTTCAAACAAATGGGAATTCATTCATAAGGAAGAAGAGGATTTAGATAGAAATAACTATAAAATTATTATCTTCTATACAAGTGTTCAAAAATAAATAACCCCCCTAGCCTTCCTTCACCCCCCCGCCAAATTATTTTATAATGTCTCGTGATGAAAACAATCCCCCTACTTGACAAAAAAAGACCACTTGTTTATAAATGTTATTTTAAATATATATATATATATATATATATAGAATCATACCATTTTTTTAAAATTAACCCCCTATGGTTTAAAAAATTGATGCCCTACTTTGCAAAAAAAATATCTCCTTATTAAATTTACACCATTCTAACAAAGATATGTAATGGCGAATGGGGTTTGAACCCCTAATCACTTGTTTTAAGAAAGTTTTAGAAAAATATTATATGGATAGTATGGATATAGACAACTTATATATATATATATATACCATTTTTTAAAAATTAACCCCCTATGGTTTGAAAAATTGATACCCTACTTTGCAAAAAAAATATCTCCTTATTAAATTTACACCATTCTAACAAAGATATGTAATGGTGGATGGGGTTTGAAGCCCTAATCCCTTGTTTTAAGAAAGTTTTAGCAAAATATTATATGGATATTATGGATATAGACAACTTCAATACTTGTATATCATAAATTGATATTTAAACTTTCAAAATACTTCTTTTTTAATCAAAAAAATAAACTAACCTTTTTTTATAGTCATATAATGTAAAAAGAACTAGAGAAGGCATTTGGATGGGTCATGGCAAAGAACAGTTGTTGATTAGTTATCATTTATAATGTGAATTGAACTATAGGCATGTTGACTAGGCCTTTTGGTTGAAATAGGTGGACATAAGATTGTTGTTGAGGAGAGGATTGTTAGGTGTCAATGGTGTGATGAAAATCAGAGTAAATTGCATATAAAACTGAGTGTCATGGTAGTGTAGCTAGCTAAAGATACATTAGTGGGAAGATTTAATCCATTAATATTTATAGTTATATATATTCTACAAGTTTATTTCAAGATCTTTCATCTTAGCATGGTTGAATCTGGCTCTTTTTTTACCTTTTCATGTATAACTTTGGTTTAGTGTTGATTATTTTTTTAGGAGCATGTTTCATTCAAGTTTGAGGGATCTTGTTAAAACCTTTAGAGGATAATTTTAGTTGTTGATCATTTTTTTTCTTTGTTTCGTTTGTTGTTTAGGTTTTTTTATTTGTTGAAGCTCAAGTTTCTTGAAGTCTTTATCCTTTGGTGAGTTTGATCTATGTTTGTTATGTTTTTGTTGTGTGGACTTTCTTGACCTATTTGTGAGAGTGTTCACTACTATATTTTTTATCATTATATCTAGTTGAGGGACCAATGAACACCCTCAATTTTACCTTTATAAAAAAATAAAATAAACTATAGTTTTTCAATCACTAAATTATGAAGATACAAACTATTTAATTCCTTATATTTATGTGTGCACGATCTTATATGCTAATAGTAGTAGTGAAAATCACAACTATAGAACCAATAAATCAATCAAAATAAACTCTATGTAAATAGAATAAATTATACCTTATGTGAGCTTATTATGTGTGGTAACTTAATGTAATAAAATGAATTACCCTACAGAAGTTTACACACTACTCCTAAAAATTCAAGTTTATGTTTGCATTGGTTCCTTGACATGTTTCCATATGTTTTCAACCTAAAATAGTCTACATATTAGTGATATTAGCTTTAAAATATTTAATTATTTTAAAATATCTCTTTATTTTGATTAGGTATGTTTTTAGCATTTTATTTTGGTAAACTTGTCTAATATGAATTTGTCATATGGTTTAGTTTAGTACATGCTTATGTAAAACAACTTTACCATAATATACTTTCCTTTGGTTATTTCACAAAGATATAAACTATCCATTCACTTTGATTACACACACAAATCCATATTAGGAATAAGAGGATTTTTTGAGGATAAGAGGAGCTTACACAAGGAATACAAGTTAACAACAAAGACATTGAAGATTTCAAGAATAGAAAGTGCATCAATGAGGTAGACCAAGTCTTTAGAGTTTCAAATTTTGGTTTGATTAGGGTTTCATAAATAAATATTTAAATCACCTAAAACCATCTCTCACAAAGTGTTTCAAGATAATATGAATATTATTTCCCCAAAAATTCAACCAAATTTAAGTATTTATAACCCTAATCTCTCTTTACTTTGTACCCTACTCGACATGTTGAATGTTTTTGGCCCTATATATTTGTGCATATACATACATACATACATACATATATGCATACATAATATATATACATATACATACATGCATGCATACATACATACATATATATACATACATACATATATATATATATATATATATATATATATATATATATATATGGGAATGCTTAGGTTTTATCTAAGTATACACATACATTTTTGGGTATGTGTTGGCGGAAGGAAATATCATAAGAGAATGCATAAATGTATATGTACACAAGGATTCTAAGTAACATGTGAGACAAAGAGCACACAACAATAGGTACTAAGCAAAATTAATTATAAATAAAAGACAAAGGACATGCATGCCTAATGAGCTAGAGATAAATTAGATAGGAATATAATTAAAATTTCATGGTAGTTTCTAGAAGAAGTCTACTTGGATCCAAATGCCATGAGTAGGTCGATGGGGAAAAACTATAAATAGTACCCCTCACCACTCATTTAGGACATCTAAGAATGTTGGTAATTTTGTATATTTAAACATAATATATGTTTTGTAAAGTGTGTAAGGTTATTTTTATAAGAATTTCAATGATTGGTCTACTTCACATAAGCTTTAGTATGCATGGACTAGACATATTATATTTTATCTATTATTCTAAAATAGTTAATATAATTTTTTACTAATTCATGAGCATTTTTATGGAATGGATCTTAATGATGGATTGATAAGTGATGCAAATTTATATTATTTATTTCCCTTTATTACTATAATCTTATTAATGTTAGGGGTTATCAATGTCTCTTGTATGCTTCAAGTGAGTGTTTAGTGTTAGGATTTATTAATATGCTATCACGCTTGAGATTTTTAAAGAGTTAGATTGTTAGGATTTTTTGGATAACTGTATTATCCTATTTTACCAAAAAAAATGTTTCATTATTAGGATCCTATTTATTTAATTTATATAGTTTGAGTGTTTATATGTCAGATCACTGCATGATATAATGCATGGATGAGTATTTTGTGGCTACTGTATAATAGTTCATAAAAAAATATCCAAGCTATGGTGATTTCAAGCCAAAGGAGAATTGATCAAAATAGTACTACTCTAGATGAAGATGATAGTTTATTTTGAAATTAAAAATTGCAAACTAGATAGACAAAAATATCTACTTGTCTTAATTTGAGATCAAGATAAAGAAGAGTCAGAACTTGGTGCATAAATATGGAAGGGGAGGACATACAAAGAGAGTTTTACATTTAAATGGAAAGGGAATTGATACTATGAGCTTATGTTGATAAGAGGGAGAATATGAAAACTCCTTAGGATCCCAAAAAGAAGGGGGGGCAAGTTATTTATATCATGCAAAGACCTAAATGAGAATAGGAGGATACAAAATTAGTTCATGGAAAGGGGAATTGAGTTCTAGTGAAAAAGGAGAGATATGTAGTGATGAACCCTATAATGAATAAGATTCAAAATAATAACGGACTCCATGAGTAGAAGTGGACCATGCATTATGAGACTCGGTTCTAGACTCATTTTAAACTAAACCCCATGTGTATGCTAATCAATCAGAAAAAAATGTTGAGGAGATAGTGAATGTGACTAGAATTAGAGATTTTTTATAAATGAAAGTGAGAATTTCATGTTTAGGTAATTAACACTAGAGGAGTTCGTAGGTGGTAGTTATAAACACATAAATTTTATATTAGACACTTGGAAAAATCAATTTTGACATACATGACTTGTGCATACAATTCTCTCTTATGCACACCTTCCCCTATCTATTGTTTTGGCCAAACCAATTTTTTAACATTGATATCTAATATCACCCTAGTATGTGTCATAACACACTAAAATCCTACAAAAACTATCACCATATTCTAGATCCCTGACTTTCCCTTTTATAAAATGTTGATCATAGTCAAATACTTATAGTTACCACATATATTCACCTTTTCCAAAAGTGTCCCATGATCCTTAATAAATATTTATAATATTCAAATGTCTCCCTTGGGTTGGCCTAAGCATGTTTCCTATGCTAATTATATGGGAATACTAAATATCCAACTATAAATATAAGTCATGACTAAGGCCTTACCTATCTTGAACTATCTAGCACTCATCTTGGTAAATACTATAAATTTTGAGAAATGAAATAGCACATCCTTGAGACATTATCCAAAATGTGTACACATCATAAACCCTAAAATTGATAGCCATAGAGAAAATTTTGAACACTAATGCAATGTCAAATTTACATTTTATCAGGTGTCTAAACTTAAAACATTTCATTGCATTCTAGTGGATCATAATTGTGTACACGCACATTAGTATAAGAACTACATACGGTTTGAACCCTCTTCAGAGTATTTAAATGTAGACAATGCTCAATCACTTAGTGGGGAGTGGTTAGGGTTTTTTGACCTATCTTTATAAACCCTATTTTCAATTCAAGCTTATGTTGAAAGTGGAACTATATTTTCAAGGCAAAGAGAATACAAATCAATATCTAAACATAGGTGTTTAACCCTAAATTGAGATGGGTTAATATAGTATTGGGTTTAGAATATAGAAATGAGTAAGGATTAATTTGAGATCAAGATAAATAAGAGTATGAACTTGGTGCAGAAAGATGGAAGAGGAGGAAGCCCAAAGAGAATTTAACATTTGAAGGGAAAAGGAATTAATACTATGAGCTTATGTTGATAGGAGGGAAAATATGGTGACTCCATAGGATCTCAAAAATAAAGAGGAACTGAGTTATTTGTATCTTAGAAAGACCTAAATGAGAACGGGAGGATACAAAATTAGTTCACACAAAGGGGAGTTACATTCTAGTGAAAAAGGAGAGATATGTAGTGATGAACCCTATAGTGAATAAGAGTCAAAAAATAATGGACTCCTTGAGTGTAAGTGGACCATGCATGAGGAGACTCTATTTTAGACCCATTTTAAATTGAACCCCATGTGTATGCTAATCAATCAAAAGAAAATTTTGAAGAGATAGTGAATGTGACTAGAATTGGAGATTTTTTGGAAAGGAAAGTGAGAATTGCATGTTGAGGTAACTAACACTAGAGGAGTTAGTAGGTGGTAGATATAGACACATAAATTTGGTATTAGACACTTGGAAACATTAATTTTGACATACATGACTCGTGCATACATTTGAATCTTATGCACAACTTCCCTTATCTATTATTTTTGGCTAACCCATTTTTAACATTGACATTAAAGATCACCCTAATAAGTTTCATAACACTCTACAATCCTACAAAAAATATCACTAGATTCTAGATCCTAGATTTTCCCTTCTAGACAGTTTCAATAATAGTCAGACAATTTTAGTTACCACATATGTTCAACTTTACCATAACTATCCCATGATATTTAAGAGATATTTTTAATATTCAAATTTTTTCCTTGGGTTGGCCTAAACATGTTTCCTATGTCAATTATGGGGGGAATACTAAAGATCTATATATAAATACAAGTCAAGCGTAAGGCCTTACCTATCTCACACTATCTATTACTCATCTTGTTAAATACTATAAATATTGATAAATACATTATCACATCCTTGATACAATATCCAAAATGCATAAACAGCATAAACCATAAAAGTAATAGCCATGGAGAAAAATTTGAACTCTAATACAAGTTCAAAGTTACATTTTTTCAAGTGTCTAAATCTAAAGCATTTCATTTCAATCTAGTAAATCATAATTATACATGCACACATTAGTGGAATAAATACATGAATCTTTATCCCTCTTAAAAGTATTGTAATGTATACAATTCTCAATCACTTAGTGGGGAGTGGTTGGGGTTTTTCAACCTATCTTTCTAAACCCCATTTTCAAGTCAATCTTCTATTGAAAGTGGAACCAGGTTTTGAAAGAATAGAGAATACAAATAGGTGTTTAACCCTAAACTGAGATGGGTAAATATAGTACATGGTTAAGAATATAGAAAATATACCCAAGTTTGTCTAGTATAGTCATCAATGAAAGTGAGTGTATAATTAGATCCTGAGAAGGAACAAGTTAGAAAATACATCAAATAACATAAACCAACTCTAAATTTGTGTGTGCACATGTGGCCTTACCCACTAAAAATAGACCCTAATGTTGTTTACCAACTAGATAACTAGGACACACTACATTAATACAAGAGACCTTTAGAAGGCCATTTAAAAGATTCATTATACTCATTTTCTACATGTATCTATAATTCAGGTGTCCTGACCTCTCGTGCCATAATTTTCTCACTAAATCACCATGAGCAATAAGAGATGAACTAGAAGTCGAAGAAGACTTAAACCTATCAAAGGTTTGAAGTGTAGAATCATGATCTACTACTCTTGTAGATATTATCTAACTAGGATTATTACATTCTCTTATTACAAAATCATTTGGAATAAACTCCACATTTTTTTCCAGTACTAGAATTACAAATTTGATACATAGAAATATATTAAAATATATTTTAGGTACATTATTGATGTAACCATCATGCATCTCAATTATGTCAGATCTCAAAAGACCAACTTGTGAGGAGTTACCCATAATAATTTTTGAGGTAATGCAATTAGAAAGATAAATAAGAATAGTTTTAGAATGAGTGAGATGGTGTGAAGCACTTGAACCAAATATCCAATCATCATGTGATGTAGATGTAGTCCTGGTAGAAAGTGTTTTCCCTTTTCCTGATGAATTTTTTGTAGAAGATTGAGTAGGAATAGAAATACTATTTTGTTTAACTATAGCTTTCAAATATTCTATATTTTTAAAACATCTAGATTCAAAATGATTGGTCCCTCCACAAATTCCACAAGTATCATATGTCTTATTTTGTCTAAAGGGTTGTTTAGTATTTTTAGACTTAGAAGGCTTAAGAAACTAGGAGGAAGACTCTATTGGTTTGGAATTTGGTGTCTTTGGCTTAGAATTTGGTGTAGGTTTGCCTTTAGAGATATTACCGATCAATGCATGATTGGGACTAGGAAGAGCATCTAATGAATTTAACTTAGTTTGCTCCGTAGTTAGTATTTCAAATAAAACATCAAAGGAAGTCCACTTAAACTCATCACCTAATGTATCCATCATAGTATAAAATGATGATGAGAAAACACCATAAGGTCCTTTCAATTTAGCTATAATCAAGATAATATATTTTTTATCACTGTTATCTTTACCTTCTACTTTTAATTGTGACCTTATAAATTTAAACTTAGCCAAATATTATTCTATAGAGGGAAAGTATGAGGGTGAAGAGATGTAAGTTTTGCATCTAATTAAAACATCTTAAATTCATATACTTTTCCAAATAATTATTTAAATTTATCCCATACTTATTTAGGAGTCTTATCATCTACAATGTTGAACTAGAGATTGTTTGAAACATTGAATTCGCTAAGACCACAAATTACAAGCATAGCCATATTTTTCCTTCTCAGAAGTGAATGTTGGCACATTGTCCTAAATAATTCTCCATAATATTTTTGACATGAGGATTTATTGCATTTTGGGTTTCTAAACATGGTAATTTAAGGAATCAATGGGTTCTAATGAATAGGAATCCATTCCCAAGGAGGAAGAGGATTTAGATAGAAACAATTGTAACATTATTCTCTTGTATACAAGTGTTCAAAAAAAACCCATTGTAATTTAAATTCTCATGATGAAAAAATCCTCTTACTTGAAAAAAAAATACCACCTATTTATAAATATTATTTTTCAAAAAAAATATAAAAAATCACACCACTTTTTAAAATTTACCCCTCTTAGGTTTAAAAAAATTGATACTCCTACTTTATAAAAAACCTCTCCTTATGAAATTTCCACCATTATAAAAAAATTATGCAATAGCCCCTTTAATATAATTTAAAATCTATGTTGGATTGGATGAGATTTGAATGCATGATCACCCTTTTAATAAAGCTTTAGCAAAATTCTATATAGCCAACATGGCTATAGATAACTTCAATACTTATATAGCATAAATTGATATTTAAACTCTCAAAAGACTTCTTTTGAAATAAAAAAATAAAAACTAACCTTTTTTTATAGCTATATAACGTAAAAAAAAACTAGAGAAGGCATTTGGATGGGTCATGGCAAAGATTAATCATTGACGAGTTATCATTTGCAATGTTATCCAACTATAGGCATGTTGACTAGACCTTTTGGCTAAAAGAGGTGGAGAGAATATTATTTTAGAGTATATCATCAGTAGGTGTTGACGATGTGATGAAAATCAAATCAAATTCTATATAAAATTTGATGTCATGGTAGTGTAGTTGGCTAAAGAATCTTTAGTAGAGAGATTTAATCCATTAAGATTGGCAGTTATGACGATTTCAACCAAATGTTAGTGAATTTAATGGCTATATTTTTGGTATATATTCAGTTGGCTCTAAAAACTAAGCCACGTGATTAAACATTCATATAGTGGATCCTGATGAATCTATTAGAGTGGGCCATAATTAGATCTACTTAATAGGATCAAACACAGAAAAAACATGTATGGAATAGTCAAACTTGGAAAAAATCTCAAAATAAGAAGTTTGACTCCATAAAATAAATTTGAATTAATAAGAATTAGCCAAAAATTACATAGAAAGGATCCTTATATAGGTGGAAAATACATAAGTCCTAACATCTTGCCATAAGTGGATATACTAGATAGGATCAAATGCATTGAGAAAACCATATGGAGTAGAGAAACCTGAAAAAGAAATTAACTCAAAAGAGGAAGAATCTTGTCTCCACAAAATAAATTTGCATCAATAAACATTAGCCAAAAATTACATAAGAAAGTTCCTTATATAGGTGGAAAATACATAAGTCCTAACATCTTCATGCATATGGGATTATTTTCCCCTTAAGGACTTTTATTAAACCTAAGCAAGTTTGACTAGACCTTGTAGAAAAAACCTATTAGGATAAAAGTCTACACCAACACCCCACCTTAAGCATAGATTAGATGGGTAGAAGAATTAGGTCCCATAATAAAGACTTGAAGAGGTGCCCAAGTACATATAGATGATCCCCTATAAGAGGAATAATATGAAACTGCCTAAACCCCAAGAAGAGCTCACAAATGAAGATACTTAATATTATTGAAGGGTTTGGTCAATATATCAACAATTTAATCCATTGTCTAGATGTAGTGAAGATCAATTACCTACTCATAAATGAGTTCCTGAATGAAATGCATGATAATATCGATATGCTTGGTCTATTGATGGAGGACTGGATTTATGAAGATATGGATAGTGCTTTGGTTATCTTAGAAGATGACTATTAGTCATCAAAACTAGATTCTAAACTTAGTAAGAATCCCCTAAAGCCAAATATCCTAGTGGCAGCATTAACAACTCTTCTTTATTATAACTATTTAAAAGATTAATAACATTATTCTTCTTGCTAGACAAACTAATTAGACCTGAATCAAGGGATAAACTATAGCCAAAATTAGACTTGTGATTTTGAATATCATTAGCCCAATCTAAATTTGTATAACCAATCAAGTCAATGTCAATATTCACTCCATAATGAATCCAAAAACTATGAGTACCCTAAATGTAGTAGAGGATCCACTTAGCTACTTTCTAGTATAACTCATGTGGTTCCTACATGAAACTAGAGACCATACCCACTGCATATGAAAGGTCAGGTCTAGTGTGCATAAGATAGATGAGACTACCAACAAGTTGTCGATAAAAGGTAGCATCAACCAAAGGAGATGGACAATTAGCCTCAAGCTTCACACCAAATAGAAAAGAAGTCAGAGTTGGATTATAGTCAGCCATGTTAAATCATGAAATCAAATCAAAAAATTACTTGAATTATGCAATAGTGATCTCAAAGTCAAACTAAGAAATTTCAATCCCAAAGAAGTAGTGCAACAAGCACAAGTTAGTCATTGAGAACCTATATGTTAGAAATCAAAGCTTCACAACCAAATCTCTAATTTCAGTTGTTAGGAATAAATCCCTAATACTACATGTTAGATTAATGAAATATATCATATAGTGTAAGTAAATAATGCATAAAATGTGCTACATAAATAATAAACAAGCAAGAGGACACATTACATAGAGATTATGTGGAAACCTTACAATGTGTAAGGAAAAACCATGGGCAAAATAGCAGCTTCAAGCTTTATATTAACCTAACATCAATATCTCTTCTACAACATCTCCTCCATAGCAACTCCTTCAATTCTTTCATACAAAGCACTCAATGCTTCCACCTAAAGTATTTAGGTTGTGAATGAAAGTAAACTAGCCTACAAGATCTAACCTCCAAACATGCAAGCTGAAGGCTTGCATAAATCCTCTAATAGGATTAATTTACAAATGAGAGCTCATGTTATTAAATATAATTTATAACATAGAGAGAAAATAGAAAGAGAAGAAAATTGTGTCATACTTCATGTGTGATCATTATTCATGAAAAGGGAATCATGTCCCCTTATCTGCCAAGTTAAGCCTTTGAATGGCATCTCATAATGCCCACTTGATCACTTCATGTGCACACCCATGTGCCCACCCATGTGTTATGCCCCACTCCACATGTGACCTCAATATAGCATAGTGATCTTTGTCTCCCACTTTCCCATGTGCACATGTGTGTGAGTCAAAATATTCCCACTTTTGACCTCACCAAATAGGAAACCACATAAATCTATTCCCTATAAGCACATGCCTAAGTAGAAACATGTGATCCATTATCATTATGTACTCACATTCTTTTTGTAAGCCAACCCATGTGACTTAGTGGATAATTGCACTCTATTTCTCTCTCCTCCTCTTTTGACCTTTAAATATGCTTTGTGGGCCATACCACCCACCGTGAGTAATGCCAAGACATCACCTAGCCACCTCACTAACCATCCACATCACCACCAAGCCACATCACCATGAATAATGATTCATTAATAGTGACTTCAAATCCTAACATTCTCCCACTTGAAGTCAATATACATAATATTTTACCACACCTGAGTATTCTGTAACTAGTTACTCATTCATGCCCTCTACTGACTTGACACAAACCTAGTAGAAGTTTTCTTGCACTACTAAAACTTCTCTATCTAGACTAGCTTTGTCAACATCTACTCCACCATAGCAGATTGTAGCACTAAAGTGACAAATCACTTCTCCACACCACAGACCAATCCTCCAATTGGGATTCTACCATGAACCACTCATAATTCCCACTTCTTGGAAATATTTGGTCCAGTGCTCACCATGGCATTATGAGGCTTCCTACTCCTGATGAATCCAATATATGGGACACAATATGTCTTTTCCTCTTCTAAAAATCTCCTAGGAAGACAACTCAAAATCTAAAAAATGGGGTACTTCCTTGCTCTCTCATCCTTGTGCATCTCCATCATTAGTTTTCTCCAACATACCACCTTTATTTCATGAGTCTCAACTGAGCCATCACACTAGTGATCATGTTAGGGCCTGCATCTAACATGTCACAACTCGTAATAAGAACCTCTGCTATCCATGTTGGCTTTATATGAAGGTACTAAAATTTGTATACTACATATGCAATACCAGTACTAACATGTACAGTAATTTTAAACTAAAAACCAACAACTTTATGCCTCAACTTTGTATTTATCTCTCCCTAAGAGAGATCACCATGTAGGAATAATGTCACTTCACTCCTTGAAAAATAAATAGTGCACGTAACACTCTTGATAGTAGTGAAGAAAGAAGATGACATAAAAGTAAATACTAGACTTCTCCTCATAGCCTCTAGCTATCATCATGATACAAGTGGACCAATCACAGTTTCATGGAAGTCATCATGTTATTCAATGCATCACTACACCTACCCAATGTTTGAGCTAGCATCCAAAATGCATCCTACTCTACCAAATTTTGCTAAAACACCAACTTATGTGCCTAAAGTGTTAGTCTATGCATCAGTTTACTTGGCCAATCACCATAACTATATACACAACACTCCAACACCCTGAGTTAAATGTTCAACATCAGCCTTCTCCTTCTGGGAACACTAGGTCTCACTTGTTCATCTACATCTTCATCTTCCTCTTCTTCAGCTCCTTCAAAATAGGTAAAATTTTAGGTTTGTCTATACCTCCTTCATTTACATGGATTTTTATTTTTCTTCTACATATCATTTAACAACATGTGGTTAGTAGGATACCACATCAAAACCCCTTCTATTTATTTCCAAGAACCATAACAAGGTCGTGCTTTATCTACCACCTCCTCTAAAGGAGTTTAGCTTACTCCTCAAGCTGTAGAATTGCTCCATATTCAACAAGAATATTGTGTAAGCTGTTAACTTGTATGGAAAAGTTTTTTTAGCTTTCTCCTTCAACTCTCCTATGGGCTTCTCCTCAACAACATGAAGAGATCGAGATATTCACCAAGATATCTTCCACTTTGTTCCACAGAGAGATACTTGCCAAAAACAAAACCTCATTTTTTTCTTTAATCTCCACTTGGTCTCTCCTCCTATCATAGTAGCTTCACCTTGCACACAACCAAGCAACAACAAAAAACTCACACACATGAAGTTTTTCAGCATGGCTCTGATACCAACTATTAAAAATCAAAGCTTCACAAGTAAAGCTCTAAATACCAGATGTTAAGAATAAATCCCTGATACTACATGTTAGATTAATGAACTATATCCTAAAATGCAAGTAAATAATGCAAAAAATAAGCTACATAGATAATATACAAGCAAGAGTACACATTACACAGAGATTATGTGGACACTTTCTAATGTGCAAAGAAAAACCATGGGCAAAATGATAGCTCCAGACTTCATATTAACACAACATCAATCTCTCTTCTATAATAGCTCCTCCATAATAACTCCTTCAATGCTTCCATACAAAGCATTCAAGTTATAAACCAAAGAAAACTAGCCTATAGGATCCAACCTCCAAGCATGAAATCCCAAGGCTTGCATGGATCCTACAATAGGATGAATTTATAAAGGAGAGCTCATGTTATTAAAAAAAATTACAACATAAAGAGAAAATAGAAAGAGAGAGAGAGAATAAAATTGCACCATACTCCATGTTTGAGCACTATTAATGAATAAAGAATCATGTCCCCCCATGTGCCAAGTCAAGCCTTTGAATGACATCTCATCGTGACCACTTGAACACTCCATATATTTACCCATGTGCTACACCCCACTCCACATGTGACTTCAATCTAGCATAGTGATCATATCTCTCACTTTCCCATGTGCACACATGTATGAGTCAAAATATTCTCACTTTATACCTCACCAAATAGGATCTCACATACAATTACACCCCACAAGCACATGCCTAAGTAGAAACATTTGATCTACTATCATTATGTCCTCACATGCTTTTCACAAGCTAACCCATGTGACTTAATGGATAAATGTGCCCCATTTCTCCCTCCTCCTCTTTTTACCTTTAAAGATGCTTCATGGGCCATACCAGTCACTATGGGTCATGTCAAGTCATCACCTAGCCACATCACTAACCATCCACATCACCACTAGGACACATCACCATGAATAGTGACCATAAATAGTGACTTCACATCCTAACATTATTAGACAAAGTAGTTTTCATAATTGTGATAGTGGATGGAGAACTCCCTGTGATCAATAGGTCATCCATGTAGAGAACTAAAATCAATAGTAAATCATCTCACTATAAGATGTAGACACTTGGATCATAATGGTATCTAATGAACCCAACCAAAAGAATAAAGGAGTTTATCTTGGCATACCAAGCTCAAGGAGATTGTTTGAGTCCATAGATATATTTTTGAAGCTTGCAAACTAAGGAGGAATCTTCCATAAATCCTTATGGTTACTCCATGTATATTTCCTCTTTGAAGTCATCATGAAAAAAGGCACTCTTCACATCCATTTAATGAACATCATAATGATGTGCTATGGTAATAGTGAGAATGAGTTAGATTGAGTTCATTTTGGTAACTAGGGTAAACATCTTGGCGTAGTCAATGTTAGGCACCTAAGAAAACCCTTTGATACTAAATGTTCTTTGAATTTATCTATAGGCCCATCTATTGCAAAAACATTTTAGTAGATCTATCTAGATTGAACAATTTTTCTTCCCTTACAAAGTGGGACTACATCCCAAGCATTGTTCCTCTATAAGGAACTATACTCTCCTTCCACAGTAGTAACCCACTCAAGAGTGTCTGATGCCTTGAAAAAATATTTTGGATAATAAGTAGATGTAATGAAAGCATGTGGGGCATCGTATAATTATGGATGGCTTCACTTATTTTTTGATAGATCTGTAACCCATTAGTGAGCACTTTGTAGTGTCTTTCTAGTCGAAAGAGGACTAATTCTCAGAGAGTTAGGAAGGGATTCCTTATCATCTGAAGATAATTTGGGAGAAGAAGGAGGGGAATCCTCATTAGTACTCTCATCATTAGAACTAGAAGAAGAATCAAGATCATCAATATGTTAATCAGGTAGATCTAAATCATCATAACTATAATCACATCCAAGCGCATCTAAGGAAGGGTGAGAAGTGTCTAGTATGGATTCAGAAGGACCCTCTAAAATTTCACACTCATCTCAATGAATAACTCATGAGTGGTGGGGTGGAGAATCATGTATCCCTTAACACCCTCAAGATATCCAACAAAGATGCAAGACTAAATATAAAGTTCTAATGCCTTGCCTTTTTTATTTAGAATACAAGCCATAATAGGCAAACTAAACACTTGAAAGTGATCTACTATGAGTTTTTTACCATTCCAAGATTCAAAAGGAGTGTCTTCCTTCAATGCTTTGTGAGGATCTTGATTCTATATATAATAAGAATAGTTGATGGCCTCATCCCAATACTGAGGTGTAAGATACTTAGAGTGTAGCATACAATTGGTCATTTCCTTTAAATACCTATTTTTATGCTCTATAACACCATTCTATTAAGGACTATATAGAACTGTACACTACAGTTCAATCCCCTTTGATGTACAAGATTGCTCAAAATAGTTACGTACATACACACCGCCATTATCCTTATACAAAATCTTGATGGATTTACCTAACTATTTCTCTAAAAGTGCTTTAAATTTCTAAAAATGGTCAAATACCTCTAATTTCTACTTAAGAAAATGCACCCAAGTATACCTCGAATAGTCATTGATGAAAGTAAGCATCTACTTAGTCTTATTGAATGAAGGTTTTGGAAATGGGCCAATAATGTCACTGTGAACAATATTCAATATTTATTTAGCTCTCCATGATTTTCCCTTGTCATACTTTTCCTTAGGATGCTTACCAAGAATGCAACTCTAGAAAACTCTATCAAAAAACTTGACTCATGGCAACCCTAAAACCATGTCTTGATGGTTGATTTGCTCTAGGTAGTGATAGTTGAGATAGTTAGATCGCTCATGCCTTACTTTTGTCACTCATCTAAGTGAGTGAGTAATGCAGTAAAGGGTTGATCAAGAGTAAAATGTGAGAAAGTATATAACCTAGATTGGTAATTTGTTTTCCTAAATGCAACAATGAAGTCACTATTAGATTTGTTAATAACAATAGAATTAGGTGTGAACTCAAATCTCTTACTTGAATCAATGTGAGTGATCTAATAAACAAATGGGAGATTAGTGGATAAAGAGGGAACACATAAAACATCATTAAATGTCCCATCATTCACTTCAACAAAAAAAACTCCTAATAAATTATGTAAAAGTATTATCACCCAATAAAATGGAAGGCATAGGATAAGGCTCCAAGGATGCAAACATGTCCTATGATGAATCCATGTGGTATAATACACCAAAATCAATAACCCATGTAGAAGGTTGGGATGCAACAACAACAAGTGTTTTACCCTTATCTTTACCCTTTTTACTATTTTTGGCCTTAGAAGACCCATGTGTTGATGAAATCTAAGTGGAATAATTAGGGACATTGATATTGTGCTTCTTGAGCATTTTTATCAGTTGGTCAATCTTCTTCTTCATACATTTAGATTCATCATGCCTAGATTTATTGTAATAGCCACATGTGATTCATTCTTTCTTGGATTTCCCATCTAAAGAGAAGGACTCTTTTGATGTTTTTGGCTTAGCATCATATTTATGACCCATTATTTACTCTAGGTCTTTCTTATTCTATTTCTTATCCTTGATATTAGAAGCCTTCTATTTGTCATGGCTCATAAATAAGGCATGAGATTTAGAGGACTTTAGTGTACCCATTTGAATGAGCTTGTCTTGTTCCTGAGTCAAGTTAGCAACAAATTCATGTTATGATGGCATGGTCTATGTAGCTCCAAGGGCACATAGGGTGGCATGGAAAGTAGAAATAAATATAGAATAGTCAGATCCCAATTCGACAAGGATGGAAAGAATCAATTGATCATCCATTTTGTCAATGCCACATAGTTTCAACTATAATCTGAGTGATTTGAACTTGGTGAAAAATTCTTGAACCGTATCAAAGTCACCTAGGCTCAAATTAATGAGTTAAATCTCCAAATCATGACCCCTCATTTTGTCTTACTTTTTAAAGAGTTTATCCAATAAGTTCCACACTTGATTTGGATTTGTTGTAGATTCGATATGAAAAATCAAGTTGAAAAACATAGAAATGCACAATAAACCATAGGCTTCATCACTTTAGTTGTACCACTTCACCTTATATCCATCAGGTGTTGGGTTAGTTTTCATACCCATCATGATTCATTATAAGCCTTTACTCCTCAAGAGGATTTGAACTTTGACCTTCCACTTGTGATAGTTGAATGGTGTAAGAAGTGGAATGGAACTGAGATCCATGGTACAAAAAGGAAGTATTTATTAAACTATGTGTGTTGTAGACAGGTAATATGACACCCCATGAATCTTTAGAGGTTTACATTTACAAAGCATGGTAATACCACCAATGTGAAGATCTCAAACAAAATTGCACTTTCAATAAAAGGACACATAAAAAGGAATAGTTGGCTAAAAGTTATGCTCATTTGAATATTTATTGCTTACAAAAAAAATCATGTTTTTTGCTTTGCATAAATTGAAAAAAAATGGGTGTGTAAGAGTTTGAAAAAAAAATGGATATAACTTCCCATAAAAATTTTATGCCCTCTTGGAGAAAAATTTAGGCACTTTTAGAATCATTACAACTAAGGGCTTAACTCCCATATGACCAAAGGCTAAGACCAAATTTGGGTCCCCTCCCCCTTCTCACTTAGGTTGATGTGATTGATGTGAGTGTTTCATCCCCCTCAAAATAACCCCTTTTTGAAAATGAATAGTGTCACACCTTGTAAGAAAAAATTTGATGGTTACACACACATTAGAAAGAGTCCCTGGCCCTAAAATTGATAGCCTAAAAATTATCACCACATGTTGGAAGTGGCTCACAAAAACTACTAGAGTGTAGGCAGTCTATCATGCACAGATGAAGTAGGGAGGATGGCCTCCAAACCTACAATGACATAGGGCAAGGTCCTTCAGTGATTTACATCACCTTGGATTAAGTGGTTGGGTTAACAAGCCTTCAACCTTGTAGAGGCATGGGCACTTTGAGTTTTGCATCGTTAGCAGTCAGGTTGGCAAGTGTATGGTCCCATGCAGATACTCACATATTATGTCATCACACAGTTAGTGGATGGGCCTTTGAACTCATGAGGGCATGGGTACATGTTACTACATGTCAAAGGGCTCTAGTGTGCATCACCACATGTCAAAGGACCCAATGAACTAGAAAGATCTTTAAATTTTTCTAAGCCTAGAATTCTATAGAATGTTGTTGAAACCAATTGAAAAAGATGAAAATGCCTGTAAGAAGAACCTAGATCTTGGAAAATCTATACATCCTTGTGAAAATATATCAAAACCCCACTTCATAATTTTTAAAACCCAAAAAAATTCTAGTTTGAGTACCATGCGGTACAAAATCTATAGATTTTCAAAGAACACCTTAAAACCCTCCAAAAATAGAAAAAAATTATCTATCACAAAGCTAGGTCATGTTTATAGCCAATCCTAGGGTTTTGATGCCTTCTGAATACAATGGCATTGTCCTTTTTTTTGGAGACCCTGGCTATATAGATCTATGGATTTTTTAGAAATCCCACCAAACCCTTGGAAACTAAAATCAATAAAAAATACTTGAATAAGCTTACTATTAGATCTCATAATAGGAACAATGGCCTTCGGCTACCAACAAGGCTCTAATACCATGTCAGAGTGGGCCACAATCATATCTACTAGATAGGATTAAATGCATGAAAAAAAATTATATGTAGTAATGAAATATGAAAAAGAAAACAAATTAAAAGAGGAAGAAACTTATTTCCACAAAAGAAAGTTGCATTAATAAACATTAGCCAAAAATTACATAGGAAGGTTCTTTATATAGGTGGAAAATACATAAGTCAAAACTTTCTCATTCATGTGGGATTATTTTCCCCTTAAATACCTTTATTAAACCTAATTAAGCTTGACTATACCATGTAGACAAAACACAGTGGGACAAAATTCTACACCAATAGAATCAGTGAGCTACATGGATACCATCGAAGGTTGTTATCCCAGATCTGATGCTGAGAGATAGAGAACAATGCAAGAGCCAATATTTTTGAATTTTATTAAATACAATGTAAATTTTGATGCAAAAATAAATACTTTAATCCTCCATAGTCTTGAATGAAATATGCGATTAAGAGGGAGAGTAACAATGACTAGTAATTAAGTCATGAGGAAAGAGCTGAGAGGGTTGATTAATAATAAAAAATTTCAAACCTTCACTATTAATGAATTCTGACAAAAAAATGAACATTAAAAATTATGTTGTGGATGGGAGGACCTCCAAAGAATTCCAAGGTGCAATATAATGCACTAGAAATAATTATTTAAAAAAACATAGTACGACCTATCACAAACTAGTATAGAGAATAGCTTGACTTTTTAAGTAATTAATAAATCCACCATAATGAATGCTACATAATGTATAGTTTTTAAAATGTTTTCCTACCAAGTACATGTAAAATCACATGCATATATAACCATAAAATCTCATATGGCTCTGACACCCATATCAGAATTGCCAATAAAGAAGTAAAAATGATTTGCAGGATTAATCTAGAAGGTATAACCACTAAACACAAGCCTTGCACAAATAAATAACTTAGTACAAGAAAACCAAACTAGAAAATAATATTATTGCTTCATAAAACAATGCTCATACATTGACTCCCAAATAATTCAAATAACCTTGAATTCTCTCATTACTTTCTACACTATGAGAATGATAATATATAAGACTAATAGTTTGTTTTAACAAAAAACTATAGTTGTACAATTAGTAAATTATGGAGACACCAATTATTTGGTTCCTTACATTTATGTGTGCATGATATTATGTGTTAATAGTAGTTGTGGAAAACACAACTATACAATCAACAAATAAATAAAATATAAACTCTACGTAAATAGAATAAATTATACCATATGTGACCTTATTACTACATGTGGTAACTTTATGTAAGAATGTGAATTTCCCTATTTGAATTCACACAAACTGATTTCAAGGTTTTTTTTTTTTGGTTCTTGGACTTGTTTTCATGTGTTTTCAACCTAAAATAGTCTACATATTTGTGATAATTCACTATTATTCTTAGAACCATAGCTTTAAAAAAAGTAGTTATTTTAAAATATCTCTTTATTTCAGTTAGGTATGTTTTTAATTGTTTATTTCAATAAACTTTTTCTAATATGAATTACGCATTGTTTTATGGTTTAGTTTAGTACATGTTAATGTAAAATAACTTTATCTTATTACACTTTTCTTTGGTAATTTCACAAAGATATAAACTATCCATTCACTCTAATTACACACACAAATCCACCTTATGAATAAGAGGATGTTTTGAGGATACGAAAAGATTACACAAGGAATACAAGTTAATAATAAAGACCTTGAAGATTTCAAGAATAAAAATTGCATCAATGAGGTAGATCAGGTCTTTAGAGCTCCAAACTTTAGTTTGCTTATGGTTTCATCTATAAATATTTAATTCACATGTTACAATCTCTCATAAAGTGTTGCAAGACAATAGGAATATTATTTCCCCAACAATTCAACCAAAGTTAAGTATCCATAACCCTGATCTCTCTTTACTTTGTACCCTAGTCTCTCTTTACTTTGTACCCTAATCTCTCTTTAATTTATAATAGGGATTTGTATACTTCATATAAACTTTAGTATTCATACATCAAACATATTGTATTTTATATGTTATTTTGAAATAATTAACAAAAATTGTTACTTATTCATGTGTATAACTTTTATGGAATGGAACTTAATAACATATTGATAAGTGATGTAAATTTTTATTTAATTTTTCCCTTAATTATTATAATCTTATTAATGTTTGGGGTTATCAGTGTCTCTTTTATGTTTTAGGTGAGTGCTTAGTGTTAAGATTAAGTAGTATGCTAACACACTTGAGATTTTTAAAGAGTTGGATTACTAGGATTTTTTGGATAACTGCAGTATCTTTATTTACCAAAAAAAATTGGTTTCATTACTAAGACCCTATTTGTTTAAGTTAAAGGGTTTGAATGTTTATATGTCAAATCACCACATTCTAGAATACATGGAGTATATTGAGGCCAAGGCTTTATAATTCACAAAACAATACCCAGTTTATGGTGATTTGAAGCCCAGAAGAGAGTTGATCAAAATAGTACCACTCTGGATAAAGATGATGATAGTTTATTTTGAAATTAAAATTTTGAAACTAGACCTTTAAAATTCTCTACATGTCTATTAAGTTGAGATCAAGATAGAAGAGTAGGAACTTTGTGTATAAATATGGAAGGGGAAGACACCCAAATAAAATTTGGCATTTGAATGGAAAGGGAACTAATACTATGAGCTTATGTTGATAGGAGGGAGAATATGTTGACTCGTCAGGATCCCAAAAATAAGGGGGGACCAAGCTATTTATATCCTACAAATACCTAAATGAGAAGGGGAGGATACAAAATTGGTCCATGCAAAGGGGAATTACATTCAGTGAAAAAGGAGAGATATGTAGTGATGAACCCTATAATGAAAAGAGTCAAAATAAGAATGGAATCCATGAGTGGAAGTATACCACGCATGTGGATACTTAGTTATAAACCCATTTTATAAATTTAACCCCATTTGTATGTTAATCAATTAGAAGAAAACATTGAGAAGGTAGTGAATGTGAATAAAATTGGATATTTTTTAGAAAAAAAAAGTGAGAATTGTATGTTGAGATAACTAACACTATAGGATTAACTAGGTGGTAGCTATAGATAAATAAATTTGGTATTAGACATTTGGAAACATCAATTTTGGCATACGTGACTTGTGCATACATTTGGATCTTATGCACACCTTCCCATATCTATTGTTTTGGCCAACCTAATTTTTTAAAAATTATATTCATGTCACCCTAGTATAGGTCATAACACTCTACAATCCTATGAGAACTATCAACATATTTTGAACCCCTAATTTTCCCTTCTAGACAGTGTTGATAATAGTTAGATAGTTGTAGTTACATGTGTTCACCTTTTCCAAAAGTGTCCCATGATCCTTAATGCATATTTTTACTATTCAAATGTCTCCCTTGGGTTGGCCTAATCATATTTCCTATGTCAATTATGAGGGGAGTATTATATATCCATCTATAAATACAAGTCAAGTCTATGGCCTTACCTATCTCACACTATCTAGTACCCATCTTGGTAAATACTATAAATCTTTATAAATACATTAGCACATTCTCGAGATATTATAAAAAATGTATACACATCATAAAACTTAAAATTAACATCCATAGAGAAAACTCTGAACACTAATGCAAGGTCAAAGTTACATTTTGTAAAGTATCTAAAGCTAAAGAATTTCATGCATTCTAGTGGATCATAATTATACACACATACATTGGTGAAAGAAATACATGTAACTTGAGCCATCTTTAGAGTATTTTAATGTAGACAATGCTCAATCACTTAGTGGGGAGTGGTTAGGGTTTTTCAACCTATCTTTCTAAACTCCATTTTCAAGTCATGCTTCTATCAAAAGTGGAACTAGGTTTTCAAGGCAAAGAGAATACAAATCAAGATTTGTACATAGGTTTTTAACCCTAAATCGATATGGGTCAATATATTATAAGGTTAAGAATATATAAATGAATAAGCACAAGGGTGATAAATACATCTATAGTAAACTAATTAATTTCAAACTTAGATAAATAATATCTTGAATTTAAATATTGAGATATGTTAAAAATAGAAGTACATCTAGTGATGGATATTATAATAAAGGGGAAATAAGAGTACTTAATTTCTTTATTATACACATATGGATCTGATGTGGAACAAGCTAGAAATGTACCACATCTAGATTACCTATTAGTCCTCAAATTCTTTAAATTTTACCTTTATGACCTCAAACACTTGCGTCAACTTTAGATGGTTGTATCAACACTTTTATCTGATTTGGATGTAGGTGTCTAATACATAATACTTGTTGGATTTGGATGCAACCACCTAGAATATTATAGTTTTTGTGTTACCTTCACTTTTGTGCATTTAGATATGTATCATTGGTTGTTGCTCTTGTTAAATCATCAAAACCCTAAGTCTTCATCTTCATAATGACCTTTGTAAAAATGGGTTAGTGAGCTCAAAATGTCAAGCTAACCCCAAATACCCCTATGTCATTGGATATTACTTACATAGACACTACTTTGAAGAGGGCCTCAGACTAGTGTAATTCTCCCCTAATATGTTGATTTGTGTGTGCACAAGGGTGAAATATGTGGAAATCAAGTACAATAATGACCTAGCTTGTAACTTGGCAAATAGGACTCATGGATTGTTCTTTTAGTATTTCAAACCTCTAAATGTGTTGTCTTGATGACTAATATGAAAATATTATAAAATAGGGAAGCTTTGATCACTTGAATTCTTGATTGAATGATTTGGTAAGTTGACTAGGGAGAGGTATGAAATTGGTAGGTGTAGAATGAATGAGGATTAATCATGCATATTGTTAGATTAATTAGACAATAATATGTAATATGTAACATTTAGTTACACAAAGGTATGTACCTCAATAAATCTAGAGTTAGTGGTTATCTATGTAGCTATTCTTGGTTAGTCTTGTTAGAAGCCATTTTTATGCCTTTTTTTAGTTAATTGGATGTAGATTTACTCAAGCTTATTTTTTACTCCATCGTTACAGCTTAGCCATGTTATTTATATGGATCTATCATAATTTAATAATCATATACTATGTATTTTCATTCTCTGGTTATTAAATCTTATATGGTTTGAAATCTCATGGTTGAGGGAGCTTGGGAGAGGATCCTATGAGGAGGTGAGAGAAGGAAAAATCTTGTTTGGAGAGCACCCAGTGGAGATTTTTTGTAGTGTGAGGAAGTGACCAGGTTAAGAATTATTTTATTATTTTAATCCCTATGTGAGGGTGTTTTTACAATAAAGAGGTAATTTTTTGGCAAAGATAAAATGTACCATAACTTGTAGCTATCCAAAGGTGCTCTAAAAAGGAGTTTTGGAGGTTAAGTGTTTTAGTTTGGAGGAGAGGCATTTAATTTTGGATGGAGGCACTCCAAGGAGTATGTGTCATGTTAAAAAATATGTATTCTATTATCTTTTTGTTATTTTTAGTCCAATAAACAAGATCAGACCTGTATGTTTTTTATATCTACTAAAATTCCACCTAGAGAGGGTTGTATAGCTAAAAAAGAGTGTGACAGTGAGATTTATGATTGTTGTTGTGGAATGAAGGTGGTTTGGGAATTAAATCACATTAATCCAATCAATAGGTAAAAAATAATAGTAAGGCAGTGAAATATCAAGGATAGTCCAAAGGGAAACCTAAGCCTGAAAGGAAAATAGTGATTGATGATAACAAAGGGAGCCAAAGTACCAGTGAAAAAGATCATGACACAAAACATAGGGGGACAAAAATAAATAAATGAAAGCAAGTAAAGAGTGAAATAAGTTTCACAAATAAAATATGAAGAATGATCAAACCCATACATCTTGTTTCATCTCAAGAAACTACCCCAAAATCCCACCCACAACCTCCTTTCAAAAACTAGTTCCATCATATCATGGCTTTGCTTAGCTTCTCAGTTTTATGGTTTATTTGGAAATAAAGGAATTTAGATGTTTTTAATTTTAATGGTAGGGTAATTTTTAATTTATAAATATAAATTATTATAAGACTTATTTTTGTGTAGATATATCTTTAGTTAAAGGTGTCATAGGCTGAAATCGAGAAGTTTTTGAGGTCCAAAATGATGAATATAACATCCAATTTCCTATTGGACATAGGTGGATTTATTAGAATGATGCATCCACCATAATGGTGAAGCCTTAATGTGATTATTTCATATGTTAAAATCTCATAATATAAGTGTGATATTATGATGGATGCCTATTTTGAACAGGCATTTGATCATGATCACGTGTTAGCAGGGTACTCACTTTTGGATCAAGTGGGTAAGGAAGATGAGGATGAAAATAATGATGAACTCCTCACTATCTCTCAATAATCTCTTTATCACTTACACCAAGATAATTTGTTTTAGTTGTAAAATGAGGGTAAATATAATGCTTCCATATATATTGGTAGCTCACAATCTTTTGAGCTTATCAGTGAATTTTTTGTTGCAGGTTATGGGGTATGCTTCAAAGTGGTATTGAATTGTTGATTGAAAATAATGTGAACAATCATATGGATATGCTTCAAAAATTCATGGATAATGGAAACAATAATGATAGGGATAGACTGAATCAAATTCATACTTCAAGACTTAGTCCCCTGATTTCTTAGGTGGAGGGTGATAGTTAGTTGACTAGTGGGGCTAAAAATAATGTTAACCAGTAGGGACCAAATAGAATAATTAAGGGACCTAATAAATATTCTAAGGGACCTGAGCCTCTTGAAAAGGGACCTGGTGATGATGGGCATGATAATGGTATGGATAGTGATGTTGGTAATGATTAGTTGGGACATGTTGCTTGAGTGCTTAGTGTTGTGGGACCTAATTAGGACCTTATTTTTGTGATTTTCATTTTTTTTTGTTTTTAGTTGCCTTTTTTATATTTTAAGCATAATTTAATACTTGAATTTACTTTGATACTTTTTTGGGGGCATGATGTTTCCCATATAAGGTTCCTTTTTCTCCTTTTTGTGCATCCTTTGGATGTTTTTTCTTGTGTTAACACTCTTGCAATATTTTCAAAATAAGTACAATAAAATCACTATACTTTAGGATTAAGTTGTTGCCAAAAATCACATATAAATAATCACACTAATAATACAATTAATTTTACATACTAACAAGGGAATATTTCCAAAATCACCAACCTCTCCAGTATTTGCAAGCACAAACCAAACTTTAGCAAGCTAGACAATATATATGGATGGTGTTTTTGTTATAAATTAATTTGATTATAAAATATAAGAAAGGTGTGACTAACAAACTAGATGATATGTTATCTATACCTATTTTTCTTTTAGACACGGGCACTATAAATCTTCTTGATCTATTTATGTGTGAATATTATGTAAAGGATATGAGTTCAATTCAAATTTTTGGGAGCCATTTCTTCAAAAAAGAGGTCCCAAGGTGAAATATTTAAGCCCAAGGGGGATTATTACCTTCAATATGTGTTGCTCTACAAGTTGGGTAAGCTTTATATGTCTAAGGAGGAAAGAGTTTATCTAATAAAAGAATCACATGCGTCAAAAGTCTCAGGACATTTTGGCATTACAAATACTTTTACACATTTATAAACATATTTTTTTTGGCCTAATATGAAAATTTATGTTGCTAAATGTGTGTTATATAGTATAATAAATCCTAGCAACATGAATTTTGGTTTGTAAATGTCATTATTGGTTGATTCTAAACCATGGGAAAACATTTACATGGATTTAATAGGTAATTTGTTAATGTCAAGGAAGGGGCATGACCATCTCTTTGTGGTTGTGGATCAGTCTAGTAAGATGTGTATTATTACTCCATGTAATAAAACCCTCAAAGGTAGTGATGTAATGTATTTATCATTTTCTAATATATGGTTTCATTTTAGTTTGCATAATTTTATTATTTCAAATTGGAACTCAACATTTGCATACTAGTAAAAATCCTTTTGAAACTTATTTTAGTTACTTACCTCTATATGCATTTAATGTTATAATGAGATAACCATACAAAATAAATAGGAAAGTATATCCAGATGAAAGATTCATTGATAAGATTCAACAAATTAACCTACGAGTACAAAAGAGGTTGAAGGAGTCACAAGCCAAGTACAAAGCAAGGCATTATCATCATAGGACTTAACATATTTTACTTGTTGGAGACAAGATATGGTTTTACTTGAGTCATGAAAGGTTCCAAGGAAAGACTAAGAAGATTATGCCTCTTAGGTATGGTCTATTTTAAATTATATAAGAAGTGGGAAAGAATGCATTTTAAATTGCCTCTTTATATGAAAATTTATTTTGTTTTGAATGTTGAGAACTTATGTCTCTTTGAGCCTTCTTTGTTAGATAATGAAGATTAAGGGTTGTTGCTACCTTCAATTAAGGACCTCACTCCTGATAGTCATCTAGAATTGGAGGAAGATGTTGTGATAATAAACAAAGAGAGGACAAATTAGAAGAAAAATGTAAGAGCATAAATGGAGAACTACCTCATAAGGCCAAATGGTATACTTGAGAAGATGTAGGGAAGACAATTCCTCATAAAGTTCTTGAATATTTAAGGGATTTAGAATCCTCAAATCAACGAGATGTGATCCAAAGTATGAATCTAGTTTATTAGGCATGTTGTCTAGTTCATTTCCACTATTATCAATTATGTAATCCATGTATGTAAAACATTATTTAAGACACTTTTTCAAGTTTGTTCTTGTAAATTAAACATTTCATTTTAGTTATGGTAGAAGAATCAGTATTGGGATGGTCTATAAATTCTTGCACTAAAGAAATTGTTATCTTACAACATTTGAATTTAAGGGTTTTATCAAAGATGATGAAATCATCAATGTATGTAGGAGGTGGTTTCTAAACCACTTTGATGGTTTCTAAACCACTTTGATGGTTTCTAAACCATTGGTCCACTTAAATCAATGGTTTCACCACCAATCAAAACACAAGAAGATGAGCAGTTTTAAACACTTCCTCTTCTTGACAATATTTTGTTTGGAATCTCTAGCATGTTCCAAGGTGTAAGGGCATAAATATAGTTTGTTTTTAAGGTAGATATCATCATAAAAGTTAATGAGAATCCTTGAAGTTGGATTCACATTATAATATATAATTTTAGATCCTCGTTCATGCCACCTCATTATTTCTTAGTTATGGGGCATTATTCCAGTTGTGTTGGAGTACTATGAAGTGTCTAACAAGTACAAAGTAATAATGTGTGGAAGCTTTAGATAGTGTCATAATGAAAGCTCTATCCATGAAGGCCATGTTTGGCAATAACTTGTATAATTTTTTAATTACATAGTGGAACAGGAAAGCAATTGCCTCACCCACCAGTGATTTTCCCACACCAATTTTCTCCATGTCATATAATGTGTTTATCTTGTGATTTGTCTTATCTTGTACTTCCTTATTATGTTAAATATGTTGTACATTTCATTTTGTTTAACCCTTTTTGTAAATAAGGATTAAATAAGAGAGAGTAACCTAACCAAACAAGGAATAAGCTACTCTTTAAAGCATGGTAATTAATGAATTTAGATTCTACAGATATTCTGATAAGAAATATTGAATTTAATCATGTGTCAAATATATAAAGTGCAAAATTTAATATTTTAATATTAGTAATATGAAGATGAAATTATACTTAGCTTATACACTAATGAGTAAGTAGATATGAGCAAGGCAAGTCTATAAATAGATAGTCTAAATATTTTGATCCAGTCATCAATTTTTAAAATTAGCTTTTGGCCAATACAAACACTTGCCTCAACACTACTATTCATGTATCAATGCATTTGTCATGTATGAAATATTAATTGTTGATTGGAACTTGCACAAGGTATTTTTTAGTTTCCTACCACCTTTCAGATTGTGTCTTTAGATCATGCACACATGTTTTTGATATGATAATATATCTCAAAACCCTAGCTCTTCACCCTAGGTTAGGTTACCTTACTAAAAATTGGTTAGTAGGCTCATAATGTCGAGCTGACCTCAAAGACCCTTTTGTCAATGAGAACTACCTACATAGCCACTAATTCAAAGAGGGCCTCAAATATATATAGTTTTTTCCTATGTGTTTTCTTATGTGTGTACAAGGGTGCAATATACTATATGCAAGGGAATGTAAATGATCTAACTTGTACCTTGACAAATATGGCCCATGGGTTGCTCTTTGAATGTTTCAGATAAGTAATATGATTGTTCCTATGACTAATATATAAATTAGGAAGAATAAATTAGTTTTAAATACTTTAAAGGGTCCTTTGCTAGATGTGTGCTTGGTAAGATCTTGAATGACTTGACTTGTGCGTTATGATAATAAATGGTATTTTACTTGTATTTATACAACACTTTTGAAAATATTCCAAAGAAAGGGTTAATGAAAATTATTAGTTTGACCCATACGTATTGTAAGATTTGTAAATTTGAATGTTTATAAGGCAAAGACACTTGCATTAGATCAAAAATAGTAGTTTCAACGCTACTATCCAAGTTTGAACACAACTGTCTAATAATATGTAAGGTTGTTGGAGATCTATAACTGACAGTAAATGATATATATATAATAATTAAAGTATAATATAGGCTATATATTATTTGGGTAATCATAATATCAAGTTCATACTATAAGATAAACATTTAGGCCTAGTGAGACAATGAAGGCAAGCCTATCATCTGCAAGGAAGGGCTAGAATTAAAGGGTAAAGCCTTGAGTGATGTTTTTTTAGTGTATAAGACTAGTTTAACATATAAATCCATATCTAAGCATATACATCCTCCTGAACTTACCCCCCCCCCTCAATCTAGTAATTCACAAGGATGAAATTGCTAGTTTACAAGAAATAAAATGTATATCATGGTTTTTACAACACACTTTGCTTTGTGTAAGACTCATTTGAATTTATTGTATATGTATGACCTAAAACAAAGAGCATGTTACAGGTGTAATTATTTCATATAATCTGAAATGAATAATTGAAATTTAATGAAATAAAATAGAGTAAGGAAGGAGTACACATGTGTGTTGATGCAACCATGTTGCCCCTTGATAGTTTACTTTGGTAATGATGCTTCCTTATTAAAGCATTAGAGAGAGGTTTAAAACTAAACCTTGGAGATGTGAAGAGGATAATTGGGAGCTGATCATGTCCCCAATTTGATATAATGATGAGTTGTGCCAAGTCCATTGAGAGCTTTGAATCTCCATCACACAACTCAAATGTAACATAATCTAGCTAATCACACTCGGGTCAAATGGTGTAGTCGTATCAATAAGTAGTAATAAAATTAATGCCAAGTCTTTAAAGAGTGTATAATATTGATCGTACTAACCAAATAAGCTAATTTTTGCAATAGATAAATCTCAAATGATGCATTTTGATAAGGTCACTGCATTAATATTAGTAAAATGTGAATAATATATATGTAATTTGGTGCATTTTCATGGCATATGCACCACAAAGTGTGTATCAATATGAAGTACATGTCAACATTTATTCTCTACTCTATAAAATGTATATAATATGTATCACAAACTTTAAAAATCAAACCCAATTCTACGTCAAATGCATAAAATTTTGTCCCAAGTGTATATCTGAATCATGTAAATTAAATCAAATTTTGTCAATTTTGTCAACTATATGCATGTGAAGTCATGTCTCTATGACATGCCCCCACCGATATTCTCCCCCTTTTGAGGTGAGAGGAATAAAAAATTGATAGTCACTTTATTTTAAAGGGATAAGATGACTATGTTGTATTTGTGTGAACCATGTAGTAAATAAACATATAGTAATATCATGTTGAAGTATATATATTAATGAAGCTTATATTATGCATAAAATACTTAAGATGCATGATGTGGATCACGGAAATGTCCAAAATTAACAAGATCAAAATATAATCAAGCACACACATAAGAGCACTCAAAAGTCATGTAAGGAGGGGTCTAAGGAGACTGCAAATAAGGAACATGTTGAAATGTCACACAATCAAGATGAGGACATATGAAAATGTCTACACACCAAAGAAACAAGCAATGCTCAAGGCATTGTGTCCAACAAGCAAGGAATGAGTTCAAATGTTCCACAAGTAATATAAAGAAGTAAATAATAAATACACTCAAGTAATCCATGTGAAGAGATGAAGTAAATGAAATAGTATGAACTAAGATAAGAATGTCATACTAGTCCTTGCATAAATGTGTTAGCAAAAATTGTCATGTAAAATAGCATATCAAAATACACTATTTAAGGTAGTAAAATGAGTAAAATCATGTGTAAATGTCAATATATAAGCTTAAATAGAAATTATCATTAAAGAATAGATATTGTGTCAATCATGATCATATAGTAACAAGATGCCCCCAACTATTTATGTCACGTGGGAATAAGAAAGGTTCAGCATTTTCATGTGTATGTATCATGGATCTAATATATGTGTTTGTATTACACTCAAGTACCTACAAAACATATGTGTGTACGATAATGATATTTTATCTACTAACATAAAAAAACATATGCAGGAAGTTAGTAAACATGTGAAATGCTACATATTTTTGTATTTTTATTACTTGAATGTTTTTATATTTTTATATGCTTGATTTTTTTATTTTTGGTTTGAAAAGAGATTGCTAGTCAATTATCCCATTTAAGGGATGCTCATACAGTGCTCTATATTTTGCATATGGTATACAAAATTGGTAATGTTGCCAAGGATCATGTATATGTGTCAAAGTTGGAGTTGGAGAATATGTAATACTCTATGTATACCTCATAAGACTCTGTGGTTATGAGGTAGTAGTAGGAGTAATGGTTCGTGGAACCCTTTTTTAAACATGAGGCTATGTTGTCAATAATTGGATAGGCTATGGAGGTGTAAATGAGGATCTCAAAGAGTCCAACATAGATAATTAATGCAATGGCCTCTCAAGTATTGGTCACATAGGAAATGGAAGTTCCTATTGTTTACCCTTTCACGTATTATTAACCTTATTAGGTTGTAAAATTATTTGTCACCAAAATGGATGAAAAACACCACTTTTGTTGATGTAGGCATTAAAATGGATAATTGAGTTGAAATAATAATTATTCCCATGGAGGATGTGGAAATAAGTGTATCATCTAAGGTTCCCCATTATTATATGTGGATGCACCAAACCTAACATGTTTATTGATTTCATCTCATGTAACTTGCAAAAATGCATCAATTAATTCTTGGTTTGTATTTATATGGTTGATTAAGGCTTCCTTATCTTCCATTTCAAAACAATCTTTTTGAATATTTTCTATATTTGATAAATGTAAACAAAGATGCCAAAAGTAATGACAAATTTTAAATATGAACATTATTGAAATCATAAATCATAGAGTAAGTTATTAGTTCCATGAGAAATCTCAAAGGTCAGGTTTAGCAAATGTTTAACCCTTTCTAGAAATAAGGATTCAAGAAGAGAGAGTAGCTGAACCAAACAAGGAATAAACTACTTTTTAAGGCAAGCCAGTTAATGAATTTATATTCAATAGATATTTTGATAAAAATATTGAATCTAAGGATGTGCCAAATACAAAAATTATAATATTCAATATTCTATTAATGTAAATACAAAGGAGAAATTATAGTTAGTTTATACAATGATATGCAAGTAGATATGAGAAAGGTAAATGTAGAAATAGATTATCTTAAGATTTTATTCTAGTCATCAAATTATGAAAATTTACTTTTGGCCAGCATGGACACTTTTATCACCTTGGGGACACTCCCATTGATGTTATTGTTCACATTTTTAATGCATCTATCTGTATGAAATATTGACTATTGACTAAGACTCCCACATGGGTCTTTCTAGGTATTTTAATGCCTTTTAGATTGTGTCTTCAGATCGTGCACATAGGGTCTTGATATCAAAATATAACTCAAAACTTTAGTTCTTCACCCTAGGTTAGGTTATCTTACCAAAAATGGGCTACTAAGATTATGGTGTTGAACTAACCTTGAAGACCCCTCTATCAATGAAAATTGCCTACATAGCCACTACTTTAAAGAGGGCCTCAAATATATGTAGTTCTCCCTTATATGTTGGATTGTGTGTACACAAGGGTGAAATATATTATATGTAAGTGCGCATAATTGATCTAGATTTTAACTTGACAAATATGACCCATGGGCTACTCTTTGAATGCTCTAGATTTGTAATGTGGTTACTCTTATGACCGATATAGAAATAAAGAATAATATGGTAGTTTTGAATATTTTAAAGGGTGTCTTCGCTTGATGTGTACTTGATAAGCTCTTGAATATAACTTGATTGGTACTCTATGATAATGAATGTTATTTTACTTGTATTTATACAACACCTTTGGAAAATATTTTCATATAAGGGTTAATGAAATTTATTAGGCCAACCCATACTTATCAAAAGATTTACAAATTTGAGTGTTTAGAATATAAAGACACTTGTTTTGGATTAGGGATAATAGCATCAATGCTACTATCCAAGTTTGAACACAACTATCTAAGAAGATAGAAGGATGTTGGAGCTTTGTAGTTAAAAATAAATGATATATATTATAGACACCTAAATCTAGCCACCAATGACCATCAATCAGGCTTTTAACCAATTTCTACTAAAATACATAATTTGGCCTAAAAACACTAAAACACATTAAATGAGTCGAAATTGATATATTCATGTTCCAATTTTTACCAGAGTGTCATTAAATGGGGCAATGAAATTTATGAATCAGTTAACTTTGTTTAGATCATTTTGAGTCAAAATGACATTTTTGCACCTAGATACTCTGGATTGCTCTTTTCTATCAAATTTCTTGTATGAGACATGTGACTTTGTTATTTTGAGTTGGAAACATCCTAAATGGGAATACAGTTCCAATGCATGTAACATCAACATTCAATTCTAATCCAGTCAAATTTTGAGCCAATAATATGAAATTTTGACCAATTTGATTAATTTGTACACAAATTGCCAATGTTTTGCATCAAAGTTGACTAATCATGTTTAAGGCTAATTAGACCAAATGAAGGGCTTAAGTTAATTTTCCATGAAATTTTTTGAATATTTATTTGTATAAATTGATATTGAATATCTGCATCATGAAATGACATCATTTCTTGGAAAGACATCCCTAGGCCACCCCATGCCTCATTAAGACCCTCCCATGCCTCATCAATGCCTCCCATACCTCTTAAATTCCCCTTATTTCCAAATATTTATGGAGGATATTTATGAATTTAATTACATAGTTTATATTAATTTATGGCCACACATCTCAATCTTGAGATGGATGATCATGGTTGATCCTAAAACATTTCAAAAATCTATAAATAGGAGGCCTTGCCTATTGATTTATAAGCTTGGATAATGCAAATTTATAATGCACAAATAATTCTAAAATCCATTGAAATTAGTGTTATAATTCCAAATTATTGAGCCAAGCCAAAGCCAAACATGGTGCCAAGGAGAGATGAAAGTAGCCACACTTTATTTATGAAGACTTCATGAGCACAAACTAAGCAAGCCATTATAACAAGCATTTTGGAGCATCTAAGGAAGGTGAAGGAAGGTCTTTCTTTCATGTTTTAGTTATATTTTCCATTTTTTTTGTTAACTAAGATCCTCCTTTGAGATAAGCTTAGGGTGTTAGTTTAGTGTGTTTTTTATTGATTTGTTTTATTCACTAACACAATACTAATCTCCACCTATTGCAATCATATGTTCATAAATGGCATGCCTCTAACTCGACCCCAACTCAGCCCCAAATTAGCCTAACTTGACCCCAACTTGGTCCAACTTGACTCTAACTCATCCCAACTTGCCCCAACTAAGCTTAACTCACCCTGACTTGACCCCAACTCACCCCAACTCGACCCCAACTCACCTACCATCCCAACTTTCTTGCTAACCCAACTCGCTTGCCAACCCAACTCGCCTATCAACCTAACTCACCTATCAACTCAACTCGACTATCAATCCAACTCGATTGTTAATCTGAGAGCTCATTTTTCAAAAGTTCTTGTCTCATCCTCTAAAGTGCTTTAAAGTAGGCAGTCCTAATCTTATTTTTACATATTTAAATGATGGTTTGGAAGTTAATGTGGGTGTTTTAACTAATTATACACTTCAATTTAAAATTTTAAAAATAACCTGGTTAAAATCATGCACACTTTAAATTTGGTGCCTAAAATTAATCTTTAATATGCTAAGTCTTGAACACTTCAAACTTTGGGTTTAAAACAAAAGTAGGTGTTTATTGTTTCATTTAGTATTTTTTGTTGTAATATTTACATGTTTTTATAACTTAAGACCAAGGGGTCAAAATAACACCACCTAATCTTTCATTTGGTTCTTAAAATTAAACTCACTTGTCAAATTTTGTTTTTAATAGTTGTTTAAACTTAGAATTTGATTGGCAAAAAGAGGGACGTTGCATGTATGCTCTTCCATCCATCCCTTTTAGGAAACTTTTAGAATCAAAAGCATTGTGCTTATTACAAACATGCCTAGTCCAAGGCATATAAAGAATGTCATATCTAGCACTCCCTAAAAACTCATAATAGTTTGGGTGATCTTGATACAACCCTAAAGTCTTTCTATTAATAATTTATTTTATTGCATCTTAGCTTGAGAGGGGGACTTCATTACCTCCCATAAGTTCTATAGGGAAGCTTTGACCTAGAATTTCATCTCCCAGCACTAACTTCAACCACTCCCATTAGAATCAGAGGTTTTAGTGGTTAAACCACCTTCTAGTGTTAAATTTGCACATGAGATGCATCTATAATTTGGACATCACACTACACTAAGCAAGCGATGGATGTAGTGATTTAAAAAAATACAAGACCTTTTTGTAACAAGCCAAGTGTCATGAACACCCAATTTAAGTGCATTTATTTTACAACATGACATGAAATTCATTGGGCAATTGATCCATCTAGATGTTTAAAAACTTTTAGATCGTAGACAAATCTCCACTTGAAATAGGGATTTGGTTGAAAGATAATTCAAGCAACAAGATTAACACAATTGTAATAATGTTATCTCTGAGAAGAGATGTTTTATTGATCAAATTTATAGATCCAAACATATGCCTATCTCTAAGAAGAGATATTTGATTGCCTTTTTGGAATATAACTATTTTTATACATACTTTGAAGGTAGGAGGACGATGTTGAGGGTCACCAATCTTGAGTGAGATGAAGTGGTTTGACTTCCATGATTTATAACATCACAAAATTTAAGAAATTATTATTTTTATAAACTTGTTATTTTTAGACTACACTATTAAAATTGAAATTTAGGACACTTATATTGGGCTTTCAAGGGTCAAAAACTACTGATCATAGATCATTCCATCCCATCAAGTTCTCCTCATTTTTAACTTTTTAACAATTTAAACAGGAATTCAAACAAAGCTATGGTGCAAAAGTTATGGCTCCCAAAAGTTGTGCCACCAATTAAGGTAGAACTATCACCTGAATTATCACCTAAAATGTTGCTCATATAATTCATCCCTCCTTGAGAAGCAATGGTCCCCATTACATCAATATTTATCATCAAGTGTGGCAATTATGTTTTGATTTGATTCTAGATGCATACTTGGAATGGACTGTGCTTTGTGGAGCTATGTAGGGCCTAATTGTTCACCAATTTTGTCTGACCATTAGTCTCTAGATGGAAGGCTATGAACTTACTCAGCTTGGTATCTATTTTCTTCTATTGTTGTATTTTTTGTGTAGTTAGGGTCGTAACATTGGCCCTTTTGGATATATATGGCTTGACCACCATGAGAATGAATTTCTTGGCACTAATCAGGGAGATATATGTAGAAGGTGGTACTTCTAGTACCCTATATCACCATGTTTCAAGAATGAGTTTGATCCTTTGAGTTCTTGATTCATATATGCCATGTTGATCATACATGAATGGCTGACTAAGGAGTATGTCACAAACATCTAGATTGACCACATCACATAAGACCTCATCTTGGAAAGGTTGTATTGCATATGAGAGAAGATATTGGTGGGTGACATAGAGGTTTCTCCCTGGACTCAACTATCCAATACTGTATGGCTTTGGGTGAGGCTTCATGGATAGATTTAAGCTTTTCATAATACTAGCAGAGATTAAATTATTTGGACTCCCACTATCAAGAATGAAATTCAGAGGCTTACCTTTCACCCATAACTTAGAGTGAAACAGCCTTTCTTTATCATTTAGCCTCTCCTCGTGGGTTTGTGATGAAGCAACGATGGCATCAGGCTTAGAATATACAATCTCTTATTCATACTCTTCAACTACAGGGTGTGTATGAGGTTGAACAGTAGATGTTGAGGATTGTGACTCAAAAAGTAGGGACTTGATAGCTCAACATTCTTCTTTAGAGTGAGTTCCATATTTATAGTAATCACACCATTTTCTAGTCTTCCCTTCCTTTTTCTTCCAATTTTAGCCTCGTGTTTGACCTTCTTTGTCACTTTTCTATTTTTAAGGCTAACTCTTCATATTCATTCTTCCATGCTTCTACTCAATCTTCACCTCAAACTTGTACACCTCACCGAGGGTTTCTAAATTGAAGAGTTCCATTTCCTCTCATATATACCATTGTAGTCCACCATGATAGTTGAGAACCTTGTGTTTCTCACTTTCCTGGATGCCCAATCTCATAGATAGAGAATGAAAGATGTCAGTGTAATCTTGAATAGACTATTCTTTACCTTGGTGAAGTTGTTGCCACTCTATATATAGATCATCATATACTCCAATGGGGTAGTATTCTTCCTTTATAGCTTCTATGAAATCATCCTAGGTAGGTTCCACATCAAGGCCAATATCATCCATATTTAATCCCTTCTTGCACTTTCCACCAATTTTTGACAGGCAATGATGCTTTCAAAAGAGCAAAAGTGATCTTCTCTTTATCGATGAATTTATCTATAGAAAAATATGATGATAATTGATCCAACCAATTTTATACTACATCAACATTGATTTTGCCTTCAAGTGTACGGATGTCAAAATTTACCTAAACCTTGAAGGGTATTGGGGCACTAAAAAGATGTGGGGTTGCAGATGAGGAGCCAAAATTTCTCATTAAGATTTATTGAAAATTTTGGGTGAATTATTGTAGCATCTACACTTACTATTGCTAGAGGGCTTCATTCACTATTTCCTTGAAAGGATCAAATGTCTCAGTGTTGTCTGTCATTTGAGGTCAATTGGAGCGAATAGGTGGATGGTATGTTGGTTCTATAATTTTCCACCCAAGCTTCTTGTAATCTGACCTCATCCTCATGATCATACACTCTAAAGACAAACTACTTTGATCATATTGATCTAAAACTCAGGAGCTTTGGTTGAATTATAATTCAATAAATAAAAATAACATAATTTTAATAATGTTATCTCTGAGAAGAGATGTTTTATTGATCAAATTTGCAGATCCAAATATATGTCTATCTCTGAGAAGAGATGGTTGATTGCCTTTTTGAGATACATCTATTTATATACATACTTTTAAGGTAGAAGGAATATGTGGAAGGTCACCAATATCGAGGGAGATGAAGTGGTTTGACTTCCATGATTTACAATATTACAGAATTCTAGAAATTATTATTTTTAGAAACTTACTATTTTTAGACTACACTATTAAAATTAAAATTTAGGACACTTCCATTGGGATTAAGGGTTAAAAACCATCGATCATCACTCATACCATCTCATCATGTTTTTCTCATTCTTATCTTTCCAACGGTTCAAACGGGGAGTCAAATGGAGCTATGGTGCAAAAGTTATGGCTCATGGAAGTTCTATCACTAATTAGGCTATAACCATCACCGGAATTATCACCTACAATGTTGCTCAGATCACCATGTCGTAGTAATATCATTTGAGATAAGGGGGGTGTAAAAACCCTGCTATATAATGTGCATTTTAATTTTTTGATGAACACTAAAATCCTCTCAAATGATGCATATTGACATATTCCAATGATACCAAGCAACCTTGTCAGTGTAGGACTTAAGAGCAATTAATTAATTAGTTTTTTCCTCGATTAAAGTCTTGTTTGGAGTTAAAACTTGGAGTGAACAAATGATACAAACTAAAACACGGTCATCATTTTCCATTGAACAAAGAGGATTTATACTACCCTCGTGAATCATCAATTTGCCTCATTTAAATTTCATCAAAACTTGGAGTCATGTCATCCACTTTGGTGTAGTTATGTTCCATGATTGAGTCTAACATTACCAAACATTGTTTAAAGTCCTTCATTGATAATCCAAATTTGAAATTTCACCTTCATAAATTAATAGGGTTGATGTGATAAGTGGGTTTGCCATTTGCACTAAACTTGAGGGAACTTAGGTTCAATTTCCAATTTGAGTTGAAGGTCATTTAAGACTCATAATCATTATCACCACTTGATGGACTTAAGTCATTTTGTGTTAAACACTTGCACTTTGAGTCTATGTAACAAACATTTTTGTTTTACCATCCTATTTCCATTAAGATGATTTGAATACATACATTTTTGCCTTAGAGATATTGTTAAAACTTTGAAGATATGTATGTCATTTGAGTTATGAAAGGTAGTGTTACACTACCAAATTTGTGAGAAACCATCTTTGCCTTAGAGAGTTTTGAAACAAATATTTTGTCATGTTTTTTGAGTAGTTTAGCATTTTTACACTGTCCAAATCAATTTAAACATTGTTTCATAGACCTTTTTGCATAGACTTCAAGTTTGTACACATTTTTCAAGCTAATCTAAGTATACATTTTGTGAATCTTTGTCTAACATAGTTACGTTGTTCACATTTGTCTAGCCTATTTATCAAAATAACTAAGTTTTATACCATTATTTGTGAGAAAAAAAAAACTATCCCTAAAGTGCCTTTTGTTTCATACCTTATACCTATTTAATTGAGTTCATGTCCAAGGGTCAAATGCCTAGTTCTTGTTAGAAGTGTTTCAAATCTGTTAGATTAAAAATCTCATCTATTTTAAAGTCTAGCTTTTGACATCATTTGACCAAGAATCCTGGCACATGCCTTGTTTGAGTCTAGCTTTTGATGTCACATTTGGCCAAAAGACCTAGTAACAGTTTATTTTCTTAGTTTAGACTGATTTGAAATACTTTGACCTTAGAGTTTGGCATTTTGATTTTAGGTCCATTTACTTGATCCTTTTGTATAATATGCGTAATTTTATATACTTAACATTAGCTTATTTTATCACAAATCATTGCATAAACCTTTCCATCCTTTTGAAAAATCTAGACCAAGTTTGAATATCATCTTTTAGACATTATCTTTTTAGATTTTGTAGAACTCCCTTCCTTTTCTATCGTAAAAACATTTACTATGGATCCCAACATGTATTCTTACACTTGTATTGGACTTATGTACAATATAGGGATCAGTAATGTGGTTGCACAAGAAGAAATGGTGCAAGACCCCTACATAGATAATATTGCTTATGAGATGGATCCTTATCCCTCTTATAATACTCATATAGGGGCACAAAATCAAGATCCATTGGCTAACTATTTGGTTAATACGCCATCATAATTAGAACAACACCAAAAATAAACCACACAATACCTAGCTACGATGCCCATAGTTGAAGACCCAGTTCCTAAACAATCATACTCTATTAATACATCTTCCACATATGATCCATTTTTGTTTGAGAATCATTTATTGGAGAACAAAGATGATATTTTGGTTAGAGCCATAGAAGTAGGGGCTAATTTTCTAGCAGACTTCCCTCATGAAAGTTTACCAATCATAGTAAGAATGCCTCACAACATATTGTATAGTCAATAGCCCTCTTCTAGCAATCCTTTAACTCTATTCAAAATGACATATCAAGAAACTAATATGCCTAACAAAGAAAAAAACCTCATAGAATACCACTTTAACCAAACATAGACAACATATCAAACCTACCTGAATCTAGTGCGCAATTTCAATCAGATGACCATGGTGAGTAAAACTCTCATTGACTTAGTTCCTTCAATAGGAGTTTTGATATAGTTAACTAGTCAAGACAATCAGAGTTTAAACCCATTCATGTAAAACACTTTGGTAGACAACTTGTTGCATATGCCAATGATCGAAGAAGTGTCTTATGATTTTATGTAGAATAATGAGCAAAACATAGTAGACAATGTGCAAGCAACATCCAATCTAAATCAAAGTGGTACTAATACACAAATAGCTAGTCAAACATATATGCCTTTAATTAATACCACGAGTGGATTTGTAAACCTAGGAAAGGGAGATTCTACACCCCAACCTCAACTAGCTGCTTCATCAAGTGCACAACTAATATGATCAGGTAGTTAACCAGTAACCAATGTCATACCTCAACAATAGAATGTGACAAATCATATTCCTCCTCAATAGGTGATGAATAGTATTCCACAATAATAAGCACAAATGAATATACCTACACAACAAAGGCTAAACATATTGCCACCTCAACAAGGGAAACTTAATGTTCTACCTCATCAGGTAGTAGCAAGCGTACCTTGTTCTTTGCATACCAACATGCCAATTCAAAACCAAATGATGTTTAATTAATAGTGTATTTATGTTGGTCAGTGACAGGTGCCAAATCTCCAATATGCATCCACTTCCCAAATAGGATTCATGCAATAAAGAGGCTCCAATATCTCCCAAATACCTATTAGGCAACGATTGCCTTTTATGCAGAGCATACCACAAGTTTAGAGATAGGGTCTTGGCTCACAAGTTCTCACTCAACAACAAGGTTTGAGTAGTCAATAATAGGTTGTTATTCAACCATAATAGGCACAATATCATTATATCCATCCATCCCAACCTCAAAATCCTCCAAGTTAAACCATCATCGCCAACCTAAACTAAAATATCATTCAACTAAATGTATAATTTCAACAAGTACATCCTAATCCAAGTATACATATTCCTGATTCATTCCCCAACCAATCCAATGTATACCAAATACCCCCATCATACCCTAGTCAAAGTGCTTCAATTATGACCACCCAACCATCTACCCAGGCTAATATTCCGACAAGTTTCCTAGAGCAAGAGTTACAACAAATAAAGGATTCAATCACCACCATCTAAGCAGGGAAATAGATTAAAAAGTTTAAGTTATATGATGTGTGGTCCTATCCTTTCAAAATGGAGTACTTACAGATTCTATTTCCTCCAAGATATGAGCCACCAAAATTTGATAAATACAAGGAGAAAGGTGACCCCAAAGCCCATTTAACCAATTTTTTTATTGCATGCTAGCCAGTGGCATATAGCGATATATACCTTTTATTGTTATTTCCAAGGAACTTCATTAGACAAGCCTTGGAGTGGTTTTTAAAGTTGACCAAGAATTTAGTAACAAATTTTGATGACCTTTCATAAAATTTTATATAGCACTTCTCCTATAATCTTAACATGAGATTTCATTTGTCGACTTGACACAAGCAAAAAAAAAAGTTGGTGAGAGTTTTGCAAGTTATGTGTAGTGATGGAGAGCACTTGCAAGCTGATTCACTCACAATTTACTAGATAAATAATTAGCCATTGTATTCACTAAAAACTTGCTTAATGAGATAGCCTATCATCTAGAACTATAATGTGTATATACCTTTAAAGAAATCATACACAAAGGTTTATTAATCTAGTGAGCACCCATCAATAATGGAGTCATCAAGCTTAATTAAAATAATCAAAACCAAGGTACCAATTAGGGAAGTAGCCAAAACCAACATCCAATCCAAGTGCAAGCATCACAACCAGCATAGGCTAATAACCAAGATAGACCAAAATAATTCAACCACAATAAAAAAAATTTGGGAAATGGATTGATCGATTCATGTCATGTCCAAATGGTACAAACATCATCTACTCAACCTGCATCACCTTTTTAGCTTGCTCCTACTTGATAACCTCTTCAACCAACACTACAAGCATAACAACCAAGACCCATGCAATAAATGCCATAACCTTTGCCATTACAAAAGCCTCCTTCAAGGAGAATAATACCTACTCATCATGTTTTTAGTGACCTCGAAGAGCCTATTGAATATATGTTTCATAAATTTATTGCTACTAATTTGAATTCTATGAATATCATTGGGTCAATGAACATAATTTATTAAGATGTGTGCAAATCAATCATTTGATTGAGAATATGTTAGAGAATGGAGAGATCACATTAGATGGTGGTGCTTCCACCTCTAATCGGACTCTTAGGATTTATCAAAACCCTTTTCCCCAACACAACTAGCAATAATAAAAATAATAATAGCAACAACAATAACAACAACTAGTGCAACAACAAAATCAACAATATCAAAATCAAAGGTTGAACCAATAAAATCAATAACAAAACCAATAATGTTAGAATAATAGAAAAATCCAAGGTTAGAATAGTAACAACCAATAAACCTACCATGCAGTTGCACATGATACGGTTGTAGGTCATATTACAGAGGGTAGCATTAATACCATCTCCATTAATCATAAATCAAGCACAAATCAATATAGACCATTTCTAAATAATGCCACTCCACCAAATTACATGGATAATCCTTCTTTGATCTAGGACCACACGTAGGTGAACCAACAAACTAAGATTTCCACTTTTGAACCTTATACCAATAACTTGTCCTTGCCCCGTGACCACATACAAGTACACTAGCATTTGAGACTTGTCCTATCTGGTCTCACACCATTACCATCATTTGTTAGAAACCATGGTCCTATACTTAATTCCAATTGTGCAATCACAACTTGCAAGTCAAATATTACATTTCCAGACCCATATCCATCTGCCACCTCACCCATTATCCAACCAACCATTTAGCCTTGAAAAAAACTATTTAACATTATCCGAGATAAGAAGTTTGATATTGTGAAACAATTATGGAAGACACCAGCCCATATCTCCATTTTAGATTTGTTGCAAACATTGATAATCCACAAGAATATTTTCAATAGTTTCTTAACCCAATCCACTATTGCTAGTGACATATCCCCTGATAAATTTCAAGCTTTTGTTGGACACCTAGCTCTCGCCCAACAAGTCACATTCAACCAAAGCAATATGTCTTCCCTTGGCCCACTCCATAATAATTCATTATACATAGAATTTTATATAAAGTGGCATAAAGTGAAACATGTCCTTATATACAATGGATCAAGCCTCAACATAGTGTCTCTAAAGCTCATCAAGCTTCTTGGGTACACAATGGTAGATCTCCAACTAGAAAAGATAACTATCAAAGATTACGCTAAGCAGGAGAGAGAATCACAAAGCACCATTAGCCTGTCAATTATCATTGGGCCTTTAACCCATCATACACTTTACGATGTTCTTGATATTGAGTTGTCATATAATATGCTTCTAGGTAGGCCTTGATTACATAAGATTCATGCAATCTCATCAATGTTGCACTAATGTATCAAGTTATCCCACTCAAGGATGAAAGTAAATATTCTAAGAGATTTGCACAAACACTACAAACATCTCAAAGCTAAGTTTCAAAGCTATAATTATCAATATGACAAGAATCCAAGTTCCAATCAAGATAAAGGAAAGGCCATACTTATTGATTCTCTAGAGGATAATTGCATAGATCCTAATACCTTGGATTCTATTTCTCACATGCTGCCTCTTGAAGCTTCCAATAATTACACCATTTCAGCTAATGGCCTAGGAGAATATTTAATGCATGGTACCTTTCATATTGCCAATCTTCCTCAGAATCCAAAGACCTTTGAAAGACCTAAAGTTACCCTACACATGCATTGGCAACAAAAGAGCAAAAATAAAGGACTTGTCATGTTTGTACCAGTATCTAACCTAAAACCAAACCCTCTCGAGGGAGATGAATCATGCTTATACAATAATAACCAAGCTAATTGTTATAAGAGTGCAAAGTATCCTATTACCAATAGGATCATGGAGAATCAAGATTATAAAGGAAGAGGCCTCAAACTAAATCAATAAGGAACCTATTGGTTGAATATTTTGTCTATCAGCATACTGGCAAACAAAATAAGTCTTATCAGCCAAAGCAAGAAGATTAGTCATCCTAATGTGTAAATTTATCACATCAGAAGGAGATTGTTCTCTCCTCTCATCAAGGGGAGGTTCCCTATGGATATGTTATGTATATATATGAACAGAAAATAATACTGAAGGGTAGGACTAGACATCCATTTCTCTTTCTTCAGAGATGACGTATACAAAACAAAGAAAGAACTCAAGAGAATGATAGACAGCACTCCTCTTCTTTCAGAAGAACTGTTCAACCAGCCACAAGAATACTCCTGGAAATAAAAGCAGAATATGACTAAAGTGTTGTAACCAATAAATCAAGACATAGCACAAAGTCTGCACATGAAATACTCAAGAGTGATATACGAAGAACAATGAAAGCTCAAAGTCTTTTCAAAGTTCTTTACACAGCAATGAAAAAACAAACACATTGAAGGCAACTATGGGGGCACAAAGTCTCTCCACAGTTGATTCTTCAGGACACCTTCTTGACAAATTTACTAATCCTGCTTATTAGATCAATGAAACAAACAAGATATCACAGCACAAAGTCTAAAAAAATCTCTTGTTTTTATTAATAAAATATGATAAATAGACTGAGCACAAAGTCCCAATGATGCCTCTCAATTTTGGCAAAGTTTCATTTAGATTATCAAAAAGAAGATCCTTTTACAATGAAAGAAAGTCCCTTATATAGCCATTTCAAAAAGGACTTGAGAACAGTAATACATCATGATGCATTGGGAAATGTTAGGAAGATTAGCTATAACTTTGGGGCCTTTTACTCATTTGATCTTTTCAATGTAGATGAACAGGCTATGCAATTGAAAGATTACAACTTTCAATGTCCAACTATCGGTCTGATCTTGTCTTCATCGTTCCTCCTTTCCAGATTAATTGAATCAAGCCCTGTATCCATCCATTGTTTTGCCTTTCCTCACTTTCAACTGTTTTTTGTCTTGAATTCTGGAAATGCATTCGGGTCTGTAAATCAAAGTCTATTTTATTGTCTTTAAAATTGATGTTAACATGCCTGTCAATATGCTTCTAACGGCTAGTCGGCTATGCTGAATTTGACGTCTTTATGGGCGTCACCTCTTGGTCTTCTTTCGGCTTTTGGCTTTTTGCTTAGTACTTTTCTGAATTGGACATACCCATTTGGGCCTTGAACAATGATCCTTGTCAAGCCCTTTATTTTGGCTGCCGAGAGTCCCCCGCAAGGGCACTTGCCCTTTGGGGTCCTTCGGCAGCCCTTTTAGCTTTAGTAATCCCTGCAGACAAATATTTCTCTAGGCTTTTGTTTTAGCAACCCCCGCAAAAAATTCCCGTAGATAAAATGTCTGGGTAAAATTTATGTGGACAAAATGTCCACGAAAATTTGTTCCGCTGAACAAGTCTTTGAAAATTTCTTCGGGGTCTTTGGCCATTTGGAATTCTTTCAGACTTTTTGTCTGAAGAAATTCCTTTGGAAAAAAATCTGAAAGAATTAAGTCTTTAATCAAAAAAATTTAAAATGCGTTAGACAAATCTGAAAGAATTACCTTTCAGCTTCTTAGAAAAATGATCCTCCAAAAAGGTGCTTTTCTTGATTAAGTGCCCTCCACAAGGGCACTTGTCCTTTAGAAAAGTCTCCTTTTGCATTGAACCACCCCTTTGAACTTGGCCGATGAACTATTAGTTGAACCGATTCAATGAAGCGTGCCAAGTCCCTTTTGAACCAAAAAGCCGATGAACCATTGGATGAACTTTGACGTTGAACCAATCAGTTGAACCAAGGCTTTGAACCAAAATGGTTCAAGCCAATCGTTTAAGCCGATGGTTCAATGAATAAAACAAGCCGATAAACTAAGCATTGAACCAAAAATAATGTACTTGCCTTTGAACCAACAGGAATTTTGATGTTGAACCAAAAGATTGAACTAATTTGTTGAACTAGTTCAATGGTTCAATGAAGCGCGTTGAGCCCCTGTTGTTGAACCTATAGACGTTGAACCAAAAGATGAAATGAAAGAATGAACCAACTGAATGAAATAAAGCATTGAACTGCTTGGTTGAACTGAACTATTAAACTATTCTTTTGGTTGAACCTATCATTGAACCTTGAACCCGTTGAACCTTTTGAACCAAAATGGTTCAATGGTTCAATTTAATTTTTACACTCAGATGTTTGCTGATGAAGATTTTCATATGAACCAAAACTTTGAACCAATCCCAAAAAATGAACAAATGTTGAAAATCAATTCTTTTGACTGAAAACTGCTTGTAGAAGTCTTTGAAACTATATAAAAATGAACCTACCTATAGAGTCTATAGATTTTCCTTTTCCTTCACAGTTCGTAGATTTTCCTTTTCCTACACAGTCCGTAGATTTTCCTCCTGCTGAGTCTGTAGATTCAAGCCTATAGAGTCCATAGATTTAACCCTATAGATTTCATAGATTTTCTGAGAAGCTCTGAAAATGAGAAATCTGAATATCTAAGACAAATTTTGAAAATGGAAGATATTATTTTGGTTTGTAGAACCAAAATAGTTCAAATGTTGTTCCAAAAATGATTGTTATTTTTGGGAGACAATAGCTGGCTCCAGTTGGGAAACTTCTGTCAATTGCAAAATGAATTGGAAGGAGTAGAATTCAGAAACTCCAGTGTCTTCAAGTGTATCATTGGGATTTGGAGTCATGCTTTCCAGAAATGAAAGGCAACAAGAACAAACAACAAACAAAACAAAACAAAAATTAAAATTGTACAAGTATACATATATACAAAGGCAATGATATGACACTTCAAGAATTGAAGTGTTTCAGATGATGCCCATTATGGGGCAGAGAAAAGAGCGTGCCATCTTGGTATTTCAATAAAAAGCTATTTTCACCCATGTGCTGATGAATTGTGAATGGGCCTCTCTAAAGGGAGTCAAACTTTCCATGCATCCCTTTTGGCTCTCTTCTTTTGTCCCATAGCAGGACTTTATCCCCAATCTGAAAATCATGATTTCTAGCTTTCTGATCAAAAAGTTTCTTTATCAAATTCTGATGAACAGCAATTCTATCCACCACCGTGGTTCTTTGTTCTTCTAGCTGAGTCAGGCACATGATTTTTTGTCAGAGAACTCTCATATGTCTGATCTTCAATAGCCTTCACCAATTTCAAGGTTGGTAACTCTAAAGTGATTAGTATCTCAGCATTAATACCGTAGAGAAGTTGAAAAGGAGACATACCAATTGCCCTTTTTGGCATGATCTTGTCAGCCCACAGAGCGTCTACCGATGTTTTGTGCCATGTCCTTTGATTATCATCTGCAAGTTTCTTGATAATAGTTACCAAATTTTTATTGATAGACTCAGCTTGTCCATTCCCTTGCAAAAAATAATTAGAAGAATGAGAGAGCGTAATTCCATAATAAAAACATAATTGCGTAATTTTTTGAGAGGTGAAACAAGCTGCATTATCAGTAACAATTTTGAGTGGGACTCCAAATCTAGAAATGATATTCTCTTTCAGGAAGTTGCATACAACTTCTGAAGTAGTATGCTTTGTCAGGATTGCTTCTACCCACTTAGTGAAATAATCAGTCACTGTAAGGACATAATCATGTCCAGCGCTTGATGATAGATTTATTGTCCCAATAAAATCAAGTCCCCACTGCTGGAAAGGTTCCTTTATGATTACTGGCTTAAGAGGCAGAGCAGCCAACTTGGGTCTTCCAGCAAATTGTTGGCAAAGTTCACATTTTCTTACCCATTTATGTGCATCTTGGAAAAGAGTCGGCCAATAATACCTGGCTCTCAGAATTTTGTGAGCAATCACAAGAACAAAAAAATGTCCTCCACAAGATAGATTATGAAAAGATTTCAAGAGCTAGGTCTGTTGTTCTTTGTCTACATAGCGAAGAAAAACTCTATGTTTCTTTTGTACAGGCCATTGTCCCAAAGGACAAAATTGGCAACTTTCAATCTGATGGTTCTCCTCTCTTTGTAAGACAAATGAGCAGGACATTCTCCATAAGTTAGAAAATAGGTAATATCTAAATACCATTCATTGGTAGTAGAAACAAAAAAGATTGTTGGCATATTGTCTACTTTAGCTTCTTCAAGTTGTGTATCTTCTGGCTTATTATCAGCCATTAATTGACAAAGACCTTTACCTCTAACTAGCTTTGTTGGCTTGATATCCAGATCAAATTCTTGGATCTTTGCAATCCAATTACCTCTCTTTGTGCCAAACTCCTGAGTTAAAATAGACTTGACTATATTGTCAAGAACTAAGGCAGTAGTATGTGAATTCAGAATATAGAAGCGAAAGTGTTTGACTGCTTTTACTAAGGCATAGGCGTGCTTTTCTATATTCAAATACTTCAATTTATGAGTTTTCAGAGGGCAACTCATAAAAGAGATGGGAGATTCCATACCTTCTTTGTCTTGTTAGATAAGAATAGCTGAAAGAGTATGCTCAAATGCATAGCTGTATATAGTGAAATCTCTATGGTAATCTGGGTAGACCAAGGTAGGGGCGTGAGCAATAGCAACTTTGATATCTTGAAATGCTGCTTTGCCTTCTTTAGTCTAGCTGAAGGTAGTCTTTCCTTTCATCATATTTACAATGTGTCTTATCTTCTCAGCAAATTCAGGGATGAATCTCTGTAAGAAATTTACTTTTTTGAAGAAAGAGTGAACAACATTCTTACTCGTAGGCAAATTCAGCTCTTGAATAGACTTGACTCTGTCTGAGTCAATCTTTATGCCTTCTTTGGACAGAATGTGTCCAAGGAGTTTTCCTTCTGTCACTCCAAAGATAGACTTTTTAGGATTCAAAAAAATACCATTTTTTCGGCAGCGCTCCAGCACTTGTTGCAAGTGGCACATATGATCAGATCAATGCTTTGAAAAGACAGTTAAATCATCAAGATATACAACTATGAATTTGCCAATTTCATCTTTAAAAGCCATATCCATAGCTCTCTAAAAGGTAGTGCCAGCATTTATTAATCCAAAAGCCATTCTTTTGTATGCAAAAGTACCCCAAGGCGTGATGAATGCAGTCTTGTGTTGATCAGGTTCAGCAACTTCAACTTGGTTATAGCCTGAGAAGCCATCCAATATTGATAACATTTATGATCCTGTTACTGTTTGGAGCACTTGGTCCATGATTGGCAAAGGGTAATTGTCTTTCAGAGAAGACTGATTTAGATTCTGGAAATCAACACAAATGCAAATTTTGCCATTTTTCTTCCTTACAGGAACAATATTTGCAATCCATGTAGAATGATGGATTGAAAAAATAATTCTAGCATTTAACATTTTCTGAATCTCAGACATAATTGTACCTAAAATCTTTGGATTGTATTGTCTGGATTTCTGCTTGTAAGGCATTGAATCAGCCTTGAGAGGAATATGATGACAAATTTCATCAGGACTGAGAGACTTCAGATCTTTGTATGAATATGCCAAGACATCAATGTATTGATGAAGCAAAGAAGTAAATTTAAATTTTTCTTCAGGTGTACAGCACTTACCAATGTTGACCATTTTTGGATTTTCTTCATTGGTCAGATTCACTTGGTCAAATACCTGAGAGAAATTTGAATCTCTCTGTTGTTGCTTGACGAATCTATCATGCTTGTCAAACAGCTTTTCGAGAGAAACTAGGCCTTTAAGAATTTTATTTCCTTTCAGCTGTATAACCTCTTCATTTACATCTAAACTAGATTCAAAAATTAATTCAGACTTCTGAGATTCGCTACCTTTAAAATACAGTTGTTTCAAATTATCTTTTCTTTCCAAAAAGGCAATGATCTGATTATCATCATTGAAAATTTGCCAATGATTAGCATTATCAGAAACACTCGGCCTATAGATCAGCTCAATGGTATATTTGGCTTCTTTAAAATTAGAATGTGGAACTAAAAGAGTTCCTGAAATAGCAAGTGCATCAGCTCTATCATTGGATTCTCTTGGAATGGAAGAAATGTTGAAAGCATCAAAGCTTTCAATTTGATCCCAAACAAGATTACAGTAATGGCGCAGCCTTTCATTCTTGGTTTGATATGAATTTTTTACTTGGCAGACCACTAATTTGGCATCCCCTTTAACATGAAGACACTTGATGCCTCTTTCTTGAGCAGCCTCATGCCCAGCAACAACGATTCATATTCAGTTGTATTATTTGTGTTGCTAAACTGTGACTTATATGATGAAGGGAACATATCTCCTTGAGGAGATATCAAAATAATTCTGGTTCCAAAACCAGAAGAGGAATAACTACCATCAATTTCTAGAGTCCAAATCTCATCAGACACTGGCTTTACTTTAGACTTTTCTTCATCAAAAATGGAGGGTCTTTCTTCATAATTTGTATATAAAAAGTAATTACATATACCTGCAGATTTAAAAAGGATTTGAGCTTCAAGAGGTTACGTCTTGGTGACTACATATTTTGCTTCTTTTTCAAGAAGTAATCTCTTCATCACACCTTGTACAGGGATCTTTGCCTCAGATAGATCCATGTTCAACTCTCCTCCCACGTCCTTATAGAAATTATGTCCAAGTAAAATACCATAAGACGCTGGGACTTTAGCCACTAATACAGTCATTTTGATCCTCTTGTCCGGAAAGGCTGCAAATGTAAATTGGGCATCTTTGATCTGCCCCAGTAATGGCACTTGCTTGTTCTCCATGGAGAACATCTTGGTCAATGTGAGACCAAGAGACTCAGTGACTTTGGCAGGCATGACATTGTCAGATGCGTCTGAGTCTATTATACAGTTACTCAGCTTGTGGCCATTGATTAACAGGGAAACATAGAAGGGTTTTATTTTTTTAGAAGCAGCTGGAGGAGTAATAATCAGATTATTTGGACTAGGCATATTTATTGGGGAATCAATAGTCACTTTTTTGGCCTTTTGTACTGCAGGGATGGTCTAATTTTTAACATATTAGACCAGCTTATTCAGTTGATCCAGATTGGACTGTAAGTACTCAAATTCAGACATTTGTATTTTTGTCTTTTTGACATGATCAATTATGTCAAATGGCTTAATCAAACTAGGTAAAGAGAAAGGTATTTCAGCTTTTTGAGTTTTAGAAGGGATGGGAGGTATACTAGTTTGTGAATTAGAAGTAGAAGGGGAAGGCATAGTAGATGTATTTACCTTTTAAGTGATTACCAGATCTTTTGGTTAAAAGGGTAGAACTGTCCCATGCTTGGCAATTGTAACTACTGGCTGTGATTGCTCTTCTGTCTTTCTTTTATCAGCCTGTTGGACTGATTGGTTCTTGGACCTGGTAAACACTGCATATGATCCATCTGAAGCTTCTCCTTTGCTTCTAAGTTCATCCTGATAATTCAAAAAACCAATGTGGGAGTCACCAGTTGATTCTTCTTGACTATCTTCAATAATATCAGCATCATTTTCTTGATTTAATTTAGGCTGATAAGAAAAATCTGATTTTGTCTCAAGATATCCCATTGTTGAATTAGTTAGAGGAGCTTCCAAGGCAAATTTTCCTTGTGGAAGAGGAAGGCAATTTTGTTGTCCTTGGTTTTTGGCAACATTGCCTTGATATGACTAATTTGAGAACGTTCTTCTGTATGTAGGAGCAGAAGACATTCCTTGAGCCATTTGTTTTTTGAGTGCAAGGAGCTCATTTACTAATTTTTGCACCATTGAATATGTGGTGCTTATAGATGTAAATTTGGAAAATGATGAAGCTCTATTTCTATTGGGATCTCTTTTTATTTTTCCTGCTAAGATGAGATCATCTTCTACTTCAGTGGCCAAAAGTTGAGTTGTAGCTAGATCTATTTGGCCAGCACGTCTCAAGAGGAAACTGACTTCAAATAGTTGAGAATTAATGAAAAAACATTTAAGATTTTTAGCTGTAGGTCTAGCAATCATAGGAATTATGTTTCTCAACTTATCAAATTTAGCTATGAAGTCTCTCATAGGCTCATGCGGCTCTTTTTTCATTTGTGTAAGTTGAGCCAGAAGTGTATGTGCATCTTCCATAAGTTTGAATCTAGCTTCAAACTTAGCTTTCAAATTATTCTAATCAGTCACAGATTGAGCCTGTAAATGGTAAAACCAATCTGCAGTAGGACCTTGTAGTGTTTCAACAAAAAGCCTAACTACTACATCTTCAAAATCTACCTCAATTACTCCACAAGCTATATTGAATGTTGCAGTATGTTCATCAAGATGAACTTTCCCATCACCATGGAATTTTGGGAAATTCTTCCTAGAACTGCATGGAAGTTCATGTAGAGGAGGAGTAAGATTGAAAGGGCCAAAAGCAATACCCAAGGGACCTTGAACTGCCATTATAGGGTACTAAAAAAGAGGGATAACAAATCTCAAAGGGGTAATTAAAGGCACAGCTTTATCAACAGCAGAAGTTGATATTTCAGATGGTAATGGAGATATGGCTTTAGTAGGAGGGAAGCTCTTGGTTCGTTGTAGACGAGATGGTGAAGGAAATAGATCAAAATCACTTTGATGTACCGGCTTGAACACAGGATCAACGACACCTTTAGCCCTTTGGCTTCATGTATACCTTGAATCTACCAGATTTGTAAAACAAAATTTGAAAAGAATTGACTTTGCTTCAGTTAAAGCTTGAGGCTTTAAACTGTGCGTTCTTTTCTTGTTGGTGTAGAGGTGAATGGAATGGATAGACTATAAATGGATAATGGGTATATCCCCAACAGAGTCGCCAAAAACTGTTGGTTGAATATTTTGTCTATCAGCGTACTGGCAAATAAAATAGGTCTTATGAGCCAAAGCAAGAAGATTAGTCATCCTAATGTGTAAATTTATCACATCAGAAGGAGACTGTTCTCTCCTCTCATCAAGGGGAGGTTTCCTATGGATATGCTATGTATATATATGAACAAAAAATAATACTCAAGGGTAGGACCAGACATCCATCTCTCTTTCTTCAGAGATGATGTATACAAAACAAAGAAAGAACTCAAGAGAATGACAGACAACACTCCTCTTCTTTCAGAAGAACTGTTCAACTAGCCACAAGAATACTCTTGGAAATAAAAGTAGAATATGACTAAAGTGTGGTAACCAGCAAATCAAGACACAGCACAAAGTCTGCACATGAAATACTCAAGAGTGATATATGAAGAACAATGAAAGCTCAAAGTCTTTTCAAAGTTCTTTACACATCAATGAAAAAACAAACACACTAAAGGCAGCTATGGGGGCACAAAGTCTCTCCATAGTTGATTCTTCAGGGCACCTTCTTGACAAATTTACTAATCTTGCTTATTAGATCAATGAAACAAACAAGATATCATAGCACAAAGTCTAAAAAAGTCCCTTGTTTTCGTTAACAAAATATGATAAATAGACTGAGCACAAAGTCTCAATGATGCCTCTCAATTTTGGCAGAGTTTCATTCAGATTATCAAAAAGAAGATCCTTTTACAATGAAAGAAAGTCCCTTATATAGCCATTTCAAAAAGGACTCAGGAATAGTAATACATCATGATGCATTGGGAAATGTTAGGAAGATTAGCTGAAACTTTGGGGCCTTTTACTCATTTGATCTTTTCAATGTAGATGAATAAGCTACGCAATTGAAAGATTACAACGTTCAATGTCCAGCTGTCGGTCTGATCTTATCTTCATCATTCCTCCTTTCTAGATTAATTGAATCGAGCCCTGTATCCATCCATTGTTCTACCTTTCCTCACTTTCAGCTAGTTTTTGTCTTAAATTCTGGAATTGCATTTGGGTTTGTAAATTAAAGGCTATTTTATTGTCTTTAAAATTGACGTTTACATGCCTATCAATATGCTTCCAATGGCTAGTCAATTATGCTGAATTTGACATCTTTGTGGGCATCACCTCTTGGTATTCTTTTGGCTTTTGGCTTTCTTCTTAGTACTTTTCTGAATTGGACATACCCATTTGGGCCTTGAACAATGATCCTTGTCGAGCCCTTTATTTTGGCCGCTGAGAGTCCCCCGCAAGGGCACTTGCCCTTCGAGGTCCTTTGGCAGCCCTTTTAGCTTTAGTAATCCCTGCAGACAAATATTTCTCCAAGCTTTTATTTTAGCAGTCCCTGCAAAAAATTCCTGCAGACAAAATGTCTGGGTAAAATTCCCGTAGACAAAATGTCTGCAGAAATTTGTTCCACCAAAAAAGTCTTTGAAAATTTCTTTAGGATCTTTGGCCATTTGGAATTCTTTCAGACTTTTTGTCCAAAGGAATTCCTTCGAACAAAAATCTGAAAGAATTAAGTCTTTAATCAAAAAAATTTTAAAATGCCTTAGACAAATCTGAAAGAATTACCTTTTGGCTTCTTAGAAAAATGATCCTCCAGAAAGGTGCTTTCCCTGATTAAGTGCCCTCCACAAGGGCACTTGTCCTTTATAAATGTCTCCTTTTGCATTGAATCTCCCCTTTAAACATGGCCAATGAACCATTAGTTGAACCAGTTCAATGGTTCAATGAAGCGCGCCAAGTCCCTTTTGAACCAAAATGCTGATGAACCATTAGATGAACTTTGACGTTGAACCAATCGATTGAACCAAGGCTTTGAACCAAAATGGTTCAAGCCAATGGTTTAAGCTGATGGTTCAATGAATAAAACAAGCCGATAAACTAAGCATTGAACCAAAAATAATGTACTTGCCTTTGAACCAACAGGAATTTTGACGTTGAACCAAAAGATTAAACTAATCTGTTGAACTAGTTCAATGGTTCAATAAAACGCGTCGAGCCCCTGTTGTTGAACCTATAGACATTGAACCAAAAGATGAAATGAAAGAATGAACCAACTAAATGAAATAAAGCATTGAATTGCTTGGTTGAACAAAACTATTGAACTATTCTTTTGGTTGAACCTGTCATTGAACCTTGAACCCGTTGAACCTTTTGAACCAAAATGGTTCAATGGTTCAGTTCAATGGTTCAAGTTAATTTTTGCACTCAGATGTTTGCCGATGAAGATTTTCATATGAACCAAAACTTTGAACCAATCCTGAAAAATGAACAAATGTTGAAAATCAATTCTTTTGACTGAAAACCACCTACAGATGTCTTTGAAACTATATAAAAATGAACCTGCCTGCAGAGTCCATAGATTTTCCTTTTCCTACACAGTCCATAGATTTTTCTTTTCCTGCACAGTCCATAGATTTTCCTCCTGCTGAGTCCATAGATTGAAGCCTATAGAGTCCATTGATTTAACCCTACAGAGTCCATAGATTTTCTGAGAAGCTCTGAAAATGAGAAATCTAAATATCTAAGACAAATTTTGAAAATGGAAGATATTATTTTGGTTTGTAGAACCAAAATAATTCAAATGTTGTTCCAAAAATGACTGTTATTTTTGGGAGACAACAGAACCATTGAGCCAATTTCTATGACCAAATATAAAAGACCCTATGAACTTGGATTTAAACCTCCTGGGAGTGACCCCACATATCTTATTCACATTCCATCACTATAAACTAGTGATGATGATGCCAATAATGAAGTAGAGTCTGATCATAGCCTTATCTTTGATGACCTAGCTGAGACTAACATGTTTGATAATAATGCCATTTGTACCTTTACCCCAATCAACCATCACAACCCATTGCCATTATATTATACCCAACTAATAGATTGGGACCAACAAGAATCCAATTTACTGATTGATGAGTTTCATAACAATGAGGCATTCTATGATTTTATAGGCCTTAGAGACAATGTTCCATTGGGAGATCATAAATCAAGATTCTCAATCACATTAGATCCTGAAGCCTATTTTGGAGAGCAGGTGAACACCCTTAGCCAAAAACAAATAAATAAAACATTAAGGTCCCAAAGTGAAAACTTCTTTGAGGTGCTTTCTAACCAAGGAAAAAGTAAAGATAAATGCTAGTCTAGTAGTAAAAATTTGTTTTAGGTGCCATTAGATAGGGGTGTTCATTTTTCTTCGAATTTAGACCAGGAGACCACCAACGATGAACTTGCCTATGAATTTCAGTTCAATTTTGAGCAATAACAACTATTTGATCAAATTCTTCAAAAAAAATTGGCTGTTTTTATCACATGGCTAGATCTCCTATTAGGGGACTCAGATTCATAATGCTTAGGAGAAGTTGAAGAGGAAGTCCTAATAGAATCCCTTGATATCATGTAATAGTTCAAGTCTTTGCCTACTATCCTAGAAGATGGCTCAACCTTTCTAGTTGAAGATATAATAGAGATAAACATCAAGACTCCATTAGACCCAAAATTGATAAAACTAGGTGCATCCCTCACTAAGGAGGAACGTGAAGTCTTTACAGCTCTATTGAGAGAATTTGTAGATATCTTTTCATGGGCTTATTTTGATATGCCAGGTTTGGACCCCACCTTGGTTTTACATCACCTTGTGGTAAATCATGATTCCAAACCAATTAAGAAAAAGCTATGTAAGATGTATCCTCGCATTGCTATATCAGTAAAGAAAGAGTTAGAAAAACTCTTAGAAGCAAGGTGTATTTGATCAATTGACTACTCATAATGGATATATAATGTTGTACTTGTTAGCAAAAAGCCTAAAGGAATCATAATTTATATTAATTTTTTGAGATATAAATAAATCTTTCCCTAAGGATGATTTCCATTGCCTAATATTGACATGATCATCAACTCCATGATGGGTTATGAGATGTTTTCACTCATGAACAGTTTTTCAAGATATAACCAGATCAAAATAGCACCAAAAGATCAACATAAAACAACATTCACCACTCTATGGGGATCATTATGTTATTAAGTAACGCCATTTGGTCTTAAAAACATTAAATCCACCTATCAAAGAGCCATGACCATTATATTCCATGATATTATGCATGATATTTTTGAAGACTACATCGATGACATACTAGGCAAATCAAAAATCAGGGCTGACCATCCAACAGTGATACGTAGAATGTTTAAAAGATTATGTGAGTACAAAGTCTAACTGAATCCAAATAAATGTGTGTTTGGAGTAACATCAGGCAAATTACTTGGCTTCATCATGTCTCGTAGGGACATTGAAGTTGATATAGTTAAAGTCCAAGCTATAATAGAGATGCCACCACCAACCAATTTGAAGTAGCTTCATAGTTTATAGGGCAAGATCCAGTCAATCCAACACTTCATATCTTAGTTAGTAGATAAGTGCCATCCATTTACACATATTTCAAATAAGGGAGTTACATTCCACTAGGATAATTACTGACAAACAACTTTTTAGTAGCTAAAAGATTAACTAGAAAATTCACTTGTTTTGTTACCCCCTATGCCAAGAAAACTATTTCTATTGTACCTATCAACTATAGGTAATGCCTTGGGAGCACTTCAAGCTCAACATGATGATAATGGAAAAGTATATGTAGTATACTACTTAAGTTGTACATTGGTCATGTATGAACACAACTATACACCTATTAAAAAAGCCTATTTAGCCATGGTATTCATAGCTCAAAAATTACAACATTACATGTTGAACAATAAGACCATGGTCATTTCAAAAGTAAATCCGCCCAAGTATCTACTATCTAAAATAGCTTTACAAGGTAGAATGGTCAAATGGATCATGCTTCTTAGTGAGTTTGACATCGAATACATCAATCAAAAATCCATTAAGGGGAAGTTATTGTAGATCAGCTTATTGAAGCACCCCTTGCAGAAATAGAGCCACTCACATTTTAATTTCTTGATGAATCCATAATGACCATCATTTATATACCTCTTAAAAAGGATCACTATAAGTTATATCTTGATGGAGCATTCATGGCACATGGATCAAGGGCAAGCCTTTTATTTATTACATCACTAGGGGATCTAATCCCTAAATCATTCAAGATTAGTTTTCCTTGTACCAACAACATGGTCAAATATGAAGCACTTGTTATAGGGATTCGCTAAGTGGTAAAATGGAATGTATCTCATCTCAAGGTTTATGGTGATTCTTAGTTAATCATCAATCAGGTTACAGACCACTTTCAGACCAAAGATGACAAGTTGGTTCCATATAAGGTCATGGTCGACATTCTCAAACAACAAATTACCAACATTCAGTTTGAGCATATACCAAGGGCGAGTAATAGAAACTGCAGATGTTATGGCCACTATTGGATCTTTTATTTGACAAAAAGATAAAGCTAGAGAGTATCAGTTCCTCATCAATAAATTATTCACACAACTCATGAGCCTTCGACTATCATGATGATTTGTGATATTGTTGGTCCTAGTTCTATTTGGTACTTAGAACTTTACAACTACCTTCATGACCAAGTTTTACCACCTAACCTCTCCCAAATATAAACTAAAGCTTTCATCCACCAAACCACTCATTATACCCTACTTATATTAACCCTTTACCATCATAGTTTTGATGGAACTCTGCTTCATTGTTTAACTTTAGCAAAATCTACACTAGCATTATGAGAAGTTCATGAAGAAGTAATTAGAGCCCACACTAACAGGGCCATCTTATCTAAAAATCTCTTACATACTAGTTATTATTAGCCCATGATGGATGTAGATGTAGCTACATATGTAAATAAGTGTGATAAATGTCAACGTTATGTTAATTTGATTCATGCCCCAGCAAAGACTCTAAAACCAATGTTAATGTCATGGCTATTTGCTATATGGGGCTTTGACCTCATTGGGAAGATCAATCCCACCTCATCCGATGGCCATAAACATATACTTACCATCACTAAATATTTCACTAAGTGAGTTGAAGTTATACCCCTCAATTACATGACTGGAAAACAAATTTCCAAATTCATCTTCAACCATCTCATCTGTCACTACGGTATCTCTTTTGACATTATATCTAATAATGGAGGATCCTTCAAAAACAAAAATGTCAAATAGTTATGTATTAAATATGATATTACATAACATTTCTCTACGATATATTACCCTCAAGGTAATTGTCAGGCTGAGGCATTCAACAAAATAATTGTTAACATTCTCAAAAAGATTATCAATGATGTCGATCATGACTGGCACCATCATATATTCCATATCCTTTGAGCATACCATACCAATCACCATACCCCATAGGAGCCACTCCATACTCATTTATGGTACTAAATCCATAATTATTATTATTATTGAGCTTGAGTTACCTTCATTGCACATATCTTTCAAGCATGTCTTATATGATCATGACTATCGAGTAGCTCGCCTACAAGAGCTAGACTTGATGAAAAATGTGCAACTGTACTCAACAATTTTTAGGCATATCAGAACTGACTCAAAGGCCACTATAATCAGTATGCCAATCATAAAACATTTTAAATTGGTGATCTTGTTCTTGAATAAAACCAAAATAATACCATGGTCGATAAGAAGCATAAATGTAAATTCAAACCAAACTAGATAGTGTCTTTCATCATTACTGCAGATTATGGATCAAGAGCATATAGGCTCACCACACCAGATGGAGTTGAACTTCATGAGCCAATGAAAATTATTCACCTCAAGTGGTACTATGCCTGAGCACTATGGTGTATTGTCTATAAGGACCGTTTGAGTTGTGCCATTTTATCACTATTCTTCTTTATATGAATATCATTCTTATCATTCCTCTTAGCTTATTACTTATCCATTTTACCATCCCATTCTATCAACCAAGCATATTTTGAATCCTATCTACCTAGCCCATTTGACCTTGGTTTCACCATTAGTTGCACATTTTCAGTACCAATGAATATGATCATTTTTAGTAGTTATTTCAAGCATTTCAGACATAGATAGTATTTTAGAGCAGTATGATAGAAGTTTTGATGGTTACATCCTTCATTTTTGGTTCTTTTATTATCACCGGTCTAACTACTAATTATAACTACTTATGGGAAAATTAGTACCATTGATCTATGTTGTTGTGTCCTAGTTATAACCACCTATAGACAAACTAGGGGCAATATTTATTTATTGAGCCTTGACAGACTAACTAGCCATTCTCTATGTCGCATTATGCCTTTATCCCAACTATACCTATTTTTTTTGAATTGACTGCTACACTAGTCAGATTCTTCCACTGTAGGGCAGAACTATAGTGACTTGAGGTCCTACCCTGGGACTATGTAGGCAATGCTCAATACTTTTTTAGGTCAGCCTACTCACCCTAAGCCATGCTCTTATCATTTTGAAAGCAACCTAAGACATGTTCTCACCATTTTGTGAGCAACCTAAGCCACACTCTCATCATTTAGCGATCAACCTAAGCCACGCTCTCACTATTTTACAAGCTTGAACCATTCTAGTGTCTCATCATTCTTGATCAAGTTGAGATATTCCAAAAACATTGACCACTTCTTTCCCTTATTTTTGTAAAACCATTAGAAAAAACTAAAAACATTAACCACTTCTTTTCCTTAAGGATTCTGGAAACCTTTACTAAGTTGCAAGTAAATCACTTGTCACTTAGTTTCCCCATCCTTTTTGGCCTTGTATCCTATGCACTTGCCATTTTGTAAGACTGTTCATATTCTTCTATTACATTCATTATGTTATTTTCATTAGTTATCATTTTATTCTCATTTCTTGGGAGAACTACATTTGGCCTAAATTTTTTGTTGGATATTACATCCATGAAACTATGTAGGCAACATCCACTTGCTTAGTGCATATGGAGATAGCTCGACCACCCCCTTATTTTTCTTTTATTCCCTCATTCTATTAGTTTGTTAAGTTATCACCTATTTTCTAGGGGCAATCTTCATATAGCATAAATTTAAATAGTTTGATTCTTTGTTGTTTTGTTTGTATGTTTGCTTTCAGTACTATTGCCTCGATTCAGTCTATATGCATTCATTGGGTGATTCCTTACTTGTAATTACACTTGAATCCATCCATATTCATATGTTTACATTGGCATCATGGATTCTATCATTGGTGCATTATTTTTTATTGAGTATTGAATTATGGGAGTCAGTCTTTATGCATATTTCAGCCAAGTCCTCATGATGTTATACCATGACTCCTATCAACACATGCTATAATAAACTTTAGCTTTAGGAAGTCTATTTAACAATAGTGACATCAACATCTCTAAGGCACTGACATCCCGATTCAATCCCAATCATATCCTACACAGTGTAATTAAATAATGAAAAAAATTTAACCTTTGTTTAGTGCAGATGAGCATCTCCCCAATAGCAGGTTGTCCCAATTCATTTTTATCCTCTATATCAATTATCATCATCATCAGCCAAGTCAATCATGTTTGCCATCATCAAGGTCTAATGATTATAACCGTCTATGGGCAAATCATTACACACCATCCCACCAACATTTCTTAATGATTATAACTGTCTTTGGGCAAATCATTATTTCTCACCAAATTTCTTTTTTATATGCCCAAATAAGGGCATGTTGTTATATTTTTTGTCTGTCCTAACTAGGACAACTCCATCTTCTTAATGATTATAACCACCTTTGGGAAAATCATTGTGTTATCATACCACGTTGCCACTATCAGGGTACAATGCTTATAAATGTCTTTGGGCAAACTATTGTACACCATCCCACTTGCATTCTCAATGCTTTGATTACTTTTTCAAACTCATTATGTTTTCATCCCATCATCTTCCTTTCTTTGGTCCCCTCATTTTGCTTCCTTCTTTTCAAGGGACCATTTGTCGACCTACTTGTGCCAATCATTCCTTCGAGGGGGCATCATATAATTAGTTCATCATCATTGCAGTTGTAAGCATTTATGACCTTTTCATTCTTTTAGAAGACCTTACTGTATCTATAGCTTGTGATGCCTTCCCAAATAAGGGCAAACTATAGACACCTAAATCTAGCCACTAATGACCATCAATCAGGGTTTTGATCAATTTCCACCAAAATGTACAATTTGGTCTAAAAACACTAAAACACAATAAATGAGTTGAAATTGATATATTCAAGTGCTGAAATTGGCCAGAGTGTCATTAAATGGGGAAATGCAATTTATGAAGCAACTAACTTTGATCAGATTATTTTAAATCAAAATGACATTTTCACACCTAGGTGCTCTAGATTGCTCTTTTCTATCAAATTTTTTGCATGAGACACGTGCCTTTGTTATTTTGTGTTGGAAACATCCTAAATGGGAATATAATTCCAATGCATATAACATCGAATTCCAACTCCAATCTAGTCAAATTTTGAGCTAATAATATGAAATTTTGACCAATTTGATTAATTTATGCACAAATTACCAAGGTTTTGGATCAAAGTTGACTAATCATGTTTAAGGCTAATTAAACTAAATGAAAAGTTTAAGTTAATTTTCCATGGAACTTTTTGAATATTTATTTTTATAAATTGATGTTGAATATCTGTATCATTAAATGACATCATTTCTTGGAAAGACATCCCTAGGCCTTAAATGCATAAAATATCTCATCAAGCCACCCCATGCCACATTAAGACCTTTCCATGCCTCATCAATACTTCCCATGCCTCTTAAACTCCCCTTATTTTCAAATATTTATGGGGGATATTTATGAATTTAATTACGTGATTTGGATTAATTCATGGCCATGCATCTCAATCTTAATATGGACGGTCATGGTTGATCTTAAACCATTTCAAAAATCTATAAATGTGAGGCCTTGCCTATTGATTTTTAAGCTTGGATAATGCAAAGTTATAATTCATAAATAATTCTAAAATCCATTGCAATTAGTGTTATAATGCCAAATTGTTGAGCCAAGCCAAAGCCAAACATGGTGCCAAGGAGAGATGAAAGTAGCCATACTTCATTGATGAAGACTTCATGAGCAAAAACTAAGCAAACCACTACAACAAGAATTTTGAAGCATCCAAGGAAGGTGAAGGAAGGTTTTTCTTTCATGTTTTAGTTGTGTTTTCCATTTTTGTTTTGTTAACTAAGCTCCTCCTTTGAGATAGGCTTAAGGTGTTAGTTTAGTGTGTTTTTGATTGATTTATTTTATTCACTAACACAGTACTAATCTCCCCCTATTACAATCTTATGTTCACAAATATCATAATTCAAGCATATTGTGGGTTACATGTGATTTGGGTAATAATAATTTAAGGTTTAGACTACAAGATAAATATTTAGGTGCAGTGAGATGGTGAAGGCAAGCCTATCATCTGCAAGGAAAGTATAAAATTGAAAGGTAGATCCTTGAGTGATATTTGTCAAGTGTACAAGATTAGTTTAACATATAAATCTATATTTAAACATCGACACTTTTCAACACTTGTTTATCTTTGTTTTAACATTGAAAGTAGTCTAGAATAATCATATATCATTCATATATTGAGCCAGGAGTCTAGGATCCATGTTAATGAAGCTTAGTGTGGAACATCCACCTACTTTATAGCTCATGACATTGTTTATATAGATGTATTTAAGATAGTTGTGCTAGTAGCATCCATAGTTATGACATGTAGAACTTTTGTTGCCAAATTTTACCTTTGAAATTTAATGTAAGTTTTTATAATTGTCCAAATATGTAATATGCTTCACAAGAAATGATCCAAAACTCAAAAGTTCTGGTTGGTGAATATTTTAATAGCACAAAAATAACACAATAACAATGAATTCTCTAAGAAGAGACATCATATTACTTCACAATGGCAATACAAATGTAGGCTTATCTCTGCGAAGAGATGTCTACCTTTCCATTTTGGGTTACAATGAATTTATACATATTTTTGAAAACAACCTTAAGAGATTGCATGGCTCGAGGAATTAACGGGTGATGATTTAATGTCCCAGCATTAAAACAATACAATGCTCGAGGACATACTCGAGGACATAACGACTCGAGGAAAAAACTGTCACCGACAATACAAAATGAAAACAATACAAAATTTGAGGAATTAACTATCACTAAATGGTCACCTCAAGGAATTAACTGTCACCCGAATGGTCACCCAAATTATTGCTCGGATCATTCCTCCCTCCTTGAAAAGCAATGGTCCCCATTGCGTCAATATTCCTCGTCAGGTGGGGTAGCTGTGTCTTGATGTGATTCTCTGTGAGCCACTCACCTTGGTGGTCAAGCTGACCTCTTTTGACCACTCAATACAGCGGAATAGAGTGTCCTCTTATTGTCTTCATCCAAGTATCCACAATCTGATCCTCTTCTACTAGAGCAAAACTCTTGGATCAAGCTCATCAATGTCTAGTTGTTCTGCCACAACTGAAGTGTCTAATAGAGGTGGGTGATATGGTTTGAGGAGCTCCACATTGAATATTGGATGCAGACCAAAGTAGGCTAGTAGGTTCAACTCAAAAGCATTTTTTGCAACTTTTTTGGTGATGGTGTATAGACCATATCGCAGAGGCCAAATCTTTCTATGTGGGCCTCCAAGCCATTCCTTCTAAAGTCATAACCAAACCTTGTCACCCACATCAAAATGGTGTGCAATACTATGTTTGTCATGGCATTGCTTATACTTCTGATTCATCTTCTCTAGGATGTCATGAACTTGTTGTTTTATATGTTGCATTTGTTCAATAAACTTTGTTGCTTTTGCTGCCTCAACTCTTCCATGAGGTGTGTATTCCATGGTGGAAAATGGAATAGCTATATCAATTGGTGCCATGGGTTGGAACCCAAAACATACTTGGAATGGACTATGCTTGGTTGAGCTGTGCAGTGCCCAATTGTATCCATGTTGTATGAAAGGAAGTCCCTCATCCCATGTGCATGGATGTTTGGAGTGATACATCTGAATCATGTAAACAATCAAGCGGTTTACCACCTCTGTCTGACCATCAATCTATGGATGGAAGGCTGTGGACTTCATCAACTTAGTATCCATCATCTTCCATAGAGTGGACCAGAAGATGCTTAGGAACCTGTTATCTCAATCTGAGACAATGGACTTGGGGAGACCAAAATGGAGCCATACATGACTAAAATATAGTTGAGCAGTTTCCTCAGCAGATATATTTTTCTTACAAGCAAGCATGATAGCCATTTTTGAAAAATGATCAACTACCACAAAAATATAGTCCTTGCCATGTTTAGAAGCGGGCAAACCTGAGAGAAAATCTATTGAGACAGATTCCTAAGGCCTGGTTGGTTCTGGTAATGGCATGTACAATCCTTGCTTCTTATTGGTTGGCTTGGCTATTGCACATGGGGTGCAAGATTTGAGATATCTTTCCACATATTTTCGCATATGGGGCCAGTAGAAGTGTTTTTGAAGAACTGCCAATGTTTTTTTGATACCAAAGTGTCCAGCTATCCTACTGAAGTGTGCTTCCCATATCATCTTTTGTTGCTCTGCAATAGGAACACAGATGTGCCCCATATGGCAGAGGACATTATCTTGCAGATAGAAGTCAGAAACATGTTCACCTTTTTGGAGCGCTTGATAGGTGTCAGCAAAGGTAGGATCTGCTTCGTATAGATCACTCCAAGTGGCAGTCTCATGTCTATACAGGTCAAGAACTATTGTGAGTGCAGTAATTGGTGGATGGCTTAGACAATTTGCAGTTGTATTTGAGCTCCCCTTTTTGTGTTTGATTATCAGGTGGAATTGTTGAAGATACGTGGCCCACTTTTGGTGCCTCTCATTTCATAGTTTGCTTTGTGTCTAGATGAATTCCAATGGTCTATGGTCAGTGTGGATGACCATCTCTTTCCCCAAGATGTAGTGTTTCCAGTGTTTGCAAGCTTGTACAATGGCATAGAGCTCCTTATCATATGTTGGATATTTCCTGACTGTATCAATGAAAGTTTCACTGTGGTATACAACGGGATGGCCATGTTGCATGATGACAGCTCCCATGGCATATTTAGATGCATCTATCATCAACTCAAACAGTTGATGCAAATCTGGCAAGGCAAGAATAGGGGCTGAGCAGAGTCTATTCTTCAAATTATCAAAATCCCTTTGCTATATTTCACCCCACTGAAATGTAGCTTTAGCTCCTCCTTTAGTCACTTGGGTTAGTGACCAAGTAACATGTGAAAATCCAAAAGCAAACCTGTAGTAGAAATTTTCAAGGCCCAAAAAGCTATGAAGCTCTGTGAGGGTCCTTGGTGTGGGCCATTCTCGAATAACCTAAATCTGTTCTGGATCAACATGGACCCCTTTCTCATTCACAACGTACTTGAGGTACTGAATTGTTGTCATTCCAAATGTGCACTTGTCAAGATTTGCATACAACTTGTGCTCCCGAAGAGATTGAAGCACCTTACAGACATGTTAATGTTCTTCCCATGTTTTGCTGTAAATGAGTATGTCATCTAAGTAGACAACCATGAATGAGTTGGTGAAGGGTCTTAGGATGTCATCCATCATCCTCATGAAGGTTGCAGGTGCATTACTTAGGCCAAAAGGCATAACCAACCATTCAAAGAGCCCCTCCTTAGATTTGAATGCAATTTTCCAGACATCAGTGGGATCGATGGGAATTTGGTGATAACCAAATTTGAGATCAATTTTGGTGAATAACTTCACACCATGAAGCTGGTTCAGCAGGTCATCGATTACAAGGAGAGGGTAGTGATTCCTCACAGAGACTTTATTCAGGGCTCGATAGTTAATGCAAAGCCTCCATGTTCCATCTTTCTTTAGTGCCAAGACGATTGGGCTACCACAAGGTGAAGAGCTTGGCCTGATGTGACCCCTTTGGATCAATTCTTGAATCGGTCTTTTTATCTCATCATTCTCTAAGATTGATTTGCGATATACAGGACTGTTAGGCAAAGGTGATCCTGGGATTAAATCAATAGAATGTTTTACCTGGCAATGTAGTGGAACTTCTGTAGGTGACTTGAATAAGTCATCATATTCTCTTGTGATTCATCCTATCTACTTCTGTTGTTGTATTGATTGTGTAGTCAGGACCGCAACATTGGCCTCCTTGGATTTTTGTGGTTTGACTACCATGAGGACAAATTGCTTTGTCTTCTCCACCAATCTCTTGCATTGCTTAGCACTGATCAGGGAGATAGATGTGGGAGGTGGTACCTCTGGTACCCTATAGCACCGTGTTCCAAGAGTGAGGGTGATCCTTCAAGTTTGGGATTTATAGATGTCATGTCACTCATACATGAATGGCTGACAAAGGAGTACATCACAAACATCTAGATTGACCACATCACACAAGACTTCATCTTGAAATGGTTTTATAGCATATGAAAGAAAACACTGATGGGTGACACGAAGGTCTCTCCCTAGGCTCAACCACCCAATACTATAGGGCTTTAGATTAGGCTTCATGGATAGATTGAGACTTTTCACAACTTTAGCAAAGATTAAATTCTTTTGATTCCCACTGTCAAGAATGAAATGCAGAGGCTTACCTTTTACCCATAATTTGGAGTGAAACAATCTTTCTTTGTCATCTGGTCTTTCCTCATGGGTCTATGAAGAAGAAATGATGCTGTCAGGCTCAGCATCTACGATTTCTTCCTCGTCCTCTTCGACTGTGGGTTGTGTATGAGGTAGAGTAGTAGACGTCGAGTATTGTGACTTAGAGAGCAGTGACTTGATGGCTCGACATTGTTCTTTAGAGTGAGTTTGAGTTTTGTGGTAATCACACCATTTTCTAGCCTTCCCCTTCTGGGATTTCTTATCTTGAAACTCCTTCTGCTTCCAATTTTGGTCTCATGTTTGATTTTCCTTGTTACTTTTCCATTTTGAAGGTTGACTCTTTGTATTCTTCATGTCATGCTTCTGTTCAATCTTTACTGTAAATTTATATGCCTCACTAAGGGTTTCCAAATTGAAGAGTTCCATTTCCCCCTGTATGTACCATTGCAGTCCACCACGATATTTGAGAGTTTTATGTTTCTCACTTTCTTGAATGCCCAGTCTTGTAGACAAAGAATGAAAAGTGTCTGTGTAATCTTGAAGAGATTGGTCCTTACCTTGGCAAAGTTGTTGCCACTGTATGTATAGATCATCATACGCTCCGATGGGATAGTATTCTTCTTTTACTTCTTCCATAAAATCATCCCAGGTAGGTTCCACCCCAAGGCCAATGATATCCATCTGAACCTCTTTTTGTACACTTCCCACCAGTTTTTCATGGGCAATGATGATTTCAAAAGAGCAAAAGTGATATTTTCTCCATCAATGAACTTATTTACCAAGAAGTAGGAAGACAGTTGATCCAACCAATTTTCCACTGCATTAGCATTGATTTTTCCTTCAAATGTGGGAATATCAAAATTTACCTGAACCTTGAAGGGTGTTGGGGCACTGAAAGGAAGTTCCCTCGATGAGGAGCCAGGATGTGTAGCTTTGGAGCCAAAATTTCCCATCGAAAGTGTTTGAAGAATTTGAGCAAATTATTGGAGCATCTACGCTTGTTGCCGCTGGAGGGCTTCATTCACTATTTCCTTGAAAGGATTGGATGTCTCGGTGTCATTCACCATTTGAAGTCATTTAGGGCACACAGGTGGAACGTTTGGAAACTCTGTTGCTTCCCACCCAAGTTTCCTGTATCCTGACCTTGTCCTTGGGATCATACACTCTCAAGACAAACTGCTCTAATACCACTAATCCAGAACTCAGAAGTTCTAGTTGGCAAATATTTCAATAGCATAGAATAACACAATAACAATGAATTCTCTGAGAAGAGACATCGTATTACTTCACAATCGCAATACAAATGTAGGCTTATCTCTGAGAAGAGATGTCTACCTTCCCATTTCAGGTTACAATGCATTTATACATATTTTTGTAAACAACCTCGAGAGATTGCATGGCTCAAGGAATTAACGGGTGACGATTTAACATCCCAGCATTAAAACAATACAACGCTCGAGGACATAATCACTTGAGGACATAACGGCTCGAGGAAAAAACTGTCATCGACAATATAAAATAAAAACAATACAAAATTTTAGGAATTAACTGTCACCGAATGGTCACCTCGAGGAATTAACTGTCACCCGAATGGTCACCCAAATTGTTGCTCGGATCAAGAAATGCCAAGTAATGAAGAATGTCATATTCATCAAAAGGGGTAATATAAATTATATTGAATAACAATTAATGAAGTGATTTTCCTATTCATGGAAATGTGAAAAGGATTATGAGATATTTGAAAGATGGTTTTTTTATCAACACACATTGCATACATAAAATTATTGTAATTATAAGGACTTGACTATCTCTTCCTCAACTTTCTATTTTGAAAGTTATTTTCCTATTCTCATCTTTTTGTATAACTCATATGAAAATGGTGAAAGAATTCTAAGTCCATCCCAAAATTTTACATGCAAAATACCCACAAATGTTAACCTTGTTCTTTCCCTTTGTTATGAACTTAACCTATAGTGTGTATTAGGATGTGTAGTCGAATCATGGCTTTTATAACATTTAATTAAGTTATAATATCATTTTGATAATTTCATATTAGTAGTAGGGTCAAGTTAGGTTATTTCCATAACATAATTAGGGTATATATAAGAGGTAGTGGTTAGTATTTAGTCATTATGTTATTATTGTATGGTTGTGGAGGTTACCCTTTGAAATGGCTCGTCACTTATTCATACATTCCACTCTATTTCAATTATATTGTGATCTTTTATTCTGATTCTAATTTATTTAAGAAGTAATTTTATTACAAGTGGTAAGAGTTCAGTTTGGGCAAAAGTATGGGTGAAACCCTAATTTTAAAGAATCACTTAAATCTTGCAATCCATTACAATTATTTATATAATTTGTTTACTAGATTTGGGAAATCATTCAAGGACACTACATTAAAAAAAGGGTTTGATCATCATTTTTGAGTGAGTTATTATAGTTTTAAAGGTTTTTATAAATTGACTCTAAAAGATGTATATTAGGTATTTTTTCTGATTTATTTACATTTTTGAAAAGCTTGCAAAAACCTATTGAAGGTATATCTTTTGAAAAATTTAGATTTGAGACCGACATAAATCAAAAAGCTTTCAATCAAAGTTTAGTCAAACGTAAACATCTCTACATGTGTCTTGAGATTACTATTTTTCCATATTATTTTTTATTTTATAGGGTAAATGCCTTTGATCAAAGCTATGAACTGGATCTGGGGCACAAACAAGGGGCCCAGTCCCTAAGACAGTGAAACAAAGCAAACCAATAAAGAAACCAAGACATCCAACAAAACCAATAAGACCCCACCTATCAAGACAAAATGCCTCCACTTGAGAAAGGCAAGAAATAGCAATAGGTCACCAATCCTCTACCAAATAGCATCAAGCTAGCAAAAAAAGAAACCAATACCCTTTAGCAAAACTTCAACCAATCCACTGCGTAGGAACTCAAAAAGAACCACACAAGGGTGGAAATCAACCAAAGGAAGTCCAAAATAAAGTATCTTATCCCTAAATTACAGACTCGGGTCTATCTTCTCTCATGCCTTGAAATAAGATCCTTCATCATCCATTGAGATCCATCTCTCACCAATTTTTATGTTTCCATCCTTAGCCTTTCTGCTCAGAGTATCTGTGTTTCTTCTTTACTATAGTGCCCACATCAGCTTTGAGTTTCCCCACACATTTAGGGTGAGGGACAACAAGAGGAGAGAGGGGGGATGATGGAGGGTAAGGGATGGGCAATAAAAGAGGAACAACCCAATGAGGGGAGGGAGGATCAATAGGTATAGGGGGTGGGAAAAGCGCAGGAGGTAAGGGGTGAGTGAGCGAGGGGGTATGGGCAAGTGCTCAGCATCCTCTCTTAATAGTTCCACTTTCGATACACTACTTTTCTTTTTATAAGAAGCCTCATTCGAACAATCCTCTACGAGGAACTCGCTAGCTTGAGGAGCCATAAAATAAAAAGGAGGATGAATTTTTTTTTGCGATTACACCACAAGAATTCTTGGTCAGGTGTCCCAACTTTCTTCTTCCAAACCTGGGAAAGCTGAGGAGGAGGAGGACCTTTTGGCCTAAAAGGGCACCTAATGATTCGATGACCAGGAAGATTGCAGTGAAAATAACGGAAGGGGAGACCTTAGTAGTTAAGGAACCGAGTCCACAAGCTGTGCGAGGAGAGCAGGTTCACCGAATAGAAGAGCAGTTTGGAGAGGTCAATGATAGCACAATCTCTAACAAATCTGAGGTCCCAAGAGTAAACATCAATTCTCACAAAAGATCCAACTCTGTTTACTAGCATCTTGATGAACTTCTCGTTCCTTAAAACTAATGGAAGTTTGTACAACCCAATCCATAACAAAGCAGCTCAGATTTGAATCTTATTCAGGTTAAAGAAGGGAGACCAAAGACACAAAAAGAAACTAAAGTCTTTAAAAAACCAAAGACCAAAATTAAAAATAAAATCTTTGTCAAAAAAACTTTGAAACCTAACATGGAAAAAACCATAACTGAATAGAGTGAAAGAGGGAGCAACAATAAAATTCTAAACAACAAAAATCGAAGAAGAAAGAACAGACACAAAAAGAAACTTACCTACAAACTTACCAAACAAAGATTTTTCTTATTATAATTTAATAAAGTTCTCCTATCTGAAATGTTATCAGATATTCATTTTTAAAATACCTTAGTGGTTAGGAATGTACAAATAATTAAGCATTTAAAGAAAAGTATTGAAGAATATTGATAACGTAATGCCCTATAACAAGATACTTCAAAACTAGATAAGGTTTTAAACCTATACCCACCTTTCTAACCCCCATGGAAAAAAAGATGCCATATTGTTTTAAAATATTGTATTATGGATGTTAAAATGTAAATTCATCATACTAATTGTATTAATATTGAATAGATCGAAACTATTTAAAAGATGATTCATCAAAATTAATTGTATTAATATTGAATAGATGGAAATTATTTAGAAGATGACTAAATAATCTGAGTAAGTTTAAACAAGAAAATGAATTTACCTTCTCAATATTTTTCAAAAGGAAAATTGTTCTTTATTTTTAATATGAATTTTCAAGTTTAATGATATTTTGAAATCACAAAATCGAGTATTATTTATTATTATTATTTTTTTTCAATCTTAATTTTATTACAAAAATCTAATATATAAAATTTTATAATAAAAAATTCAATATTTTTTTTATTGAAAAGTTAAATTTATTGTTTATATTTGAAGCACAGTTATGGTTATTAATGGGAGAACAACAATTAGTCAGTTAATTAAAAAGTTTTCTCATGGAGTTGGATGTGCTTACCAGGGCCTCAATATCAAGATTCCCTGTATAAATGGTAATTAACAATTATAATCCAACCGGAGATTGTGATTGGCGGGTTAAGTGTGGTTCGGATCGAGAGGAGAGCAATCTGGGCCGTTAGTTATTCGAACGACGTAATCTGTATGCCCTGAGCAATGTGGAAGAATGGTTTCAAATTAAGTCAACTTTTATAATATTTTCAGATAATAATTTCCCAAATAATTATAGTAAATATTGAAATATTTGATTGAGAGAGCGCATAAAATTATAATTTGTTTGAGATGTTCACTCGACCAATCTTTTCTGACTTTAAATTGTCAATTTAGTAGATTTAAAAAATATATTATGAATTATAAGTACAGATATTTACATATTAAAATTTTGATGTCTAAATTGATTTATGGATGAAAATTGTGTGATTGATTTTTATATATTTCGAATTATTATTAAAAATTTAATAATAAATTAGAAATAGTGATTTTAAATATATTCGATCAAAATCAAATGATAAATTAAAGATAATTAAAAATATATTAAATCAAAATTAAATGTAAAATTTATTTAAAAATCAATTAATTTTTTTTAATAATAATTTAAAACTTATTAAATTAAAGGCACTTTTATTTTAAGATTGATATTTATCCTTAAATAATAAATCCATGAAAACTTCCATTTGTATCTTTTGTTATTACAAAATTTGTTACTACAAAAAGGATATTGATGTTAACACTGATAGGAAATGGTAAAGTTATGCTACGTAGAAGGTTGAGATTTTGATACATATATTTTTGTCGGTTCGGTAATAATTGTTTAAGAAGTGTAGTAATAAGATGTTGAATATTGTATGGTTTTTTTGGGGTTATTAATTTTCTGATTGTATATAATTAAATTTATTTTAAAAATTTATAAGATCATTAAAAATAATTATTTTTTTTCAAATTTGATAGGGAAAAATGCTTTTGATTGGAGTTATGACCCTGCAAAGACATAACTGGAGGCCTAGTTTTTGCATTTAAATAGAAAGGCCAAAATGATAAGACAAAACAATAAGAACCAAAGCCAACAAAATGCATCCCACTAAGGGAGTACACCAAGAAAGAAACAAAAATAAAGTATCAAGCAACAGTTGAGAAACAAAGAAAAGAACAACACATTGATTCTATGAAAACCCAATATGAACAATTCAAATAGAACAACGAGAGCCACCTAAAATAAACTTCAAAATGAGGGCACCATAACCCTCAACCATAGGTTTGGCCCTGCCTATCACACACTCACATTTAGAGAGGAGATCCTCCAATGTATATTGAGAGTCATTGATTAAAGAATCTACTTCTACCTTTAGTAGCTCAGTGTTCAATCTGTACCTTTTTTTCTTTGAGGAGACTCTCACATTAGCAATTTTTATAGAAATATTGGGGGAAATCCAAAGTGGGGCAAGAAGAGGAAATCGAATCATCCTTTGAGGAAGCCTCTGCAAGAGAAGCGAGAGGCCTAGGAAGGCAAGATGGGAGTTCATCGAGTTGAGGAATTAGAAGGGGGCATGACCAACACTTCCTTAGAAGCAAAGAATTTTCCATAATTATTCTATGAGAAGTTATGGTTAGGAACCCCATCTTTCTTCTTCCACACTTGTTGAGAATGTTTGGGTGACTTAGGACACTTAGCAATGTGATGTGCAGGTCAGTGACAATAAAAGTCGTAAAAAGAGAGGCTTTCATAATTAAGAAGTTAATTCCATGAATCTCACGAAGAGAACAACTTGACTAAAAGAAAATCGACTTAGAGAGATCTATATACACACAAACTCTGATTAAACTAAAGTTCCATAAAATTACATCAAATTTCATAAATAAATAAATTTTGTCCACTAAAAATTTGATGAAAAACTTATTTCTCACAAAATAACAATAATTTGAATCTCATCCGATGAAAAACAAAACTCTTATAACTTCTCAATAATATTTCTTTATAAATAATTAACCCACCCCTTGAAATACTCTCTAGTTGTAATAAATTAATGACATTTTTTTGCATGCTTTATGTCACCTCTAATATGGGGATGTATCATTTTATACCATCTCTTCTTTAAATAAAATTTGTTTAATAATATTTTAATAGATACATAACTAAACGGGTGTTGGCACATAAAAGAGATTCCTATTATAGAGCTTTGTCCCTGTTACATGTGCATATGTTGACTGTTAACATAAACAAAATAAAATCTTTTTAATTATTATTATTACTCATATATATAGTTAATTTAATTATGTAAAAATTTTAATACATTTTAAATATTATTTATTGTTAAAAAAAATCAATGTTAAATTAAAGTGTGAAAAAATTGCTTAAATTTTTGAACATGATAATAATTAATAAAATAGTAACTATTTTAATGTTTCAAAGTGTTGTTAAAAAAAAATATCATTTAATAATATTTAATGGTTACATAATTATATTAATATAATAATTTTTTAAAATAATTATTTAATAAAATAGTTTTTTAGATAGATACGGGGTTTGTATTTGGACCTTCAGCTCAAAAAAAAGAGTTACAATAAATGGTTCGTAAGCATATAGTCAAAATTAGATAGTCAAGTATCTACCATTAACACAAACAAGTAAAAAGCACCAACAAAACAAAGGTGCACCACATAAAACATATAAAAAAAAAAAAAAAACTATACACCAAAAACTGACCACCAATAAACCAGTACGACCAAAGACAGGACACGGACTAGCATCAATAATTTAAACTAGCATGAAACTTGTTGTTTGTGTCAACTAAATAGATGATTTCCTGTCCACTGCTTTCTTTCTCTTCCTCTACTTCCACAACTTCGCATTTCGCTAGTTTCATCAGGGCTTTTCTATCAAAAGTAGATGCCAATGAGGGATTGAAGCCTATAGGTTTGTCTAGCTTGGACTTCACCACCAGGGATTTATCATACCAAAGAAGAACAACAACATGTCCCCTGAGAACCCATTTTACCAATTTCCTTACCACCTCCACACACACCTGATCATGACGATATGCCTTTATCTACACCATCTCCAGAATTTGACTCTTGAGCTGCGTCATAAGCAGTAAAGAGATAAACTTCCCTATCTTCATGTCTGGTGAATTTACCTTCTTTTTTAAGTCCTCAATGAAACTAAGGAGGATCATGAATCATTTTTCGAGTGCCCTGAATGTCGTAGCCAGGACTACCCCCAAAATGTCCTTTCCTAAAAATGGCAAATTTGGAAGCGGGGTCAAATCATGCAACATGATCTTCTTCACTAAACCAATGTGAAAAATCGAATGCACGCAAAACTCCATGACCTTCACCACCACTTCCGCATCAGACACCAAGAAAATTAGGTTGGACACAAAAACCACCATGATTTCTAAGTTAACCCTACTTCAAACACCCTTCACGAGAAAGTCTAGACCGAGAACATCCAAAATAGCAACAAGCATTTCTTCAGTCGGCAACCAAAAGATGTGTTTGAGATGGGCTCACAAAATTTAGCCTTCAAAGGCCATTTCACATGCTTCATTGGCCCCATAAACACACGTATTCACCAAAGCTATCTCGCATACATTCTCCATTCTAAGTATTATCGCCCTTAACTACCACATACAACAAAGGGAAAGCAAAGAGCAGACATGCTTCCAATGCTAATAAAACCAAAAAGGCCAAAAACATAATGAGGCACGAGAGAAGTCTCATGACTCCCTCGTGCCTTGAGTAACCTCCTATCCTTCTAATAATAGCCTTTCACCATCATAAATGCAGATCTTGCCATTTGATCACCACATCAAATGAAACGTAGTCCGTGAAATGATGGAATAGATGGTGCGAGGATGGCCAACCCACCAAATTTAGCTGACTCACACTCTGCTAAGAAAAACCCCTACTAAATTAGTTAGGGACTTTTGTAATTATTGTTGGGATATGAATAACCGGAAGCACACAATTGATTACCAAATACAAGCAACTTAATATGTGGAATTAACCAGAATCAACAAGTAACTAGAATCCAGAAATAACACAAGATATGAGAGACAATACACAACTTGTATTAAAACTCTTACAGAAAAGAATACAATAAAGAAGATGCCACTTCTTCTCCACCACCTCTTCAGAGGCTTCCCACACCTCAAGTGAACAGTAATTCTCTCCTCAAAGCTCTCTCTCTTAGGTCCCAACACCCAACTCAAACACAGAGTTGGTGTTCACCTTATACCTGTGCTCCACGCACACCACAAGTGCTCCACGCACTCCACAAGTACTCAACGTACTTCAAGTAGATCTCCCCTGAACTTGCATCAACCTACACCTCAATAGACCTTACTTATGGAAGGATCTCCCTTGCCTTCCTCTTTGCTCTGAGTACACACCTGTACTCCAAGTAGATCTCTCCTGATACTGCTTCCTGTTGTGTTGCTGTGCTCTCTAACTTTACACACCTGCAAATCAATCTGGTTTTGCACACCTGTGAACCTTGACCTTGCACACACATACACCTGCATATCACTGATCTTACTTACCATGTAGATCTCCTATAGAAGCCATGCTCACCTGATGACCAAGATCATACACTCTTGAAGAACCCTGTTGATTCTCCAATCCAGCACCCACACTTGGTATTGTGGCACTAGGAAGAACACACCATTGCTCACCTCACACACAGAAGGAGCTTATAATAATGCTCTCTTGCTCTCTAGCACACGTTTACAATACAGCCATGAGTCTAATATATAGATCTCATCCAAACAATAATTAGACATCTAATTACAATAATTAGATCCGCAGCTCTCAGTCTAAAATTAGCTCTAAACATGCAAACACTTGGTTCGTCAACCAACTGCTCATAATATGCTCGCAGCTCAAACCACACAGGCAACCGACGTCGGTCCCTGTCTGCCTGGGGGTCACCAACGCCGGCTGATCTCTGACCGACGCCGGTTGCTTCTTGTCTGTACCTTGCCGACGTCGGTTGGCCTGACCGACGCCGGTGTCTGTGACACTTCAGCAACTCCTCCAATGGCCTTCTCCATGTCTGCATTAGTGAAGCTTTTAGCTCCACAACCTAACAATTATTTTGTAGATAAAGTAATACAAAAGTAGAAATAGCCGAGAGAAATTAGTCAAAATTGATCGATGATATACATGGGAAGTCTTCCCAAGAATTTGTCACATTATCCACCCGATAAACTTCTGTTTGATTAATACCACAATTTGTTAGGAAATCAGCAACCGAGGTAGCCTCTCAGAAGTAGTGATTTCAATCAAATGATGAAAAGGCCTCCAAATTCCTCCAGGTATTCATATATATATTCTCTAAATGCCAAGAAGTCACCTCCTTTTTCAAAGTTGAAATGACCACTTGAGAATCACCCTCAACAATCAATTTTGGGATAGCACACTGAATAGCCAATTCAATCCCACTCATTAGCGCTTGGGCTTTCGCTTCATTATTAGATCTATCTTAAATTTTCCTAGATATAACTCGAATAAGAGATCCACAACAATCTCAAAAAATACAACCCACTCCCGACACGCCTAGGTTCCCCTAAAATGCACCATCGAAGTTGAGCTTAAACCAACCCACAAAAAGAGGGACCCAATTCTACTTCCCAAACTTATCTTTTTTACCAATTATAATTAACCCATTAATAAGGATTATTTAACAAAATATTATTAAAAATTAAAAAAATTATTAAAATATTTTAACAAAACTTATATTAAAAATATAAAAATCCACTTTTTAATGAAATCATAAGATTAGGATAATTTTAATTTTTTTTTTAAATGTTAGTGCACTCTATAATATAATTATTAGAATGAACTTGTCATTGTTCACAGAGAATTTCAAGAATTTTATTTAGCATTGTTATTTGACATTACTTTAAAAAAACCTACTTTCTCCATTAATTGAAGTAAATGCAACATCTTTTATCTCTATTTGATTTGATACATACACTTTTTAAGAAAATAATTAAACCACAAAAATATAAAATAAAGTTAAAAGCTTTTTCATAATTTTTTTTCCCTATCAATATTAATATTTTGAACTATGTTTATTAGTTTTTGTTTTGGAAGGAATTATAAGAATCGATTGAAACAATAGTTGTTACTCAAAAGATCAATAAAATGCAAAAAAAATTATGCATTCTAAAATTTAACATCAAATATTAAAAAATATTCCACACATGTTCTCATGAAATATTCTATTTACATTTACAAGATTATATAACTAAAAATCACCTGTAAATTTATGCAATAATCCCAATATAAAACTCCCATTACTATATAAAAACTGTAAGTGATGCATTTGTTACGGCTTATAGGCATAGTTTTTGTTATACGTGCATTACAATCAATACTTGTTAAAAGTTTGGGAACAACTAATTGTTTAGCTTCTTTAGAAGTTTTAAATGATTTTTATAATATATACTTTTAATAAAAGAAATATGTGGATGGGACTTCTTGTTTGGTTTCTTGTGCGGAGTATAACGTGGTTGTGGTTGTGGTAGTTACGAACTTACTTGCCAACTTTCTTTGTCTCCAACTTTCTCTCTCTTCACGTAGTCTTTCTTTCATTTTAAAAATTATTTGAACATCGCTATTCATAATTCTTTAAGTTTCATTTTGTACATAAACAAAACTATTGGAATGCCAATGCAATATTTTTTTATCTTCCTCTATTTTTTCCTTTTAATCAATCATAACCCCTGAATTATCATATTATTATAGTAATACTAAAGTTTTATATCTAAAATTGTTAGAATATTCCTTATCTTGTTATTAGGTAATATTCCAAATACTTTTCTATGATTGACTCAAAATTTTACTAATAATTAAAACTAATATAATTTACTAAAAATTATTAAGTTTTTATATTAACTACTATATTTTAGTCACGGAAAAGTGATGTGTCACTCAAAATTTTGAACTTACTAGATGATAATTTTGTTGATTGTTTTTTGTCACAAAAAAAAACAAATTTAAAAGCTAATAAAATTTGGACACCACCATTTGTAAGCATATATACGGTAATTTTTAATTAAATTATTTTCAGCTCAATGCCATTAATTTCTAATTTAACAAAGCAAGTAAAACACCCAGAGTCACAATAATATAAATAAATTAAATTTACATAAAATATTTTTCTCTTAAATACATAAACAAATATTATTATTTTTACTTATTAGATTAATATTTTTAAGAATTTTATTTGTATTTATATTGTTTCTATAGATAAATATTACCATAATAAAAAAAAGTGCATATATAAATATTGTTTCTTTACATATCAAATTAATATTCTTTTAGGAATTTTATTTGAATTTGTGTAGTTTCTATAAATATTTATTGTCATGATTAAAAAACTACATAGATAAATTATTATACTCATTCAACTAAAAAAGGCTATTTATTCTATCCAAACAGTATCATAAAGGTGATATTTAACTTAATTATAGATTAAAAAATATATTTATTTTTATTTTGCAAATTTTCTATTAAATTCACAAATGGATTCTATATCTAATGTTACAATGCTATTCACTATCAATCTTAATCTTTAAATATTATATGTATAAACATTAAGGAGTGCCTAAAAATAGTGTGAAAACTTGTTTAATATTCTCAAGCTTCTTTGATAAAAATTATATGCATTTCATTCTACAGGCTCACTACAAACTCTCAAACTTTTTGGTGTCATGTTTGGACATTGAAACCCACATAAAATGCCAAGCTCACCACATGGTGGACACATTTTAACGAGGGATTCTGACCCTGGTTTCAACATTCTAAACAGTCTTTACTAAGAGAGAAATGAATCTCGGTCACCAGGTGAAGGCATTTCAACAATTGTGCAACCCTACTCACCACATGGGTAATCTTTGTTGTTAAACCCTTTGATTTATGGATTGAAAACCTTGATTAAATTAAAGCCTATGAACAAATATAAAACAATCATATGTACCAATAAACCCCACGTACAAGCCAATGTGTGCCAAAACCATTTGAATCATCGTTATTCGATCCATGGTCTTCAATTTATTGGAAATATTGTCATTGATGTCAAAGGTCTAGCATTGGTGATAGAGGCCCCATTGCATTTAATGATGTTTTTAATATTCATAGCTTGGCTAATGTGTGTTAATAATTATTTAATATTAACGAATATATTTACTTATGAAGGGTCACCAAGATAAAGACAAAAGAGGAAAGGATGCATTTGCTTATGAAGGGTCACCATGTGACTTTTCAAATGCAAGGATATGAAGGGTCATGCAAGTTTGGCACCATTTTCCATGAGGATTGAAGGGTCAAAAAGGGTGAATGCCAAAGGTCATTTATAAAGTTGTAAATAAAAGCTTGAGAAGCCATTTGTGATATGCAAGAGAGTGCATGGTTTGTATTTATTTTTGAAGAGAGAAAAGTAGGAGATATTGTAGAGTTCTATCATTTGTTGAGTAAGAAACATTAAGAGATAGTTGTATTTTATACACAAGAGGGGTTGGTGCTCCTGTGGGTTGGTACTCACAAATAGTTATTATGTTGGTGTTTGGCAATGGGGTTGGTACTCCTGCAAGTTGGTGCTTGAAAACATTGTAATTTGAGTTGGTGCTTATTAATATACTTGAGATTATTCTCCATGGTTTTTCTCACTTTGGGTTTCCACGTAAAAATTTGGTGTCTCTATCTCTCTTGTGTGGTGCATGTTATTGTTTCAGTTTTATTGCATATCTTGAATGTGTGATTAAGTAGTTAAAGAAAAGAAATCAGATTAAGTTTAAGATATATAATATATTTATTCACCCCTCCCTCTCAATATATTTCGTGCCTAACAATTGGTATCAGAGTAGGTTCCTTTGAAAAAAAATTTCCAGGTTGAAGGTAGATCCAGAAAGCATGATGGCTGGATCACATGAAGGTTTTTATACAAATAAGGCACCTTTGTTTGATGGGACAAATTATGTTTTTTGGAGCATAAGGATGAAGACTTATTTTATGGTCCTTGGATTCGACATTTGACAAGCAGTGGTAGAGGAATATCAAGAGCCATAGACACTTGTAATTACTATAGTGAAAACAAAGATAAGTGAAAATAATGGTAAAGTTTTAAATGTTATTTTATGTAGTTTATGTGAATTAGAATTTGTTAAAGTTATGCAATATAAATCTGCTTATGAAACTTAGGTAAAACTTGAGAATATTTACAAAGGTGATGGAAAAGTTCAGTAAGCTAAGATTCAAACTTTCAAAAGATAGTTTGAAAGTTTAAAGATGGAAGAGGAAGAAAATATAGCAAGATATCTTTTACGATTTGATCAAATAGTTAATCAAATTCAAGGTCTTGGAAAAAATGTAGAAGAAGCAATTGTGGTACAAAAAGTTTTGAGATCTCTACCATTGAGATATGATGCAAAAATGTTGGCAATTGAAGAGATGAATAATTTAGCCAAGCTAAAGATGGATGAACTACATGGTATTCTTACGACATATGAGATGCGAACTGAACAAGAGAAACCTTCAAAGAGAGAAACTACTTTCAAGACATCAAAGAGAAGGTTAAGATTCAAGAATCAAGTGACAGTTCTAGTGATGATGAAGATGACAACATAGCTCTATTCATTCACAAACTTAATGAAAAAGGGCATAGGTAAATATCAAGGAAAATTACCTTTTAAATATTTTAATTATGGAAAGATTAGATATTTTATAGGGAAGTGCCCAGATAAGGATAATGGTGACAATGAAGAAGGAAAGTCTACATACAAGAAGAATTTCAAAGGAAAATTCAAAAAGGGATTCAAGAAGAAGAATTTGTATTCTAAAGATCCGAGCTCAGTTAAATATAGTGGAGTCAGTGATTAAGAAGAAGAGATTATATTCATGGACATACATAAAGATGCCTCCACAAGCAAAAGTACAGATGATCAAGAAGAAGAACAAGATGAAGCCGAAGTGAATATGGAAGGAGAACTCATTTGTGCCTTATAAGTTTTAAAATCTCTTGAGAAGAAGAATCAAAGATTAAAGCTTCAGATCGAGAAAAATTAAAAGGAGTCAAAGGAAACAATTGAAGATCTACAAGCACACTTTGAAGAAGCTAAGAAGAATGAAAAATATCTAACGGCACAGTTGTAAAAATTAAGTGAAGAATGTGAAAGGTATGTTATTGAAATTGCTTCTTTAAAATTAGATCTTGAGAAAAGAAATAAAGCAATCAATAATAGAGCAGTCAATGATTCAAAATTTGAGAATATCACTAATATGCTGAATAAGATATTAGAAGTCAAAGATCAATGTCAGATAAGATAGGTATCAAATTTGAAAAAGAGAAAAGGGAGGCCACTACTTTCACAGACAAGATTAACACAGAAAAATGAAAGAGCTATGTTGAAGCTCATATAAAAGAGGAAATAAAAAGGGAAGAAGTTAAGAATACATATGACATCTCAAACAAAGAAGGCAAGAAGGAATAGAGCTACAAAAATAATTAAGATAAGAGATACGTAAACAGGTCCAATTTTTATGGTTACTATTTTTATTGTAATGGATATGGTCATAAGAAAATAGAATATCAAAAAAGGGCTAACAATTTCATGAATAAGGAGAAGGAAACTCATGTAGAGTCAAGCAGAAGCCACAACTTTTTTGCTCCTATATCAGGATTTAATAAAGAGGCCATAATATGCTACAAGTGCAACAACTTTGGATACATAGCTTGATACTGTAGAAGCATGTTTGATTTAGTCAAGAAGGACCATAGTTTCAAGGGTCCATTCATTAAGAAGAAAGCTCATACAGGTTCATGGTAGAAGAAATAACCTAAAAAATTTATGTTGGTACAAACAACTTTGCATGCAAGAAATGAAGAAAAACTATGGTTCGTTGATAATGGATATTCGAGGCACATGATAGGAGACAAGAATAAGTTCATAACCTTGAAGAAGATCCATGGTGGCATGATGAAATTTAGAGATAATACTACTACCAGAATTGTTGAAAAAGGTACACTAAATTTGGATAATGTTAGAACTAAAACTAAAAATATTTTGTATATAAAAGCTCTTAAGTATAATATTTTGAGTGTAAGTCAAATGTGTGATCAGGGGCACACACTAAAGTTTTATTCAAAAGATTGTGAAATTAGGAAAAAAGATCCATATGTGTTGGTTGTAGATGCTCAGAGAATAGGCAATAATTTATATATGTTATCAGACATCAAAGGTCAAAGATGTTAGTTGAGTCAGATTGAAAAAAGTTGGCTATGGCACAAGAGAATGGGACACATAAATTTTGACATTCTTGTCAACATCAACAAGAAACAAGCAGTCATAAATTTTTCAAAGATTAAAAAGCCATCCAACACGCTTTGTGAACCTTGTCAGCATGGGAAGCAAGCCAGAAGGCAATTCAAAATAATAGAGTACTCAACCACATTGATTTGTGTCGACCTATGAGAACTCAAAGTACTCAAGGTGAGCAATATTTCATGTTGTTTATTGATGATTTTTAACGTATGACTTGGATAATGATTAAAAAAAAATCAAAAGCTTTCAAATATTTTAAAACATTCAAAGCATTAGTTGAAAATGAAACTAGTTTGAAGATTAAGTGTCTAAGATCAGATTGAGGAGGATAATTCATGTCAAATCAATTTATTGAGTTTTGTGAAGACCATGGAATAAAGAGATATTATTCAGCAGCCAGAACTCCATAACAAAATGGAGTACTTGAATGAAGAAACAAAATAGTTCAAGAGATAGTGAGGACAATGCTAAATGAATCCAAGATACCATATAAATATTGGAGAGAGGTAGTTGCTACAACAGTTCATATTCAAAATAGAGCATTATTGAGAATCAATGGTGACAAGACTTCTTATGATCTATGAAAAGATAAACCAACAACAGTTGATTATTTCAGAGTTTTTGGTAGCAAATGCTTCATAAAGAAAACTGATGAAAAACTAGGTACGTTTGAATCTAGAGCAGATGAAGGTATATTTCTTATTTATTCTTACAAAAGTAAAGATTATAAATGTTATAATAAAAGAACCAAGAAAATAATTGAAAGTGCAAGTGTCAGGATAGAAGAATAAGGAGCACAAAGAATTAGTGATCTAATAGACATTCCTGAAATCATTGAAGAGAAAGATTTTGAAGAATCAGATGAAGATGAGAAGAAGGAGAAAAAAGACACCAAAACCCCATCCAAATATGTCCAAAAAAATCATAATGAAAGTGACATCATCAAGGACATAAATGAAAGTGAGTTAATTTCTCATTGTCACCAAGATAAAGACAAAAGAGGAAAAGATGCATTTGCTTATGAAGGGTCACCATGTGACTTTTCAAATGCAAGGATACGAAGGGTCATGTAAGTTTGGTGCTATTTTCCATGAAGATTAAAGGGTCACAAAGGGTGAATGCCAAAGTTCATTTGGAAAGCTATAAATAAAGGCTTGAGAAGCCATTTGTGATATGCAAGAGAGTGCATGGTTTGTATTTGTTTTCAAAGAGATAAAATTAGGAGATATTGTAGAGTTCTATCATTTTTTGAGTAAGCAACATTGAGAGATAGTTGTGTTTTATACACAAGAGGGGTTGGTGCTCCTGTGGGTTGGTGCTCACAAATAGTTGTGTTGGTGCTCGACAAAGGGGTTGGTGCCCCTGTAAGTTGGTGCTTATGAACTTTGTAATTTAATTTGGTGCTCATTCATATACTTAAGATTATTCTCTATGGTTTTTCCCACTTTGGGTTTCCACGTAAAAATATGGTGTCTCTCTCTCTCTCGTGTGTGGTGCATGATATTGTTTCAGTTTTATTGCATATATTGAATGTGTGATTAAGTGGTCAAAGAAAATAAATTAGATTAATTAAAAGATATATAATACACTGATTCACCTCCCCCCCTCTCAGTATATTTCATGCTTAACATAATTTAGTATTAAGACTATATAGATGGGTGCTAAGTCCCACATATTTTGATTTTAGCATATTTTGTTTTTTAGTTATATTTTATTAAATTTAATTTATTTTTATTTGGTTTTTATTTAATTTAATTATAAAATAGTTAAATTTTATAAAATTATTTTTATATTAAATTATTTTTTTTTTCAAAATACAATTAATTTAATATCTTTGTAGCTGACTAAATAATTTTTCTAAGATAGAAACCTTCCACCAATTTTTTGTCAATAATATTTATTCATAAATGACATATAGCCAACATTTATATTACGCTTAACCAAATTCCCTTTAGCTTGGATAGTTGCTAAATGGAAACTCTAGATACAAGCATGGTGACTATGCAATTTTTATTTTTTCCTTGTTAACTATTGAACTATCCTTACATTACAAATTTATATGTAAACTCTACTTTAAATAATTTACAATATAAAGACAATGACCCTTTCCAAAAGAACTATTTACAATTAAATTAAGCAAGCTTGCATTGTAGATTTACATACAAATATATACATAAATAATTTATCAATACAAAAGCAATTCAAAGGCAAGGACTAGCGCTATGCGGTCCTTGTTTATTCTATATCAGTGATTTGAGTTTGTTTTCAAGGGAATAATATAATTTTTTCCCTTACTTTTGAGGTATAGTATATAAATGTTGATATATTAATAAATATTTATATATATTAAAATTGTGAGAACATTTAAGATTTCATAGGGTTTTATATTATTGTACACAAACTTTTTTTCCATAACAATCATTCAATGAGGTATAAAGAATATATATTACTTTTATTTGTTAATATTTTATATCATCAGTTAATTTTTATAACAGAGAAATGTTAATTTGTTTTTCTTTCATTATTTGATATCTTGTACATTGTTTATTAATGGCTAAAATAAAGAAAGTTAACTTTGTAATTATGTAGGGTTTAAGTGGTATCACATTATTCCTTAAATTTTTTATCCATGTTATGTTGTCTTAACTATTTATAACTAATTTTTGAAGGTTTGAGTTCTTATATATTTTGCGATATAATCAATTTTATCCCAAGAGATTATTATATATAGATTTTTATCATGTGATCAAAATTTGATCTTTGGAGTGTCAATACTTGAAATCAAAAACCCCATTCATAATTAAATATAAAATATATTCATATTTTATAAATTTTATATAACATTCACCACTTACCATAATCTAATATGTGAAAAACTCAAAACAAACATTTAGGGCTCATTTCATCTACATAGCCATTTGTTTAAACAACCAAGAATGACCTCCATTTTAGCATACACAAACCCTATGCTTACCTTCTTACCATAGTCTTTTTTGTTTAAATAACAAAAAATGGTTGTCATTTCATCATATTTCAATATTGACAGGGGACATCTATGCAAGTGAGGTTTGAGATTGATGTTTTTTCTCACTTGTTTTTAAATTGACCTTTCAAAGTACTCACACAATTGTACCTTGTGTTTGGAGAGAAGTAATAGTTTATGGTGTTTAGTTTATAACCGTGTGACCTAAATCTAAAATTGATTATGGGTTTGGGGATTTTGGATCACACTTAGACTTAGGGTGAATAACCATGTTGATGTAACCCGTAATAGGGGTGAGCAACATTCAAGTGTTACAGGGAAACACTAGGGGGAATGTGAAACCCCTTTATGCCTCATTGGTCATCAATTTGGGGAACATGATTCAAATACTCACCAATGGAAAAAATGACTGTGAAGCATTGACATATGTTCAACAACAAAAAAGACTAAACATTAATGTTGATGAATCATGGTCCATTTGTGCATACTTTCATTACCCCTGCATCGTAACTTATGAACAACTCATATCCACCCATTTACAGGGGTTAGGTGTAAGTGGAATTCATGGATAACTACAGGATAATGCCCTCCATGAAAATTTTAGTCCGGTATGCTTAAATAGGCTCCTTGAAACATGTACAACAATTGTTTTCAAGTGATGAATTGGCTCATAAGTCATAACTCTTAGGCCATTCTTGTGATTTCTAGTTATTCAATGTGACTTTCACTTCCAACCATGTTTACTTAAATTATAGTCAACTATTTTTGTAACCAACCATATTGATTTTGTATAGAGATGGTTAAAATTTATTATTAACAAGGTGCATCCAACTACTTATGTAGTATTCCATTAAGGGTTATGTGTTTTACTCGTTTCAATATTGTAGTTGGATTCAACTTAACACATGAGTATTGTTATGTATATCATTATATACCAATCAAAATCTCTAATGATATATTCCTAAATTGTCTATATCTTTTGACAAAATTGGGCAAAAATAGATTTTCAACTAAAACCCTACACTTCAATGTAAAATTTTGAAGCCCACTTTGCAAGTGGCATTCATGATTAAATTACAGAGTAATGCCCTCCATAATGAAATTACTTCAAAAATCTATGAATTTATCTAGGCCCTTAAATCAGTTTGAATCCCTTTTTGAAACTAATATTAATTTCACTTGTTCAAATTTATTTTTGGTCCTAATATAATTTAATCAACCTTTGTCATGTTTTTGTCTTGATGTTAATAAATTTAGCATCTTTACTAGTCTTGTTGTTCTTGTTTGATCTCATTTTTTTTGAGATGGATTTTGGCTTTTGATTGGAGCTTTAACTGATTTTGGAGCACGGTAGAAGGCCCAATCCCCAAAAGATAAAAATTCTAAAAACTAAGGCCACAAGACTAAGTTACAGAGCAACACCGTGATGAAAATAAAGTTAACCCATACTTCCTAAAAGAAACCCAACAACTAGAAAGAGCTACTCACCACTCAATCATACCAAGAAAACTGAGAGAAAAGAAGAAGAAATTATACAATGCCATAAAACACACCACTTATCCAACCTTTCAACCCCAAGTCATAAGTGTTCACTTTCCTCTACTGGAGAGCAAAGCTCCCATAGGCTATTGGGTGCCATCAACAAATGAATTCATAGCATCCAATTTCAATTTTTATACTTATGATTTTCACCCTTTTTTCTAGATTTACCATAATTTAGTGTAGCTTGCTTGGAAGGTTGTTTAATAACCGATAAAAAGGCTTTGGATGATAACTCCTCTTGTTCATCCTCCTCCAATGGTGTTCCAACCTCTTCAAGATATTCAACTTGCAAAGAGCCTTCTAGCACTGAAAGAACTTGAACCTAGGGAGATACTAACCCTTTAACACCCTCAGACATTTTCATGTTAATAGAAAACAATACCTCATGTTTATGGGCTTTTGAATCCATAATTTTGCTGCACTAAGGAAGTTGTAATCATACTTCTCATAGCCCCACTCCTCCCTATAATTACACATCAGTTCATGCATAGACTACCAACCCCATTTATCTAACTTCAATGCCTTTTCCACTTGCATAGACACCCTTCAACCTTGTATATATACCTCCTTACATTCCCTACACCTCCCTGGCCTTTTCATTTGCTAATAGACCCTTCAGGTGCTTCCCAAAAATCTTATCAAGCCATGTTGACCATATGGGATGGACAGTTAACCCAAGCCATGGCTTATGGGCTAAGTTGTATCCTAGGCCACACATTATTCCCTCCTAAGTTGTGGCCTAGGTTGTAGCTTGACCAATAAGCATTTTTTGGGGCCTTGTGAGATGCCCAATGACTAAAAATAGATAATTTTTGGCTTGTAGGAGATTGGGGGTGACCTATATGACTAAAAATCATTCCTTTTTCATGATCTCTCCACATCTAATTCACTCTCTGAGCTCATATCCCTTTTTAGATCTCACTTGATTCATTATTGGCATGATTGAGATTACATTGTGATAAGGGATTGTCTACTATTCTACAACTTGATTTGTTGATTCTCCTTTCTCTTCACAGTGCTCCTGAGAGTTGTTGATTGCTCCTAGCTTACACAAGCTTCATTGTACCTATTATTTTACTCTCTAAATTGGCTCTCTTTCAACTTGTAGCTTCTCCTTCACCTCATCCATTACTATTGCCTCCTAGTTTGGACTCGGCCCACATACAACTTGGTCTTCATCCTTCATTGCTTCTTAGATTGGATAATTGGTTGGTAGATCTTTGCACAATTACATTTTAGCTTGATATGAAAAAACTTTGCTATACAAAGTGAAATTTCCATTTGTTTGTAGTAGTATATTGGCTAGGTTTTCATCATTTTGCTAATTTAATTTGTTTCGAGCATTCTCTATGGTGGTTTTTGAAGATTTTGCATTTGTATGCATCTAAAACATCTTCCATTATTGAAAATGTCTCTCCTTTCACAATGTGCTTGTTTATGAAATGTTTCCCATTGCATGGTATAATCTTTAGTTACTCAAAACCTTTTATTCAGTTACACAAATAATCTCCCCTTTGCGAAACTAGAAATTTGCATCATTAGGAAGTGATAGTGTTGAAAATGAAGAACTAGCTTACGTTTAGATTAGGCATTCTCTTGAAACCTTTCTTGAAATCATATTTGATTTCTAAATGTCTTTCATTTAGCTAAAAAGTGCCTCTCTATTAATTGTATGCATTCTTTGATAATTCTCTCAACTTAACATTTCCATTTCCATCACTTGTATGAAAATAGGTTTCTTGTTTCAACTACTCACTTTACTGTGGTTATACCCATTAGAGATACATGTGTCCTTTGTGCACTTGATCATGATATTCCTAAACTATTTTATGATTCCATCTATATGTTGGTGCAATCCATTAAACCAAATAGCCTTTATAGATCTCAAGTAGCCTATAACATCCCTGAGCCTCTTTGCCTTCTAGGTGTTTGCTTAGTACCCTATGTATCCCCTTACCAAACCCTAATGGCTCCATTTGGATTCTTAGAGATACAAAATTTGATCTGATAAGAGGCCATGATAATATTTAGTGGCCACTAAATCCTTAGACCTATGAGAATAGCCCTAATCCACCAATGAATACACCAGGGTAGTTTTCAAGCCAAAAGTTGAGGAGCCCACTGAGACACGAAGGTTGTTTATAAGATCCCTATTAAGGAAACCAATGTTTCTTACCCATTTATTTGAAAAATATGAACCAACACCATATATATCTTTCTTTGGTCAAAATATGACTTTATGACCAACCTGGATGCACTTAAAACATCTACATGAAAGACCTTCATTATTGAAAAATTGGGTCCAAACCCCACGGGAGGATCTAATCTTTACTAAATGATGAAGAGGTTTGTAAAAATAAACCAACACACAAACCCTCACAAACTTATACTAAGTATACAAATATTGATCAATTTTAATAAACACACTAATTTGATTAACCAACTACTGTAAGAAACTTGGATCATGCATTACCAAAAGAAGATCGTACAGTCTTACCTAGATTAGAGAATTTCATAAAACTACATCTGAAGGATCAAAAAAGGGAGCCCAAGGGCACAAAAACACTCACTATCTTCCAAAAAACCATGGACCATTATTCCAAACAAAATGTTTCTCCTCTATAGAAGGAAAAAAGAACAAGAAGAAGCCATTTGGGAGACAAGAAAAAGAGACATAGCAATAGAGGGCTAAATAGACTTTGCCCATAAAGATAGCTCATCCCAGGAAGGGCATTTCCCCACACATTGGATAATAATGTATTTTCACCTTGTTTTCACATTAATGGTTGTTAGGAATATCCCTATAGACTATTGTATCCATAACATGATCTTGCCTTTTGCCATCAACCCTCCCCTTCGAGCATGAAACCTCAGTGTCCTACATAATTTTGGTCCTAAGAGACAAGGAACATATATCAATAATTTGGGGGGAGAGATTAGGATTTTCATGCATAATAATTTCTTCACATAATTTTTCACATATATGAAAAGGTTTTGATGCATTGTGACATTCTATAAGAACTTGAGGCTTAGAGGCAGCAACCCTAGTCGAAGTTGTTTTTGGCTTCCCCTAACCTTTCGCCTATAACTTCCTAGGTTGAATTTGTCAAACCTTGACCTGGATCAATTACCTTAGATCCTTTACATGAGAAAACCAACTCTAGTATTGCCATGTGCTGAGGCTTTTGCGTAAACCTTCCTCTTAACTTCTTATCGTGGATGCTACCAAAGTCCTTTCCCTAACCATCACTATAACTGCTTTCTCCATTCTCCTTTACTATTGTTGCTACTGTCATTGCTATTGTCATCATCATTTTTGCTAATAGCATTATCATTAAAGAGCATTCAAAATGTTGGGTCATTCTTTAACCATTTAATCTCATTTATTAGTGCCTACATAATAGTCATCTATTGTAATCCCTTTAAGCAAATTATCTAAACTAAAAATGTAACATCCCCATTGAGATCTACCTAAAATAACATGAATTTAAAAAAAACAAATTAACTAACATATTCCTCCATTATATTTCACCATAAGAATCTAATTAATGGTCCAGATAAAACACTCTAAGTATATTAATTGTAAAATAAGCATGTGACATCTATCCATCACTGATCTCTATCATCAGATGAAACACAACATAACTGAATGTAGAAAGTAATTATAGATTTTCAGCCATGGCTGATCCAAACATGCAACCACAATTGTTATGGTACAATAAGTAAATAATTACATCTCATTAGTTATAATTTTTTAATAATAATAAATATAATATAATGTACAAAATACAAGGCTCCATAGAGCAAGAGTTCTCGTACTCCAATATCTATGGTAATCTCAAGTGTCATCTCCAAAGAAGTATTATTGTGGGGAGGGAGAACATAATCCAAGCACTTTTCCACACCAACCACAAACCATCAATCCCCCACACAATCCCCCATCATGGAATGACCCTCCATTCATGGATTAGTAGATAGTGACGGTGTGAGAATCCAGAGAGACAAGTTAGTACCCATGTGTTGTATTATTTCTAAGAACATGAAGTATACCACAAATAAATTTGTTAGAATATGATATCACACAACTATGTAAATCATACATATGAAATGATAATGTCTAAATAATATTAATTTAACCAAAGTTTTCAATAGTTGTTGATCTCTAGGATCAGTCAAATTCATGCACACCACTTGATCGGATTACCCTCATCTAAAAATAATGATGATAGTAAACTAGTGAAGTTCATCTCACTACTTAGTACTAGTAATGCGAGATTTTGTCAATGGATTCATACACATTACTTCTTACTAGCATCAATAAAATATGCTAAACATAAGAATAATAAAAATGCATATATTTAGTCTGTAAAACATATGAATGAATTTCCACAATATTATTTATCACATAAATGATAATCAAACAAGTACAATTAATACCAACTGGGTATAATCTATGTTTACACTACATAATCTAATTTTTGTAAGTAGATTCAAATATATAGTACAACTAATAATATCACAATCCACCATTTTTATATACACACTACTCACTTTCAGATAGTCAATCATAATATTTTTAGAGAATCAGATAACTCATAAACCAAGTTATACCTCATATGAACATAATCTTTTATTTAAACAACTTATTACATTTCTAGGAAACTGTATTCATATGGTTGTAGTTTCATACCCTCGAAGTCCTTATGACTTATTTTAACCATCCATTTAGCTATAGGTATAAACTTATGACCCAATACACCTATATATGTGATATTTTTCATATGAATACTTAAATCCATGTATAGATATATTTTCTATATACGAGTACTTGTACATCATAATATGTACCATATATAAGAACTCAAATGATATATAAATACTATATCAACGTTCACTTATATTGTTTAATCAAGAACTCCATATGATTTCAATAATCATTATAACTTTTTTGTTCAAAAAATATATTGATGATCTTTTATAAGATAAGGGATTCAACAATGTAATATTCTTTCATGGTTTTTATCCCTAATTAAATATATTTTCATCCTTATATATTCAAAACATATATAACTATGTATTCCTTAATCATCTTAATACACATATAATGGATATATTATATTCAATTATAACGTCATCTCAATAGTTTACTTTAATACCACATCATGAAGATCATCTTAATACACTAAAGTAATAGTATATTGAATACTTTAATGTGTTATATGTTATACCTTAATCAATATATTTTTTTATATTTATTATATTAGTGTCATTATATAACATTATAACATTTTAGTATCACCATAGTTATACTAACAATAATAGCTACGATTTATAACATTTCATATCATTAGTCTTAGATTGAGCTTACTTAGTATTGAATATAGATTATATCACATGATCTTATGTCATCTGAGTATTGAATATAATATATTAGGATGTTGAGTAATAGAAGATGATGTGGAGAGGAAGAACATGATCTTCTTAAATATTTGGCGTTAAAACTATGACTTAGTTCTTATACTTATACCACAATATATTTAGTAATATAGTATAAGTTTTTTTTTTGGTATAAATTAAAATGCACTTGTCTATATGTGCATGTTTTGCAACCTAGTACTTATATTACTCTAGTGGCAATACAATATCTAATCACCATATCCAGGCAATATTATATAGGTTCCGATAAAATAATCAATGTAAATATATATATATATCAATGTACCAAGATCACAATGTATATGCTAGGTAGATCCATAAAGATGTTATCAATTAAGGTGGTTAATACATAAGCATTCACTTTATATGTGTATCTATGTATCTTTGTACATGTTATTCATGTATATTAGCTATATATTAAACCCGCTCTATTTAATATATATGTTATTTATGTCTTAAACCTACACTGTAGAAAATTAAACCTTATATTCTTAACATATATATTAAACCTATGTTATTTATGTATACGTTACTATATAACAAATAGATGTATAGTTCTTTTGCATGACTAATATATATTAAGTATATATCGCTCTAAGATATATTAGGAATGAAGCAACTCATATATATATATATATATATATATATATATATGAGTTGCTTCATTCCTAGTTTATCTTAGAGTAATATATATATATATATATATGATTAAATCAGTTCATTTCATTTCATCCCCTATCGTTTGAATTCAATATACTAGGCTATATTTCATAGATTGGATATTAGACAATAAAATTAATACCATGAGAGAAGGTATATATCGGTCAATTATACATCTCATGTGTGTAACATATTTTATATACATCATATTTTATAATTAGTGAATATGGTATAAATTGGATGGTATGAATCTACTTTACTATTGTGTGTAATGGTTAGTTGCATTTTAATATTTTTCATAGGCAAACCAATTAGATAGGATACCATATAGATTACACACCAATTAGAGCTTGAGTAGTATATTGATAAATAATATTCTTTTAAATCAAAAATGATAAATCAACCATTATTATTAAAATCTGAATTATAACAATCATAATGTAAATCCCACAATATTAATTCCACATAATCATTAAATTAAGCTATCACACAAATAACATACGTAAATAATTATCTAAATACAAATAACATCAAAAATGCACTAATGCTAACCATTCAAATATGCATATAATGAGTGTCATTAACGTGGTGTGTGCAAAGAATCTAGCCATTCCTCTATCATCCCCCAACACCTCCATCTACACCAGCTTCTCTGATTATTTTGTCCTTCCATGTCATGCTCTGAGGGATGAATCTTTGTTATGTCAAACTCACAAAAAGCAGGTAGTTAGTCCATAACATTGTGACATATATATCATAAAACACCATTGTAATAAAAAATCAACATGATCATAATGTAAGAATATACAATAAAACTAAACTCATAGCAATGCAATCATGTAATCGAAGCAATATACATATGTCCCATAATAACATATGACTTACAACTTAGTTAATAATAATCAAATCAACCAAAAAAATCTACAAATAAATAGGGAAATTTACTTAGTGAAGAATCAAGATGTAATATCCTTCCCCGTAAAGTTGGTCATCATCCTGATGACACTTATTCAAACATAACTTCTAAATTACAAATATTATTTAGTAAAAAAGTAACATAGTATGAAGCATCAAATCAAACAAATAAATATGAAAATCACCTGTATAACTCATCCTAGTCTTCTCAAGTAGCACTATCTTTAGAGTATTGGTCCCACAAGTCCTTGCACTATGACATCTCCCTATTATTCAAATAAATTTTGTGAACATCAATTACTCTGATTGGTTCTACCATGACCACCCTGGGATCCAAAACCTTACAAAGCATTTCAATCCAACACATGTGAAGGATTGACTATATACTTTTAAAGATAAGAAACATGGAAGATATTATTCAATAGAGTTAGGTATGGTGGCAATGCAAGCCTATACGCTACATGATTGACCCCTTCTAACACCATAAAGGGTCCCACATATATTGGTGATAATTTAATTGACTTGCAAAATTTAATCTTCAACCATGAGCACATGAAATAATCATAAAATTAAAATACAAATGGCTAGGGAGAGTTCTACAAAGCCTCCCAGCTCCTCTACACACCTCTCTAACTTAGAGAGTGTTTTTTCAATTAAAAGAAAAGTGTTTAGAGAACCTAAAAAGATTGATGTGTATAATTCAATACCATTTATACTCTGTATATCTCCTAATAATTATGACATGTAAATATTTCCACTTCTTCACGTAGCTCCTGACAAGTATGATGATGAATAGGAACTAAAAATTATACATTTCTAATGTATACAAAATTAATGAATAAATATTTCTCAGCATACATATGTAAGGCTATACGACTGAATTTGACAAGTCTCCCTTGCCAAATCTTAGATTTGACAAGCTCCCCTTATTGGATCCAAAATAAATAACTATCAAGTCAATGTGAGACTAACTAAGATCCACTCCCATCTCTTAATACTCACATTCCTAATTCACCACTCGTCCCTTATGTCTCCATGACCTAAAGATCTCTAAAATGTGCACATGATTCAATGAATCACAAATCCATACTAACATATCTTAGAGTGAAATGATATATGCTAAATAATTCAAGATGTATCAATATCCATCACAAGAAAAATCATACAAACATTCCATAATTGTATTAAGTTGTCATTAACCAAACATAACTCGTATCAAATTTCACAATTTAACCCAACTCTATTATATTCAAATTTAAGAGGAAATAATGTTAAAATTAATATAAAAAACAAAGACCAAGGATCACACCATCCTTATAACCTTATAAATGGAATAAGAGAGATAATACTTCTCAGCTTACTCATCTAGTTACACAAGTTATAAGCTTATCTCAACCCATTAGACTAATAAGATGTTTCGCACATCTTATTCCACACTTGTTCTAGGTAAAAGGTACATAAATGTCTCATAAAAAAGTATGTTTTAATAAATATGAGAATAATACCAATCTAATCAAGGGTGAATCAAAACATAATCATTATAATCAACTTATGAATCTTAATCTCGAACTAATATAAATTCAAGGTTCGCCACTTCACGTCGTCAAAGTTCACAAGTTTAAATAAAGTAGTACTAGAAAGTGTGCCTCTAAAATGACACAAGTGTAAAATAGGGAACTAACATATCAACAACAAAAAAATCTTAAATACCCTCACATGGTATGAAGAAAACACCACAACCCAAGTGTCCAAAATCACTGCACACTTACCAAACCTATAAGTGTAGTATCACAACATGTTTCCACAATCAGAAGAATTTTTTTTAACCACATAGATGCATCATTCCATTCCATTCCTACAAATTCTATAAAAAATAAGTAGAAGACACTATCCCATAAATCTAGGGAATATTATCAAAACAACATTTTAGAAACAAGTTTCTGATTAAGGGAACATCATGGAAATATGAATCCACTTAGTGGGCTTATAATGACGTCAAAGGAGGTTGAGAGAGTTACAACTCATCTCTATGCTATCTATGTGAGATGACACCTCTTCTCAATCCACATGAACATATGGGTTTGCCAATCCATGATCAAACTCCTAACACATACGAATCCTCAACAAAGATAATGACACTGCATTATAAGGAGAAGTCCCACCGCACTAGGTGGTGCCAATCTATAAGTAGTCTTTTAGGATTACCTCCCCTATTACTAATGTAAATAAAACACAAAACTCTATCTAAAATTCATATATTCTTAAGTGACAAGCATCCCATGATTTTTTAACACTCACGATACAAAACACAAGTGGTGGAAGTGACTTGATTACCAAGTAAGGATGTAATCATTCTCAAGGTGTTTGATCTAAGTGATTAAAAAATATTGTAGGAATATCTTGTTCATGACTCATGAACTATGCTATGCACTCACCTACCTAAACATTGTATACAACCATCACCATTGAGACACTCGATAAACCAACCCTTTAACAACTCTAAGAGGGTACGAGTACTCCTAAGTGTACACACTCAATGTACCACACAACATTTCATGTTTAAATAAAAAAATTATGCAATCAAATATCAATCCTTGTCACTTCATAAAATAGGTCATATATGGTTATGCCTTATCCTTTCTATAATTCCCTTATGTTATCCTAATGTTCCACACATCAAATGATTCAGTTAAATAGGTTCTTAGGTAAATCAGACCTAAGATCTTTAATAGAGGCTTGTTGATTTTTAGTGTAACTAATATAAAAAAAAATCAATACCTACCTAGCAAAGGAGGAGGAAAGACCTTGCTCAAAGAGTCAAAATACATAATAGACTCATATGAGATTAAATTATTTTATCAAATGTAGAATTTATCCACATAGGTAAATATAATTTACAAGAATCATAGATGTGTATTACCTATAATAGTCATCAAACTATATATGATGATATATTAAAGCTCATAACTCCAATCATAGTGTAGCATGATTCTGCACTGAGGCACTACAAATCCAAAATACACTTCAATTAACTAGTACAATACTACATGTCACTAGGTTTTTCATACATGGGTACAACATGTCCTATGCAATGATGTAACAATCAACATGAAGGGAAAAATTTAAATTTTAAGGGAATGTATTATTCAAGTCAAACAACATCAACATGTGTTATTATAATTTTGATTAATAAGGCTTCTAGTGAAAATTAGTACATCTACTACCCTGTTGTTACACTTTAAATTCTATTAAATTCTTCATGAAAGAGTAATCTAGTGACATATGTATTCAAATAAAATACAGTATCACTTATGTAGATATCAAATAAAATACTACTTTAGTGACCTTAGAGTAGTTTTGACTCTTGAAATACTTCTTCATATCAGTCAAACATGCTTCAGCTCAAAGACCCTAAAATAGTTCCATCAAACTTAGGTGGACTCACCTTTTTCATATCTCTAGCCAACTTCATAGGTACCTATCCTCTCACATCCTAAAGGTTTTCTTGCTCAGTGGGATCCTCTTTAGGTTCATCTTGGTGTTCTTTCTCTTCATGGCCATGAACTTTCTATTCCAGGGTTGAAATTTGGTCCCTGATTTCAATCATGGTTGCAAAAATCTAATCCAAATTTGTTGTTTGTTCAACATCAAATCAATTAGGATAAAATGGAGGGTTATCATTAACATTTGAAGGACCCTCTATGGATACTCTAAATTTCACCATTATCATTTTTGGTAAATAAAAGGATACAAAAATGTTAGTGGAATCATTAAATCCTAGAGTTTGAGCCTCAACTTTGATACCACATGTAACATCCCCACTGGGATCTACCTAGAATAACTTTATTTAAAAAAAATTAACCAACATATTCCTTCATTATATTTCACCAAGAGAATATAATTAATGATCCAAATAAAACACTCTAAGTCTATTATTTATAAAATAATCATGTTATCTATCTGTCAATGGATGAAACACAACATAACTAAATATAGAAAGTAATTACAGATTTTTAGCCATGGCTGGTGTAAACATGCAATGACTATTGTCATGATACAATAAGTAAATAATTACATCTCATTAAGTATAATGTTTTAATAATAATAAATACAATACAATGTATAAAATACAAGGCTCCATGGAGTAAGCGTTCCCAAACTCCAGTATTTATGGTAATCTCAAGTGTCATCTCCAAAGAAGTACTATTATGAGAAGGGAGAGCATCATCTGAGTGTTTTTCTACACCAACCATAGAACATTGATTCTTTATAAAATATTTCATCAGAGAATTACTCTCCCTTCATGAATAAGTAGATAGTCACAGTGTAGAAATCTAGAGAGATAAATTAATACCTGTGTGTTTTATAATTTCTGAGAACATGAAGTGTACCACAAAGAAATTCATTCTAATATGATATTGCACAACCATGTAAATCATACATATAAAATGAAAATATCTAACTAACATTACTTTGGACAAAGTTTTTAATAATTATTGATCTTTAGAATCAATCAAATCCATACGCACCACTTGATCGGATTACCCTCATCTAACAATGGTGATGCTAGCAAGCTAGTGAAGTTCGTCTCACTACTTAGTACCAACAATACGAGATTTGGTCAGTAGATTCATACAGAGTACTTCCTACTAGCATGCATAAAACATGTTAAACAAAATAACAATCAAAATACATACATTTAGTTCGTCAAATGTATGAATGAATATCTACAATATTATTTATCACATAAAGAATAAGTAAACAAGTAAAATTAATACCCACCAGGTAAATCTATGTTTAAATTGCATAATCTAATTTTTGTAAGTATATTCAAATATATAGTATAAACAATAATATCATAATCCACCATTTTTATGTATACACTATTCACTTTCAAACAACTAGTTATAATATTTTTAGAGAATCAGATAACTCATAAATCAAGTTATACCTCATATGAACATAATATTTCATTTAAATAACTTATTACATTTTTAGGAGATGGTATTCATATGGTTATAGTTTCTTGTCTCTCATAATATTTATGACTTATTTTAACCATCCATTTAGCTATATGTATAGGCATATGACCCAATACACCTATATATGTGATATTTTTGTATGAATACTTAATTCCATATATAGATATATGAGTACTTGTGCATCATAATATGTATGGTATATAAGTACTCAAATGATATATAAATACTATATCAATGGTCATTTATATTCCTTAATCAAGAACTCCATATGATTTCAACAATCATTATAACTTTCCTATTCATAATAAATATTGACAATCTTTTATAAGATAAGGGATTCATCAACGTAATAATATTTCATATATTTATCCCTAGCTAAATAGATTTTCATCATGATATATTCAAAATATATATAAATTTGTATTCCTTAATCATGTTAATACATATATAACATATAAATTATATTTGGTTATAACAGCATATCAATAGTTCAATTTAATATCACATCATGAAGATCATCCTAATACACTAAAGTAATAGTTTATTAAATAATGATACTTTAATACGTTATATGTGCTGAGGTGTGGTGTTCACATTGTTAATGTATAACATAATTATTGTTTAATAAATAATAATACATTAATAGGTTTGTGATATATTATGGGGTTAACTTTATAGGTGGGTGTTTACTTGAATATATTTTTGGTAACAACATATTTATATATAGTGGGTTTATTAGTTTGAGGGAGATTCAGGTGAGATATTGGTAGAGATATGATCTCCCTAATTATAGGAATGACTTTTATAAATATTTTTATTTCTCATATGGTTTTAGTATAGCAAAAATAATACAGTATGAAACAATATTATTGTGAATAATTATTTTGTTCGGCTCTTTCTCTGTGCACACTCTGATTTATACCAATATCTAATATCAAAGCAGTGTTCATTTGGACCTGTGATGAAAAATTAAATAAATTGGAAGGGCAATTAATTCATTTTATATTATCCCAACCTATGTTCTCATTTTATTATTTTAGAACATGTGTTGCATACAATAGTTTGTTGAAGGCATTTTGTACTTTAGTGATTGGACAAAGGAGCTAATAAAATCAATATTGCTCAACATACAGTGTATAGATCTAGCTTGAAAATAGAAAGAATAATTTTCAGATTTGTGTGTATGAAGGAGACCACCAAAAGCATTTGTTCCTTGTTTGTGGTCAATGATTGCAATCCAAGTGCTTCATATTCATGTGTATGATCTCACTATTTCACCTACTAGCCAAGGTGTTAGTATCTTGGCTCATACACCTACCAACCAAGGCATTTTTGTTCACTAGTTTTATTTCCATACTTCCAAAACCATTTCATGTTAGCAAGTTTCCAAATTATTCTATCAGTTCTACGACTAATTCAACATATTTTTAGATCTCCATTTAATTTGACACAATGACCTTGCATAATTCAATGAGCTTATAAAAAATTGAAGTTGTATTGTGTCGCCAGTGTAGTCATCCACAACAGTAATCTGTGCCATGCAATAATCTTGTCAAATTTACATATGGTGTTCAAATACGGGTCAGCCAACAGTTTGCAAAGAGAAGTCTGTTTGAAGATAAATAAAATTTAAATATAGCTTAATTCCATTTTTAATATTTTTTTTATTTTTTAAGTTTATTTATTAGAATTAAAATTAAGTCAATTAGGTTTGAGTCATTTTTATTTAGGTTTAGTTTTTAATCCTTAGTTGTGTCCAATAGTTAAAAGCTATGTTTACTTATTTTAAAGTTTATTTTTTATTGATGGTCATAATTTTGGTGTATTATTTTTAGGTTTAATCAATTTTTTTTGTCATTTGACTATTGTCTTGTCAATATTTTAAATAGGTTCTAGGTTAAATAATTGTTAGAATATCAAAGTCTTTTTTTAGGCTATTATCAAAATGTCATTTATTCAAAAATGTCTGTAAAAGTCATTATCATAAAAAAAATTCAAGTTGGAAAATTAAACATGTCCATATGTTAAAAAATTCAAAGTCATTTAAGCTCAGAGTCATTGTCAAAAATTGTAAAAAAAAAAAAAATACCTCATGGATGCATTTTTGTTTGTACGTAACATTCAAATTGTGGGGAGTCTTATCATCAACAACATGAGTTTCATTGAGATAACAGTTGAGTAATTATAGAACGTACTAGAGGATGGAGGAAATGAAGGCTAGAGGTTCCAAAGGCTCTTGTAAGTCACCAACGATGGGGCCTAGATGATTTAGTGACTTTTGTGTTTGTGTGTGTTTTAATAAGAATATAAGGGCATTCTTGTTCAAATGTGTGGTGTAGTTTTTCATTTTTTTAGTGTGGTGTGCTCTATGCCAAACTGGCTAATGCTAAGGACATTTCCTCAGTGGCAATAGAAATTGTCTATGCTATTTTTATTTGAGTGGCAATAAACATTAAAAGAGGTTGCATAAGATGACAATGATGATTTATTCCTCATAATATTTCATTTTATTAGTAGTGTGTGTTTTCATTCCCTTACTTATTTAGAAATCCTCAAATATTTAGTAAAAAAGGAGAGTTTAAATATAATGAAATGTAGTAAATAGTTGTATAAGAGGGCATCTAACTGCAAAAATCCTCTGACTACGAAGATCCTTTGAATGACTTACTTTTTTATGGAAATTATTGACCAGTGACACGTCCATTGTGGTCATATGGATTAAATGTGAGTGTGTTCCTTTGCATAGTAGTGGTCATGTGCAACAAGATCTATATATCAAGATTCAAACAATAATATTTAGACCTAAAAGTATGTGTTGGCATATGATTCTATTTAGGCTAGTTCTTGAAGATGTATATTCTCCCCGTACCCACATTAAGGGCGTGTAGACCAAGATTAATAATATTCACAAAGGGGTGATTGTTGAGGTGCGGTGTTCACATTATTAATGTATAATGTAATTATTATTTAATAAATAATAATACGTTAATAGGTTTGTGATATATTACGGGGTTAATTTTATAGGTTGTTAGTTACTCAAATATATTGTTGGTAACAATATATTCATATATAGTGGGCTTGTTAGTTTGAGGAAGATTCAAGTGAGATATTGGTGGAGATATGATCTCTCCAATTATAGGAATGACTTTCCTATATATTTGTATTTCTCATATGGTTTTAATAGAGCATAAATAATATAGTGTGAGACAATATTATTGTGAATAATTATTTTGTTCAGAACTTTCTCTGTGCAGATTATGATTTATACCAATAATATGTTATGCCTTAATTACTATATTTTTATGATCAATATTTTATTAGTATCATTATATAACATTATAACATTCTAGTATCACCATAGTTATACTAATAATAATAGCAACAATTTATAACGTAACATATTATTATTCTTAGATTGAGCTTACTTAGTATTGAATATAGATTATATAACGTGATCTTATGCCTTCTGAGTATTGAATATAAGATATCAGTATGTTGAGTAATATAATATGACTTAGAGAGGAAGATCATGATCTTAAATATTCAGCATTAGAACTATGACTTAGTTCTAATACTTATACCACAATATATTTAGTAATACATTATAAGTATTTTTATGGCATAAATTGAAATGCTCTTGTCTATATGCGCATGTTTTGCAACCTAGTAATTATATTATTCTAGTGGAAATATAATATCTAATTGCCATATACAAGCAACATTATATAGCTTCCAATAAAATAATCAATGTAAATATATATATCAGCATACCGGGATCACAATGTATATGCTAGGTAGATCCATAAAGATGTTATCAATTAAGGTGGTTAATACATAAGTAGTCACTCTATATATGTATCTTTGTATATGTTATTCATGTATATCAACTATATATTATACCTAGTATGTTTAATATATACACTATTTATGTCTTAAACCTACTCTATAAAATATTAAACCTTCTTTGTTTAATATATATATTAAACCCATGTTATTTATGTATACGTATATCAAATAGTTGTATACTTATTTTACATAACTACTATATATTAAGTATATATCGCTCTAAGATATATTAGGAATGAAGCAACTCATATATATATATATATATATATATATATATATATATATATATATATATGATTAAATCGATTTGTTGTATTTCATCCCCTATCATTTGAATTCAATATACTAGGCTATATTTCATAGATCAGATATTAGATAATAAAATTAATACCATGAGAGAAGGTATATATCAATGAATATATATAGCTCATGCATGTAATTTGTTTTATATACAACGTATTATGTAATCAATGAATATGGTATATATTGGATGGTATGAATATACTTCATTAGTGTGTGTAATGGTTTGTTGTATTTATTATAATTCATAGGCAAACCAGTTAAATCAGATACCACATAGATTACACACCAATTAGAGCTCAATTAGTCTATTGATCTATTGATTACAAAAAATTATATTTTGATTACACAAAAAATTCATATATATACTATTCATATGTCGATTTCATATAATAGTAAACATGTTGTCAATATCATGTTTTTCTCATAATTTGGAATAAACAAATGCATCAGTCCACTCATATATATATATATATAATCTCATATTCATGGAATAAAAGGGCATTGTGCATAGATATATGCTCATAGTTTTTCTTTAACATGTAACTTCTATTTAGTCACATTCTAAACAATTTAATATTTAATTAGTAGCATTCACATAGATTGTTATGCATTTTATCCACTGAATAAAGATGTTTATGTAGTTGTACATCGACTTGGTATAATATTCATATAACCTATTCAAACTATTTCATCAGTTAACTAAGGTTCACCTACCTATTCACTTTTTTTAAGATTTCAACAAAGCACCTAGCACAGAATATTCATTCATATTTGACTATCGCAGTTCTATATAGACAATACACAAATTCACCATACTTATACAGTTATATATTCTTCACAATTCACATAGAAATTCATACAAAATTTTAATACATCACCTACCTTCCTTCGCCCTATTGTTCCATCCCTTCTCCAAGTCACTATGTTCCTCTTCACGTTGCCCCCCTCCAATTAGTGCCCTTCTCCCTCCTTTAAAGCTTCACACTCCTTTTTTTTAATGACTTTTATCTTTTTTTTTCCCCTACTTTTTTCTAATACTTATAATTCGCTAAGCTTTCTTTCCTTTTTTTAATTATGAATATCCTTCCCTTTAAAGCATACCTTTTTTTTCCTAAAATTCCACAATCTTTATTTAATTTGCTTTATGTCATAATTATAATACAATATCATTAATTTATTTATTGTATTTGTTTTTATATTTTTGAAATAACTTAATTATAATATGTCTTAATATAAATAAATAATCATAATGACTTGACTAATATAAGTCAATAATATTCTTTTAAATAAAAAATGGTAAATCACCCATTATTATTCAAATCTGAATTATAACAACCATAACACAAATCCCACAATATTAATTCCACATAATCATTAAACTAAGCTACCACACAACTAACCATGTGTAAATAATTATCTAAATGCAAACAACATCAAAAATACACTAACATTAACCATTCAACTATGCATATAATGAGTGTCATTAATGCGGTATGTGTAAGGGTTATGGCCATTAATTTGTCATCCCCTGACAACTTCATCTATGCCACACTCTCCAATGATACTCTCCCTCTATCATGCTCTCCTGCATCAAACTCATAACAAGCAAGTAATTAATCCATAGCATCGTAACATATATATCATAAAATATTGTTGTAATAACAAATCAATATGATCATAATGTAACAATATACCATATAGCTAAACTCATAGCAATGCAATCATGTAATCGAAGCAACATATATCTGTCACAACATATGACTTAAAACTTAGTTAATAATAATCAAATCGACCATAAAAATCCATGGATAATCAGGTAAATTTACTTAGCGAGGAATCAAGATGTAACATAAAAATATGTAGCCAATCCTAGTAGAATATTTTGTCATATTATTAAGTTTTGACAATAGTTTTCCTATATATATGTTATCAAAAATGAAAAATAAAATAATTTATTTTTTGTATAGTGACTAAAACTAAATGACGTGACTATTTTTATGGGGAAATTCAATATTTTTTTAATATTAAAAAAATCATCCTCTAATTATTTCTAATGTTAAAAATGCATACAACTAGAAGTGGGCCTTAGAATTAATAGTGATGCATTTGAAAGGGGGCAGACACATTAAATATTTTTAGTAACACATTATGCACATTCATAACACTAAATGGCTTAGGCAAGGGTTTAGTTTGATACATTAGGGGTATGTGTGTACTTTCTTCAATCTTGGGCAATGCTTTCATAAATTTTGATGGCTTTATGGGATTTGACAATATTTTATTCCTCTAAAACAAACGCCCTTGTTGAGATGAGTTGTTGTTATGTTTGGATGGACTTGTTTGGCCTTTGGACATTATCCATGACATTTCCAACGTGATTATGTATTCCTCTATCGATATCTTCATATCTTTTATCTGGTGATGCTCTAAACAAAGTGCATAAGGATGATATAATTTATAATAATTCTCCAATATTGATGGGAATTATAGTCTTCGTTGTATTTTCTTATCGTATAAAAAATAATCATTGTAGACTTGTAGTCCTCAAGGTATTAGCAAAATTAGAGATGTTGGAGATGTCCCTAAAAATCTATGCATTCCTAAAACAAGGTACTAAATCAAAGTGTGATACTTGATTATGAATTCAAATGAAAGTTTGGTATTCACTTGTGATTAAATGAATTTAAATTCATCAATTTTATATTTTTTCCTATAAAATTATAATTATTAATTCATATTATGATTATAAGAGGGGTTAGTTCATTGTTAGCTCATTCAAAATAAATAATTAATGAACAAGACACCTCAGTCATAATCCCTCAGATTGGGCAAGACTAAGAAGCAAAGAACAAATTAAACACACAATCAAAATGATTATACCTTCCTCATAGACATTTCTACCAAGCCTAATTTAGGGATGTTTGTGCCTAGATTGTAGATCTAAGAGTCTTCAATAATGTCACTAATGCATTTTGGAAGCATCTCCCCTTATCTATAATTGGTTTTGCTTGATCAATTTAAGGAAATTTTTGAAGCTCTTTCTATACTTTTGCATAGTAAGTCTACACAAAAATCTTGTTATGCCTAGAGAAGTCAACCTCTATTTATAACCTTATCAGATTGATTATAGTCATTGGATAAAAAATGAGATGTGTGGTTATAATCCAATTCAATTTTGATTGATTAATGTCATAAATATTTTGGAAAGAGTTTGCGTTAATAAGGCATGTCTCCCAAATTCTAAATTTATGTTTATAATTCTTGAATTCATGATAGTGCTTACCAAATTTTTGAATGAGGTCATGACTATGTCATAAATCATGATATTTTTTGAATTTAGATTTTAAAAATTAGAAAGTTAGCCAATTTTTATAGATTTTTTACTTAGCCATTTGGTTTGATTTGATTAGCTAGGTAATCCAAATTAGTTTTTATGTCATATATGCAATATTAAGAGTTAAATAATTGCTCTATTTAATTGGTCAAAATGTCACTTAAAGAACTAAATTTAGCTCATAGTGAATTAGATCAAGTTGACAATTGGTTATAGTACATTACCCCAAAAAAGGATGCCCCAATGTGTTTTGAGTATGCATGTCAAGTGTGCAGGCAAATGTGGGTGTTTTAGTGATTTGTGTGTTATTAAAAGAAATTGATTCTGATTGTAATTTTGGCATGAAAGTGATGAGAATTGAGTGTTTACATTTTACTCCTATTTGAGAAGGCATTGTGAGACACAACTGAATAAATGAATTTTAAAATAATAAAAATATCATTTTTAAAATGAATTAGTAAATATTGAAAATGATGCAATTCATTTTTTGTTGATTCTTGTTCAATATTATGAAACTAAATTCACAATGATGCCCCAATTGTTATTTGAGATGCCCATGATGCCCTTGTTTCTATAATTTTTTCACTTTTCTAAATTCAGAAGAAATAAAAAACTAAGATTAAATGGTCAGGGGTTTGTACGTACCCGGATGAAGTTGCGCACCGTATCCAGATGATTGAAGGAGCTCCTCTTTCGCTATGGAGGATGACCCTTGTAGAGAGAAAGAGACTAAAACAAGAAAAATGTTAAATAGGTATAAGGTGGACTACCAAGCAAAGCTTGGTCCCATAAGTGCAAAGACTTCCTTAAGGATGATAGTCCACTTGATAAAAAGAATGTCAGATAAAGATAAATAATGAAAGACTAAGAAAAATTAATAGAGACAATGCATACCTATATTTTGTTATCGGTCTTCCACAGTCACCGACGTCGGTATTTATACTGGCATCGGTTGGTCAAGTTGCCAACGTCATTTACTCTGCCGACGTCGGTAGGGGAAATGGTCGATGTCAGTCAGGGCAATGGCCTTGGGTGAGTTTTGGACAGGGTTGTAGTTGATAGAGGGGTCTGGAAGGTTTGTTTGGGTCTGGAGGTCCGTGCAAGATTGCAAGGAAGCCAATAGAGTCTTAAGAGGGACAAGGGGTAGAGGACAGGTTGTCAAAAGGAGTAAGGATATGGGGAAGGCCTCTCAGCCTCTCTAGGAAGAAAGTCAAGTCTTGGTCTGGTCTACAGCACTTAGAAGTAGCAAATGGAGACAGATTACCAAAGCATTCTCAAATACTAAACTGAAATAAAAGAAGAATACTTAGCTCTTAGTTGTTGGAGTGTAGAAGACTTATTGCTGATGCAGCTGATGTAGAAGACTTCCTACAATGTTTTTAACCCAAAGTCTGGAGCTATTTTTACAGAGTGCCTATAGCCTGTGATGCTTGGTGTGCGTCTAGGAGAGAGAGAGAGAGAGAGGTCAAATTTTGGGTGCAAGAGAATTCGCATTCAGGTCTGTGATTCATTTTTCGTTTGGCCTGCAAGTTGGTTTTAAGCAACCGACATCGACGATCCCGTCGGCGTCAACCAACGGGTAACCGACGTTGGCGTCTAGAAGATGGGTAAAAAAGCTATTTTTAGCCTTTTGCCCATTCCTCCATTTGTCAAGTTTAGTGGTCATGGTTAAATGGTCGAAGGCGGGTTTAATAGGCATGAGGATTAATGGGAGAGTTGGAATGATTAGTCATACGGTGATAAATGAGGGTATCCAAGGGTAAGGAATCCAAGGGTGGTGTGTCAAGGGTGGTGTTATTAATTTAAAATAGGTAATTTATTTTAAATTAATAAGTGTGTGGGTTAGGAATGTTTAGAAGTGGACCAAGGGGACCAAGGGGGAGTCGACCAAGGAGTAGACATAATTTTGGTGTCTATATTTGCCCCTTTTTGTCTTGTTGGTTATTCTGACGAACTGCAAGACAAAAATAGGAGTAAGTTGCCCCAGGTATGGGATAAAGTCATTTTTTTTATCTTGTTGGTTGTTCTGATGAACTGTAAGACAAAAATAAGAGTTGGTTGCCCCAGGTATGGGATAAGGTCATTTTTGTCCTGTTGATTGTTCTGACGAATTGCAAGACAAAAATGGATGTTGGCTACCCCAGATGTGGGATGAGGTATTCCCCCCTCAAAGCGAGAGTCGAGGGAAGATACCCTGATATCGAGTGCTGATTTGATAGATAGTGGATGAGATATGGTGAAGTTTGAGTGTGAACGCTGTAAAAGTTGAGATTGCGCGTAGACCACTTCACGTGATAAGTAGGTCAAATTGTCGCAGTCAAGGTCGAGGAATGCCAAAATTGAAATAACTAGTCCCCAGCATTTAGTCGTAGCTGATTGGGTTATTTGATCTAAGTTGTAGCTCTAATTGGTCATCGTGTTCCAAGTATCCTGGGCCTAAGAAGTACTCCTGGAAAACACAAAAATGTCACAAGTAGTGGGGATCAACTTGCTCGTGATCCAATACTTATGAGGGTCATAATGTGATGTGCAGACAATTTTGCTAACCATTCATGAGGTAGCATATATGTAATCAAAACAACTAAGGCAAAGTTGTCTCGAAAATGGTCGTGGTCTGAGGATATAGTCGTGATCTCCAAGGTTGTTGGTCGAGTCGAGTCGAGATAGTTGGTCCATTAGATGGACGAATGAAGGAATGGCTGAGCTAACCTTAGAAGACCCCATGTCAACTGAGTGTTGCCTACATAGCCCCTGTTTGAAGGGCCTCAGGCCAATGTAGTTCTCCCTAAAAGGGAGGAAGAGGGTCGGTTATGGATGGGGTTGGACTAGGTTAAGTCATGGTTAAAGGTTAAATGGTTTGTCCATCGAGCAGACGAACAAATGGATGTAGCCGAGCTAACCCCAAAAGATGTCATGGCATCCGAGTGCTGCCTACATAGCCCCTGTTTGAAGGGCCTTAGACCAATGTAGTTCAGGCTGGTTGATAGGTTGGTTTGGTCATGTTAAAAATGATGAGGTTATGATGATGTTACAGCCTTTTCCATATTATGTGATGGTGTATTATGTAACATTGGCTATGTGGTCCTTCATCCCTAGCAATTTTCCATATTAGTGATGGATGTATGCTAAAAATGAAATGAGTATTTTTTACTTCAGCAAGTAAAGGTTTATGCTTGGCATAAATTGTGTGGTCGATAGTTTCCATGTGTATTATTTTCCATAAAAACTATGTGAAATGGACTATGTCATGTTAGTGGTCTGAAAATGTTTGGTTTGGTTTGGGTTTGGAAATGATTTGGTTGAATGTGACCAAGGTGTAAGAAGTAAAAGGCGCGTTGCTCTTTCATTGACAAGGACCATAATGATAGCATAGGTAGGGGGTTTTTAGAAACAAAATCCCCGTTCATGCATTACATCGTTGACCATTGTTTGTGTTAGAGAAGTAATCGAATCACTTTGACATTAAAATGAGCTCGAAAACCCCTTGAGTAGGTGATGTGATATGTTAGGATAGGGTAACTTTTTAGTAGGGATAACTTTGCCCTTTTTTATAGGAGACCCTGAGAATGACTATAAGTCAAGTCCATGACCTTTTTTTCTCTTTTTTTTTTTTGGTAAACTGATCAATGCGGGAAGTCTACGTGGGGATGTTGTTTTTGTTTTATGGTCATGTTGTGAAGTTGATCGATGCGGGAAGCTTCTAAGAGAGTGTTGTTTGTAGTAAGATTTTTAGGCATAGCCATCCTTCGAGGGAGTGGTCTATATATTTGCTTTATATGTTTTTGAGGGCTTTGAATAGCTATCCTTCAAGGGAGCATTCTATTAGCTACAACAATGATGATGCAGTTGTCCTTTGAGGGAGCACTCTGCATTTAGAGTTTTATGACCTTTATATGTTAGGCATCCCATTTTTATATGTTTTGTTGACTGAATTCTTAGCCATGGACGAGCCTCTAGAGGTTTGGAGGGTTCCCTTTTATTAGGACAAAGCATCCATACTTTATAAAAGGCTTACATAGTGTTGGTTTAGGGGAACAGGGTTGAAAGGAATGAGGATTAAAATGATAGGGATTGCTCAAGGGACGAGCTCAAGTTAAATATCAAGTGAATGAGTACTTGATTAATAGTAGAATGGTCGTAGATGTAAGGCATTAAGAGGCTCAAGTTCTGGCTGGCCTTCAAGAGAAGACAGATGATAAGTCCCTGATCCATACTTGTGCGTTATGATATAAGGTCTGAGCCAATTAAGAGCAAACTTGCCTCGTTTACTTCTTTCCATGTTGGTTGATGTTGGACATGAAGTTGGTTGATATGTTGTTGGCATGGGATAAGGAGGCTATCGAGACCTCGTTTGTGGAAAGGACCCCCTAGCATAGTGTAGCGAGTGGTACTCTTGATAAAAGCTCACCGTCTATTTCCAGAGAGGTTAGGAGGGATGATAAAATATGTCAAGTAGTCAAAATGTCATGTAGACTAGAGAGGTTAGGAAGAATTTCTCCCATTCACTTTTGTGACAGGGACGATGTTTGACACCCATTGCAGATAATCAATGGGTTGGATAAATGAGAGGGAGAGACTTGGATGCTCCTCTTTGTTAAGGAGTGCAATGCGAGGATGAATAGACTTAGTTTAAGAGGGTGAGGTCCTGATCTTCCAGGTTGTAGTTTGGAATCTCAGAATTAGGGACGGTGATGGAGGCAATGGTTGGTAATGTTTTGATTAAAGAAGCTAGTGGTTGGGGGTCTTCAAGTTGGACCTCCATTGTCTATAAAGCTTTGATTAAAGATTGGTGATGTTGTGGAGAGCTTTGAATGAGGTCATATAAAGATGTCTTCATATGGGTTTGGTGAAATTGTTTCACCATGGGGTCATGAAGTGGCTGCAAAGATGTTGGATGGGATGTGCCCAAGATTGAAATCTTGGCTTCTGGTGGTTGAGGAGACTTAACGAATGGATATGTTTGGGGGAGAGAAACCTTCTCTTTCCATTTATCCTTCATGATTTGTGACCTGTTGGCCACATTGATGGTGTTGATTTCGAATAATGGAGTTGAAGGTGGTAAAGGGACCATAGTCCTGTATGGGGATCCCGATTTAGGTGATGAGGTTTGAGAGGCATGTGATGGTGTCGATGGTTTGTTGAAAAAGTGGTCAAGAGGATCCTTAATGAAAGAGGTGTCCTTTTTCAGGTGTTGATGAATGACATCTTTAAGAGCACAGCAACGCTCATTGTCATGTCCAGGTGTGCGATGATACGCATAAAATTTAGTGTCATCAAACCAAGATGTTTTGATCTGAGAGTTGATGAGTGTGAAGGTGAAGAGAGTTGGGAGACATTAGGCGGTGTTGGAGATTTGTTGACAGTATCCTCAACAAGAGGGGTGTCTTTTTCCAAGTATTGGTGAATGACAACCTTGAGGGCACAACAATTCTCAATGTCATGTCCAGGTGTGCAATGATATAGGCAAATTTTAGTGTCATTAAACCAAGACGGTTTTGGTCTGAGAGGTTGAAATGGTTTGATAGGTGGAAGAGTGATGTTAAAGTTTGCAAAAGTCGGCATAGTATCAAAGCATATGAACCCGCTAATGGGTCAGTGCTTGTTGATGCATTAAGTGTTGATGACTTTTGTTTGGGAGTTGTTGAGGGAGACTTCTGTACCACCTTTTGGGTTAGTGGTGGGGCCCCTCGTGTAGATGACACTTTCTTTGTGAGGGGTGCCGACTTTTTCAGAGGAGGTATATTTTTGGTGGGTAAAAGTAGCAAGGGAGGCAATTCACTTTTGTTGATAGGTGTTGGAGTAGGGAGTACTCCTATTAAGGTAGAAGGATGAGGGCCCAAAATAGAGGGCAATGGTGATGGTGGGGGAGGAGTTATCCAACATATTTTAGTAGCCTTCTATAGTTTGGTTTGAGGACCACTATTGTGTGAGGCAAGGTTCAAGTCTACCTTCACTTGTGGGTGAGTGAGGTTAGATATGGGGCGAACACTGAGGGATTTAACCGGTTTTGGTATGGTGGATGTTTGTGAGGGTTTAGGTTCAGATGTGGACAGTCGGGCTTCTAAAGATTTGGAAGTAGATGCCTAGCCCTCGTTGGAGACTTTTGGAGATTTTGTCGAAGGAGGGTCATCAATATGAGATGAAATGGGACGTGTCAGGTGAGGAGCTTTGAGTCGCTCCCAAAATGCCTCATGTCTTAATTTCCTCGAATGGAGAAATCCTAAGTTCTCAACCAATCGAGAGAATGGTTTGGAAGATGTTGGATGAGGCTTTGGTTTTTTAGAAGATGTGGGTGGTTGTGAGACCAAAAATGTGTTAGATGCAGTGATCTCGGACCCAAGGCGTGAGAGAGTCATTATTGGATCATCTTCGATCGAAGTAGGTGAAGAGACAAGTTCTCTTGGTGGAGAAGGAATTGGAGAATGTGACTCCTCAAGAGGATAGAGGGCAGGGATGATTGTGTCTTCTACTTGTGGTTGAGGAGTAGAAAAGGTAGGGTCCTCCATTGGTAGTAAGAAGGATGAAGGTGGGGCTAGTGGCATTGGTATGGTCAAAGCATCCTCTAATATAAAAGAGATCGATGGAGAACTAATAAGAGAAGAAGGTTCTTTCACCTACGATGGAGAAATAGGACAAGAAGGCTCTTCTACCTGTGGTGGACAAATAGGAGAAGAAGGCTCTTCTACCTGTGATGGACAAATAGGTTGATTAACATCTTCAATTTGTGGAAGAGGTTGGTTAGGGATGGGAGGCAAAACCGTGTTGACTGTGCGTATATTACGCTCTTGGGGGTCATCGGCCATGGTCTGAATGTTATTTTGACTAGGGGGATGGTTAGGAAAAGGTTGTCTAGAGATGTCTAAGTTTTGGTTAGGTGGCACGTTTGGGTTATCCAAGACAAGATCACCTTTATCTATCATGTCTTGGACAATGTTTTTGAAGGTTTTGCAGTTGTTTATGTCATGGCCTTTGACACGGTGATAATTATAGAAGTCATTTTCCCTATACCATGTAGTGATGGCTTTTGAGGGGTCAAATTGAGGTGGTGGTCAAACTTGGGGGAGGTTGAGGACTCCCTGTTTGACAAGTTTATCCAAAATGGAAGCGTATGATTCTCCTATTGGAGTGTACTGACACTGTATATACCGTTGTTCGAATTGTTTGGTGATGCTTTGCGATGTGGAAGGTTGAGATTGGTTGTTTGTGGTCGATGATGATGGCCTAAGGACCATAGCATTTGCCGATCCCTTGGTCTTGGAATATGAAGAAGGGTCATTGGATTTTGTGTTAGCATTTTTACTACGCAATGTGACCTTATTTTCTTCAACAACACGGAGTTCAAGCTTCCTGGCCATGGTGAAAGCTTCTTCAAATGTGTAGAATGTTTGGACCTGCAAGGTAGATGAAATATGTTTGGCACACGCTTATGAAAAGAGCTCAATGAGCTCAGGGTGAGGTAAAGAAAAGGAGCATTGGTTGATTAAGCCTCTCCAATGAGCAACGAAATCAGCTATTGATTCATCATCAAATTGTCTGATAGAGTATAGGTCCATGATGGAGACCTTTTTGGTGATGTTGATCGAAAAGTGGTCAAGGAAAAGTTGAGCTAGTTGGGTAAATGTAAAAAGAGAGTGACTAGTAATAGAACTATACCAATCGAGGGCAGCTCCAAAAAGTGACATGAGAAATGTGCGTAGCAATAACACATCGTCATGGGATATAAGGTAACAAGCGTGTCTAAATGCTCGTAGATGTTGCTATGGGTCTTCCTTACTCTAGAAGTGAGTAAACTTGGGAAGTTCCCACTGACTAGGATATGGTCGGATTGGGACTGAAGGATGAATGGGTTCATTACAGATTTGTTCATATGAGAGGACATTTCTTGAACCCAAAACGGATGTCTCAAGATTAGACATTTTGTCCATCAACATCTTGATTAGATCGGTTGGTGGATTTGTAGGTGGGGCACCCCCTAGGTTGTAAAGCACTTGGAAGGTATGAGGAGGGGCGTATGACGTAGTTGGTTACGCTTGTATAGGCGCAACATATTGGTAACTAGTCATATGGACTGATGTTGAAGCCAAGGGTGGTTATGTCATGAAGCTAGGAGGCACAACTTGGCTTGATGTTGCCAGAGGTGGTTGGATGGTGGCAACATTAGCTAAAGGATGAGTAGCCACCCTTGTGTTGATGGGTACAAGAGTAGGTGGGATGGAGACAACTAGGTTTTAGAATGGTGTAGAACTTTGTTGAATAGTTTGAGGTTGATGGGGCACCGAAACCTCGATGGAAGTAGGTCCAAAAATAGAAGGAGAAGCCACACTTTAAAAGTTGGTCATGGTCAAGTTATTAGCTGAGGTAATGGCTTGGGTGTCTATGGGTTGAATTACGGAGGTGGTTGATACGACTACCATCTCAACTAAGAAATTTGGCATCCCATAAACTGGGTTGCCTAAAGAGTCTCGCGTTTGACTTCTTGCGAGATAATGTTGAAGAGCCTTGACATTGAGGTCAAGGAATCTTTCAAAGTCTTGGTCCCCTTTGGGAACAATATGGGGTTGAGTTGGGGTTGGAATACGCTCAGTGTCTGAATGATACTCCATTAGAGGACTTGTTATGGAGGGTGAAGGCGAAAGTGGTTGTTGCCTTGCCTAGTCAACAAGAGTTTTGGCTTGACTACGTGTCAAAACCATTCAAGGCAAAAAGGGTCAGGTTCTAGAAACTATGTTTTTTTTAGTTTCAGAAACCAGAATGTGTTTTTAACAGAAAAAAGGTCAGGTTTTAGCTTGCTATTTTGAGAAGAAAAATTTTGACAATGACCGACGTCGATGGAAAAACCAATGTCGGTGAAGAAAGTTGCCAATGTCGGTCAGATAATCGATGTCGGTGAAGATTAGTTGCCGACATTGATAGAAAAACTGATGTCAATTACTGTGTATTTCCAAAAACTTTAGAAAACTAAAAGTTTTTGGAAGAAAGAAGAAAGTCTGAGTTGTTTTCGAAGCTCAAAATAATTCATCCTTATCAGCTCAAAAAACTAGATAGAGACAGAAAAATAGATGAAGACAAGCAGCCTCTAAATGTTAAATTCCTAAGAATAATTTTTAGAGTCTTGTTGGCTTATGCCTTAGAAGACCGTGTTTGGGAAGGTGGCTTTTAGAACGGATCCTAGAAGAAGTAGTCTAAGGTTGGTTTCAGGTTAGTTTTGGTGCTCAAGATCTGTATTAGGTTCCATACGTGGCCTGGTGCTAGGAGCTAGCTCCCCTCACTTCACGAGCCCAGAGATAAGCTGGGTCGCTTAGCCAGTATATACTTCCCCTAGAGTTTATACTCTGCCAGAGAATAGAGTGGGTTCTCCCCTTGGTAGTGAAGTCCAAGTAGGATTACCAGGAAGGGTAAGGTATCTGCTAGGTGATGAAATCCTAGTCGAACCTTGTCTCAGGTATGTTTAGATGTTTGATTTGTGAAAGTGGTCAGGTTGTGTAACATAAGTGCACTACGATTTATTCATAATGCATTTTAAGTTACTAGATGTGAGAGCTAAGTATGCATTCAGGCAGAAATGAAATAAAATAGATTTTAAGCCCAGATTGAAATGTTTTGTTCGAATGCAAACAAGTTGAGAAAAGGTTAAGAGCATGAATTTCACTACTCTAAGATGCAAGAGGAAAGGTGAGAAAAAGAAAGATTCTTTTTAACTTTGCTTATGGTGTCTTTTCGAAAGAGAAAGAAAGAAGAAGGATACAAGGAGAGAAAATTCCCTAATGCACCTATATGAAAGTTTGTTTTAGAAGAAATGAACCCAAGGAAAATTCCAGGGTCCCACCGGGCGTGCTAGAATGTTTCTATAAGTTTTTCACTTTTCTACATTCAGAAGAAATAAGAAACTAAGATTAAATGGTTAGGGGTTTGTACGTACCTAGATGAAGTTGTGCACTGTATCCAGATGATTGAAGGAGCTCCTCTTTGGCTGTGGAGGACGACACCTGTAGAGAGAAAGAGACTAAAACAAGGAAAATGTTAGATAGGTATAAGGTGGACTGCCAAGCAAAGCTTGGTCCCAGAAGTGCAAAGACTTCCTTAAGGGATGACAGTCCACTTGTTGATAAAAAGAATGTCGAATAAAGATAAATAATGAAAGACTAAGCAAAAGAAATAGAGACAATACGTACCTGTGTTTTGTTGTCGGTCTTCCACAGGCACCGACATCGGTAGTTATGCTAGCGTCGGTTGATCAAGTTGCCGCCGTCATTTATTCTGCCGATGTCGATAGGGGAAATGGTCGATGTTAGTCAGAGCAATGGCCTTGGGTGAGTTTTGGATAGGGTTGTAGTTGACAGAGGGGTTTGGAAGGTCTGTCTGGGTCTAGAGGTTCGTGCAAGATTACAGGGAAGCTAATAGAGTCTTAAGAGGGACAAGGGATAGAGGATAGGTTGTCAAAAGGAGTAAGGATATGGGGAAGGCCTCTCAGCCTCTCCAAGAAGAAAGTCAAGTCTGGGTCTGGTTTATAGCACTTAGAAGTAGCAAATGGAGACAGATTACCAAAGCATTCTGAAATACTGAACTAAAATAAAAGAAGAATACTTAGCTCTTAGTTGTTGAAGGAGTGTAGAAGACTTGTTGCGAATGCGACTGATGTAGAAGACTTCCTGTAATGTTTTTAACCCAAAGTCTGGAGCTATTTCTGCAGAGTGCCTGTAGCTTGTGATGCTTGGTGTGCATCTGGGAAAGAGAGAGAGAGGTCAAATTTTGGGTGCAAGAGAATTCACATTCAGGTCTGTGATTCATTTTTCATTTGGCCTGCAAGTTGGTTTTAAGCAACTGACGTCGGTGATCCCACCGGCATCGGCCAATGGGTAACTGATGTCGGCAGCTAGAAGATGGGTAAAAAGGCTATTTTTAGCCTTTTTCCCATTCCTCTATCTGTCGAGTTCAGTGGTCGTGGTTAAACGGTCAAAGGTGGGTTTAATAGGCATGAGGATTAGTGGGAGAGTTGGAATAATTAGTCATAGGGTGATAAATGAGGGTATCCAAGGGCAAGGAATCCAAGGGTGGTGTGTCAAGGGTGGTGTTATTAATTTAAAATAGGTAATTTATTTTAAATTAATAAGTGTGTGGGTTAGGAATGTTCAGAAGTGGACCAAGGGGACCAAGGGGGAGTCGACCAAGGAGTAGACACAATTTTGGTGTCTACAGCCCCCTTGATGGAGGGGATGAAAAATAATTTTGATGGGTGGGCTCTCAAGAGGAATAAAATGGATAAGAAGGGTGAAACTAACTCATGGATAAGATTAATCCAGGTAAGCTAATGCTTGCACTCTTTGATATTTGATGAGGATAGAGTAGAAACGTGATTTACCCCAAAGAAGGAGGAATCAGGAAGGATACATCCCAAAATAATTGGCACACTTTGACTTTCACCAAATAGGGTGAAATATGGAGGCTTAGGGAATGATCTATCATGAAACAAGTTACAAATTTTGATTTGCCCCAAACATGACAAAAGTGAAGAGCCTGCAATTAGAAAAAAGACTGAATGATTGGATTGCCCCAAAGAGGGGGATTGATTGATTAATTTATTTACCCTATTAAGGTGTATTTAATTATTTACTAAATCATTTTCCCTGATAGGGTGGATTTTATTGTTGATAAACTAATTGACTGATTGGTTGATTGACAACCCTAGCTCAAAGAGTTAACCTATTCCACAGATTACGATGAGATTAATAACATAAACGTAGGTGTGATAATATAATGACTTTTCAAAGAATGATGAAGTCTAAAATAACTAGGAACACCATAACACTCGAAGGTAATGAAAGAAATGATTGGAAGAACACAATAATGGTTGAAGGATAATGAGATAATGGTGGTCAAGTTAACCCCAATAATTAAACATAACTGAGAGTTGCCTATATAATCAAGATGGACTTCAGGCCAATGTAGTTCTCCAAATAAATGGGATAAATTATGATTATAAATTATAGATGAAGAAAAAAATGAATAGATAAGGAATGATGGTGGTCGAGCTAACCCTAGAAACTAGACATAATTGAGTGTTGCCTACATAGTCCAAATGGAACTCAGGGAATTGTAGTTCTCCTAGAAATGGGAAAAAATAGATGAGAAAGAATATAATATAATATATGAATATAATATGAATAATGATGGACCAATGTGTATGAATCACTTTTTTTACATGCTCATTTGGAGAAGTATGTCCTAATAAGCACATATATAGCCAAAATGTTCAATTACTATGATTTGATCATGGAATATGTGATGCATTAAAAGATGACCAAGATGATTTGATTTGATAATGAATGATTTCTCAAGGGGATAAACTACCACTATAGGATAACATTATATATAATCCTAGAGCACTTGATTTTTAGTGTATCACATAATGTTATCCACCATGATATAAACCACCATGATGACCAAACCGTACTATGTATAAGCACTAACTCTTGTTCCTATAGAGAAATGACACAAATACACCATGATATGGAAAAACCCAAATGAAATTATGGTCATATGCCAATGGATGGACTCAATTACTAGTGCATGGAATCATCCAATGGTGCATATGGACTGAGTCAAATCACAACAAAAAAATAAACCAAAAACTAAGCAAACAAACACACGCAAATCTTCAAAATAAAATCAACATAATGCATCTTATCATTAGTCAAGTCAAAATTCACGTGTAAAGGCTCAATGATAATGAGTATTGGATGGTGTCCCCATGCAAGGATGCATGCAAAGGGGATATAATAGGGATAAATTATCCTATAAATAAGTTTCACACTTTAATGTGCCCCAAATAGGGAGAAAGCTATGAGCTTGAATTAGAATGATTCTACCCCAAAGAGGGTGAACTTGGGAAGGACACATCCCAAGGGTTGATAAAATGATTGGATCAATGATAGTTTCAGGACAAGCTAAATGTTTTTAAATTTTGGGGCTTAATATCTCTTGTGGAGATTTAAAGCCTTTTCAAATGTTTAGGATTTTATGACTTTATATCTCTTATAGAGATTGTGATAATTTTCCAAATTTTAGGTCTGTTTTGGTTATTTAAATGTTTTGATTATTTTTTAGATTAAATATCCATAAAGGATAACTAGCAAAGAGAAAACCCATCTTATCACCAAAATGGATAATGACTCATAAAATGGTAAGAACATATTAGATGGCTCACAAAAATGGTGAGTGCATGAGGGAATGGTGGTCAAGCTAACCTTGGAAACTCTATGTGACTGAGTGTTACCTACATAGTCCAAATAGACCTCAGATCATTGTAGTTTACCCAAAATAGGAGATACAAATGAATGAAGAATGAATGAATAATAGATGACAATGAGAGAAGGGAATATGAATCTCAAAGGACCATGTCATGTGAGAACTAATTGTGTCCAAGTGTTAAAATATTGATCAGATAATAGGCCAAAATGTTTTCCAAACAAGTCTATACCTTCTACTTTAGTAACAAGGTCAAGACGTGAAGAATTATGTTCATAATAAGATGGAATGGGATGAATAGGATTGAATGGCCAAAATAGATAGAATGGAATGGTATTTAATGCAAATGAGGTTATCCTGAGTGTCAACATACTTACAAAAAATAAATTATTTATGCATGACACCCAAAACCATTTTTTCATCATGGTACTTGCCCAAGGTGCCACAAACATGGTTTTTATTATTGGATGAATTATTTATTTCCCTTTTGATGATTTTTTTTTTTTTTTTGTTAGCATCTCAACTCAATGGAGGATTATGAGATGCATAATGTTGAACCTTTTAATGTATATCCTATACCCACTATAAATAGTAGTTATGTAAAGATTCTATTACTGATGTAGATTACATTGTTGATGTCATGATCATCGTTGATTTTATTTCCTTCATATCTCTAAATAAGATGTCTTTTTAGTATGTTTGAAAAAGAGTGCTCCCAGTAAGGGTAAAGAAGCTTAGGCATTAGATAAAAGATTTAAAATGGTAATGTAAAATAGGAATTAAAGTAATAATAAGATCATTATACCATTATATCTGTACCAACTACATTGACCAAACTTATGTTGTCTCTAAACACTTTATTCATTGTAGCAATTGTATCGATAAATATAATACAATCAATTCCTCCTAGCTCAGATTCTACTACATTGAATAGATCGATACAATGAGTTTTAGTTTTAATTTATGTTCTTTCTAAATTGACTAGTCTGATGCAATCAATTATTGTCACTAATTCTGATATTGTTGCATTAACCAACTCCTTAAAATATTATTATAAAATTTATGAGTAACAAATTGCATCGAGATAACCTGATGCAATATTTTATCAATTGGAAAAGGTTGCACATATCCATTCATAGCCAATTTCAATCCACATCAGGTCCTTCAATTGACTTGCTTCAAAATTATACACCTTTCTCTTAGTCTTAGCTATCTCACCTCAAATTTCACAAATGGGATCCCATTGAATAACTTTCCTAATTCCTTCTCAAATTCCATTCCTTGGTCTCATAAGGACCTCTTTGCGTCATCTCAATTGATTGATGCAACTTTTATTTGACATGAACATTCCTCAACCACTACCTATAAACTTCTATCCAACTAAATAATGGCCTTATAAATATCATTATTTTTTAACATTGTAAATTCTATTTTATGAGGTTTAAAGGAGTTAAAATGTACATACTTTTACATTATAACATAATTTTTTGTTTTTTAAATCTTTAATTATAGGTTTAAGGTAAAGAGAGACACCATTCCATGCTCATGTTTTTTGTATGGACATCTTTTTTGTTTGGAATCTAAGGCAACCTTTCGTAATTTTAAATCAACAAAACTAATGTATTTTTTCATTCCCAATAACACTTGAACATTTCTACATGGAACTTCATAGGGTTTTCAGGTGTTTACCGAGGACATTTGGTTTGCAATGAATTATTTTTTCATCGTATTCTTTTGTTGTAATTCTTTTTGCCTTTGAATTTGGTGATGTAAGTAGAAAATACAAATACTTGGAATTTTCTTGCACTTTTGATTGGACGAAGATTTCATAAATATTTTTGTCTTCATATATATCTATGCTCACCATAAATAACTATATTTTGTGTGTGTTTTGATAAGGTTATTTTTTTCAATTGAAACATGCATTACCATTCTTGTCAGATGATATTAAACATGTATGTTAAAATTGGATTTATTGATATGTCTATGTATTTTTGATTAATTTAAAATTTGTCCAATTTTTATTGCCTATAATTTATTAAAATTTATTCCAAATTTATAGTGTGTGGATGGGATAGCTTTAATTTTCTACCTGCCTACATGCTACATGTGAATTTATATTGATTACTTCTTTTTCCACCCTCTACATGCTACAAGATCATTAAAATATTCAGTCATCATGACCATTTATGGATCATTTAAACATCTCCAAAATCTTTTTACTTAATGTTTACGAAACTGTATAGCTCTTTCTAATTGGTTGAGTAATTTATTACAACTCTCACTTCAATTAAAGTGAATGAAAATTTTAGAGATTGTTTTTAGTTTTTTAGTTTCTTCATAAGGATGGATAGTTTTAAATTAGGAAACTAGCCATCCATTTGATTTCATGGTCCACATGAGAGGAGTGTATCACCCAAGGAAGTTACTCTAAGCATACCTTCAAAATGGGGTTAGTGGGTTATAGGCACGATTTAGCCTATGTAGTTAGTGATTTGAAATATCATGTTGAAACTAATCAACGATTGAGAAAGTATATTTAATATCCCAAATTATCAATCAAAGCCTTTTAATATATCTCCATAATCTGTTTTTCAAAAATTATTTTGATACAATTTGTTACCTGACTTATTATATTGCATACTACATTGGTTAGATCGATACAGTTATGTGATGTGTGTAATAACTACATTAGCCAACCTAATAGAGTTATATATGTGTGTGAATTACACCAACCAATATAATTCCATGTTTTTCTCCCTAACTGTATTGTCCAACCCAATACAGTCTCATTTTACTACATCTCAGCCACTTGTATTGATTATCCCTATATAATTTCTTCATTCCTTCCTGATTGTATCGACCAAGCCCAATATAATTTGATTCACACATTTTCCATCTTTTAGCCTAATTGCATTGGCCAACCTGACAACCTACTTTTCTAGTTTAATTTCCTAACTACATTGATCTGATTGATATAGTCTATTTTTTGTAAATTAACAACATTGGATAGCCAAGTTCAATTAATCTTTTCTCTTTCACCATGAAGTATTTCTTTATCGATTCTGAAGATAAAACACATGTTATGATAAAAATGACTAATTCTCTTAAAACCTCTAAATCTTGTTTGCCTTGTAATACTATAAAATATCAAGATATAATCAATTTTCATGTGACCATTATAACTAAAAAATATGATCCACTTAACAAATCCAACTTCCTTGACTGAAACTACCCACCTCCATGCATAAGTGTAATAGATGAAGAGTGTGATCGCAACTATACTAATTAAATGAACATTTACCTTAGTGATCATCCTGAGCATGGGGGAAAAGACCCCATGGTGGCTGACCATCTCATGATGGCACCCCATGTGGAGGTTCTTCCTTCCCCTAATCTAAGTTTTTTGAGCAGATGCAGGGCAAGTCATTAAATAGCCTCCCCATTGCCTTTTCCCTCTACCATGCATAATATCACTACTAACATGACAAATATTTCTTATAACAGGCCTACTCTAAGTGCCCATGTCAATACACATGTTAATGCCACTATTAATGCATCTTATAAAGTTGCTCATGCTTCTTCCTCTAGCCAACAAGCTCTCGATCCTAATCAAATATATTTGCAATCCCTGAACCAAATGACTACTTCTCAAGCTAAAAATGCCAATAAGATGATACAAATGCAAAATAAGCTTTTAAATTACAATATCATCCTCAACATCTTCAATGTAGAGTGAAAAATATAAATGTCCCCCACCCCCCTTAGTAGATATGCTCATGGAAATATTATTCAACAACCTCCTCTCCACAATAAAGTAATTAAACATCTTCAAAATGAACCATTCATTCCTTGAATTGAAACCATATATATATGTGGTATCAATCCTATAATCACCTATAATGATTACATCGATCCTAGTTTGCATTTGAAAATTTTTAGAAATATTTATAAGGATTGGATTAATCTAAAGACCTTTAAAACTACCAAAATTCTAACCAAAACCTTTTCTGACGATGCCCTGGATTTGGTAAAATCAACTCAAGTCTAGATCTATCTATAGCATAGAATACTTAGTTAACACATTAATTCAGGAATTTCAAACCAATTATCTCTTGAAAATAGCTTAGCCCATTTCATTAATTATGAACAAGTAGAATTTGAGACTTCCCAAGCTTTCATCAAGCATTGGAAGGCCTTATCTAACAAAGCCAAACAAAACATATCGAAAGACAACCTATTCCACTTGTTTACTAATGCTCTATATCTAAAATTTCAATACATATTCATGAATTTCTCTCAAAAATAATTTGAAAGCCCTTGATTAAGCTAAGTGTCAAGACTTCCTCATAAGTCAATTCAAGACTTTCTAACCTAAGCATGAAACTCGTATACTTCTGAAGTCAAAGAACAAACATAATAACAATGACGATGTTTTGAATACATATTATTCCACATGAACCATCAATGCAATTCTTATAATAAGCTTCAATGAAGTCACTCTTCCCCAACCTATCATTGGAAGTCCTTTCCAAACTCATCCTTCTTCCTCATAAGTTAATCATGCTGATGTTCATCATCATCTTTCTTTAGATGAAATTAAGAATCATATTCCCAAACCGTTGCCTAGAGATTTAGATTATTCTCACCCTATCAGTCATTGGCATGATCCCTACAATTTATACTAGTATCATGCAATTTGGGGGCATTCTCATGAATCTTACAAACAACTTCAAAACCTGGATTTAAACTTACTACTAGGTCCTAACTTCGATCATGAAGCTATGATCTAAGAGAATCAATAAGATTATGATAGGGTAAAAAAATATAATGACTCAGAAGTTAGGTGTGATGTCCTTCACCATGTTGATGTTTGTCTTGCTATATATTCAAATCCATTTCCTAAGCTTAAAAAATAAGATAATCCCAATAATCCTACTTCCACTAATGTTATTGAAACCATGATTAATCCTCACTCTTCTACTAATGAAGAGAACCTAGTTAACATAAACAACATGCAACATGTAGTCTACTATATTGATATTTATCCTCATGTGACTCATATTCATTGTCTTGATTATAAAATAGTTTAGGATACCCTCTCATCTCATTTAATAGATTTTGAGTATGAGGAAATCATCACTTGTATTGTCCTAACTACATCAGCCAACCCAATGTATTTATCTTATTTTATGACTATACCAACTACATCAACCAGCCTAATGTAATCTGTAAACACTTTATTCTATGTAGTAATTATATCGACAAATATCATGCAATCAATTCTTCCTAGTTCAGATTCTACTACATTAACTAGTTTGATACAATCAATTTTAGTTTTAATTTATGTTATTACTAAATTATCCCACCTAACGCAATCAATTATTGGCACTACTTTTGATATTACTACATTAACCAGCTCCTTTCAATATTATTCTAACATTTATGTGGAACAAATTTCATAGGGATAGCCTTATGTAGTATTGTATTGGTTAGAAGAGGTCGAATAGTTCCATTCATAGCCAGTTTTAATCTACATCAGGTTCTTCCTTAGCTGACCTGCTTTAAAATTATACACCTTTTTGTCAGTCATGTCTAGCTCACCTCATATTTGACAAATGGGATCCCACTGAGTAACTTTCTTACTCCTTTCTAAAATTTTATTCCTTGAGCTCATAAGGACCCCTCCACGTCATCTCATTTGATTGATGCAACTTTTATTTAAAATGAACATTCCTAGACCATTGCCTTTGGGAAAGAAGTAACCTCACACAGGTTCAAGGATAATATTTTATAATAATGTGAATAAATGTCCATTTAAGTTGATCAAACTTTTGATGTTTCTCTTTCACTTAAGTTTCTCTTTCACTTTGTGCAGATCTCTCATTTTTATTAGTGTTCAAGTTGGTGGAATTCACATCAATCCTACCTTCATAGATGAAGGTTTTGACACCTGTGTCACCTCCCTTGATTTCATCAAAACCCTTAGATACTATGAATGCAACCTCAAGTCTACCCAAAACATGTATGTGTCAAGGCTATAATAAAAAGTAAATACCTCCCCAAGTTTGTTTTGGTTTCCCATCATAGTCCCCCTATCATAGTTAAAGTTAAGGTCATGATACTTAACTTCCCATTATCAAATAACATCTTGCTTTGTTGACCATGGACTCATCACATAAGGGTAGTATATTCCTCTACATGCCAATGTGTTAAGTTTCCCCGTAAGGGTATTATCTATAAGATTCAAGGTGATACCAACCCTTGGAATTTTAAACACTTCCAAGAACATGGCATCTTTAAAATACTTACCCTTGAACATTTTCCTAACATCCCCTTTCGAGAGTACCAATGCTTCAATGATCATGTTAATTCTAATCCAGTTTATAGTGGTTACCCTGAACTTGTGGGAAACATGCCCCTAAACCTCTTAGATTATGATGATGACGAGTTTAATGAGATCAACCTTAATATCAAAACTTCAAACCTTCCTTCTAGCATTATAACTCAATTTCCTCCTTATTCATGACCTCATTCTTGCAAGAAGCTGACTTATGAGTTTCTCCCTTATGTGGTAATTCATAAAAATCCAACTTCCCACTCTTTCTATGGATCTTCATACACTTGCTTATGATGATGATTATTCACTTGACGACCCATACTTACATGGGTATGTTTAAGACAAATATGTGGAAGTCCTATGTTATCAATCCTCTCTTAAACACTCCTAAAAACTATCCATTGCATTATTTTTATTGATATTTTTCACTCTCTTTATACATTACCTAACATTATTCCTCCTTCAATTTATGTTCATAGGTCAGAGATGGAGCATGTCCTAATTTTGTTACTTTTAAGTCTCTTTAAAGCATGCTCCTTGATTGGTCCATGATAGGACCATACCAATTTTACATGATTTATGATCCTTTGAGTATGCTTCCTTCTAATATATTGGTTACATTGATACGACTCACACTGAGGCAGTCTCCTAAATAAGTAGCTACAACACCAGTTCCTAATCCTACCTTTAGATGATTCGATAATGATGACTTGTTTGATGAGGTTATGAAAAGACCCTCCACCTAGGTCAAATGTGGTTCCACACCCACCCACTCATAAATAATATTTGTACTATGATTTTCACAAGGTAGTCAGACATTGGGCCAAAGATTGTCAAGCATACTATATATAGCATAACAAAAGCCGCAAGGCTCAATTCCTACCTTAGATAGTCAACCACCTTATTTTGATACTTATAGGTGTGTTTGTTGTTTTCATAGTACAAACACACAATCTTTGACCTATTATTGAGATATTTGGTTGTACTTAGATGATGTTCATCCTAAAGTAACATAACTTTCCAATGTCTTAAATATGATGCCCTCAAAGATATCTCCAGATTACATGCCCAAACAAGGGGAAGTTTATTATATTTGGCATCGGTGTGATACAAATCATACAAAAATATGTCAAGCAATCCATTATCATTTTTATGACTTTTCAAGGCCTACTTCTTAGCCTTATCAATAATGCTCACATGGTTATCCTCAGATGAATGTGTAACCTTCTCCTTGACTAGATCCTTCCAATAGGTTAGACGATATTGACAACCTGATGCCATAGATTCCTTGCATTGAGTATTATTCATAGTAGGCCCCATGAGTTGAACCTTATAGTGTTCCTACTTTCTCCTTATAGCTAGTATGTGAGGAGGTCTTTACATGACTCTTTGAGAAAGTAGAAGAGATTATGATTAGAGATAGATACTAGTTAGTTGCAATGAGATTTATCATATGTTATTAATGATTTATGTTGAGATCTGTCATGACATTTATGATCACATTTTTTAGTCATATCATATTATTATTCACATTTTCATATAAGTGGATTTCATATTTATTATCATTAGCATTCATGATGCTTATTATACATATATTTCTTATATCATGGATCTTCATTATTTTTTAGCACTTTACTTTTCAACATTTATATCTCAATTTATCATTTTTTCATCACATTACTTTCGGCCTTTGCTTCTCTTGTTGAGCTTAGGAAACATCCTCAGGTTTTTATTTATTATATTTTATCATTATTTGCCTTAGTCTCTTTGTGATTCTTATGCCCTTATTCACTTTCCCTCTCTTTTGGTATGATTATCTGAATAAGAACTATGATAACAAGAAGAGATGTGGTGTGTTTGGACTGGTCATGGGGTCATGTAGTAGGTGAGAGGGTGTTTTCTCTATGGTGTCATCCATGTAGACCTGATGATTTATATATTATGTTTGATGAATAGTCGGGTTCACACCTTAAGCCCTAGGCTTAGGTCACCAATTTAAAATGTGATATGTCACCCCCATGTTTTTGCCTAAGGACACATAGAATACCCAAAAAAGTCATGAAGCATATCAATTCACATAGTCATTAGAGGCTTTATAATAGGTCATAAGCACATTACTTTATATATTATGTTTTAATATGTGGTCGAGTCTACAATAAGGGTGGTTGCTAAGTTATATACTAATATAAAACATGAACTCAGGGCTTAAATCCATATGATGAGAACCATAGATAATTTATAGGTCATTCTTAAGTTTTTATTAAAGTGGTCATAATGAATTTTATTAAAAGTGGCTATAATTTATTAAAATGTGAACCCTTATGTTTTAGTCAAATACAAATGTGTGTAGCCAACAAGTATTACTTTTAGGCTCATAGATTTTAAGCGACCGCTAAATATTTTAGATTTTACAAGGATTTCATGAGACCATTTTAATTTTTAAACATAAATTGATTATCACGTGAACCATAGTGTGAGTAAATTGTGAAAATGAGATATGTATACAACCACAATGTGATTAAACTGTAGAAAATAAATCTTTATCATAGTCATAAAGCCAATCGATACTTGACTAGAATTTAAGATGCTAAAGATTACATGGATTACATTGTTTATCAACAAACAAATCTCAATTTTTAAATTATAAATATGGCATTACACTTATCCCCAAAAGACATAATTCTCAGCGTAATAGAGACTAGGTTTTAATCATTTGATTATATATTTTTTCATAATGCCGAAACAAAAGAATAACATTTTTCAAAGTAATTTTTACCACCTTATTTGGATGATTTATTTTTCATTGTACTAATTTTTTCAATAGATATTCTATTATAACTCTCAGCTACTATAAACTTCTATCCAACTAAACAATGACCTTGTAAATATCATTATTTCTTAACATTGTTAATTCTATTTTGTAAGCTTTAAAGGAGTTCAAATACACATATTTTTACATTATAACACAATTTGATTGTTTTTTCAATATTTCATTATAGGTTTAAGGTAAAGAGAGATAACATTCCATGCTCATGTTTTTTGTATGGACATATTTTTGTTTGAAATCCAAAGTAACCTTTCTCAATTCTAAATCAATAAAACTAATGCCTTTCAATGTATTTTGTCATTCCCAATAACACTTAAACATTTATTAATAGAAATTCATAGGGTTTTCATGTGTTTTCTGAGGACATTTGGTTTGCAATGAATAAATTTTTCATCATATCTTTTTGTTGTAATTCTTTTTGCCTTTGTATTTGGTGACATAAGCAAAAAATATGGCTACTTGTATTATTCTTGCACTGTTTATTAGATGATGATTTCATAAATATTTTTGTCTTCGTATACATATATGTTCACCATAAACAGCTATGTTATGTTGTGTTTTGATAAGGTAACTTTTTTTCAATTGAAACATGCATTATTATATCTGTCAGTTGATATTAAACATGTATGCTACATTTGGATTTATTTATTTATCTATATGTTTGTTATTCTTTTAACTTTATTCAAAGTTTGATTGCCTATAGTTTATTAAAATTTATTCCAAATTTATAGCGTGTGGATGGGATAGCTTTAATTTTCTACCTACCTATGATACATGTGAATTTATACTAATTACTCCTTTTTCCATCCTCTACCTGCTATAAGATCATTACAATATCCAATCATCATGCCTATTTATGGATCATTTCAACATCTCCAAAATCTTTCTACTTGATGTTTATGAATTATATAACTCTTTCTAACTAGTTGACTATTTTTTTATAACTCTCACTTCGATTAAAGTGAATGAAAATTTTAGAGATCTTTATTAGTTTTGTAAGTTCTTCATAAGGATGGATAATTTTAACTTAG